>OX578133.1:2575000-2927500 GCA_951213105.1 Amaurobius ferox | reverse complement strand
CAAAGACAGACGAGGAAAGCTAACAAGCGGAGTGCCAAAAAATAGCCGAAAGAGGGGGTTGTGATCCCTTCTAGACCCCGGTTACAGCATGCTACTAGGCCGCATCAAGCACTCCCGGTAGCAAACACCCTCTTGACGCAGACGCCGATGCATCACAAACATGAATGCTGAAACGACCACAACAAATCATTGTGCCGAATTAAATTAATTCACCAAATGAAACCATAATTAAATCTCTCCGCCCCGAAATGGAATTGGAGCTTGGAAATTCTAGACCGTGCTCACCTGTTACCCTTTGAACGTGAAACATGGCAGGGGTCGCCAGAACAATGGATGTCGCGAACCCAGTGCCACCAAGTCTGCCAAATTGACAGTTAAAAAGAAAGGCTAAGTTGGCATAGACCGCCCTGAGTGATCGCGTGAACGTCAGCTTCCAGACTTGAGGGGAGTGTCCCCTAGACTACTGGCACGAGTCTCCGGACAAATGAGACTCAAGGAAAATGACATCACGGATATTAAGATCCAATAAAAAAAATGAAAAAGAGAGAAAAATGTCCCCTGGTGGCGCCTTTTCTGAGGGCGACCGGAGCAGAGTTTTCGAGAGGAGATAAGATCTGATCTTCGACAAGAGAGCCCGTCTGTTTTGGAAAAAAAGGTGCTTCTCGGGCATAGGCCCTGTACCCTTGTTTTTAAGCAGAAGCTTTCTGCGAAAGTTCCGAAGTACGGGAAAGGAAGAGAAATTGAGGGCCCTGTAGGACTCGATCCGTATAGACTACCACTAGTCTGAAATTTAGACCACCCGGGTCTTAGCATTTGCCTTGACAGGATGTCACCGCATCGTGGACTTACGTCAGCTTCATCCCGAAGCTTCGCGCGATAGTTCAGCCTGAAACCTCGCCAGAGAACCACCTTTCATAGACTTTCCACGGGAAATTGATTTGGACATTTTCTTTGAACCCGTCAGAGTGACCTCAGCGGACTATTCGCCTTACTTCAGATTTGGGTACCTTTGTGACCTAACTTGTATATTACCGAAGTCAATAAAGAATTGAAGTTACTCGAGAGTTATTTAGCTGTGATCCGAAACCCACGCTACCCACTACGCCACAGCAATTTTGGTGGCAGCTAAGTTGGATAAAGTAGTCGTCAAATTAAAGACGACAGGCCCACACTTCATCAAGAAGTTGAAGCAAGTCAACAGACCGGACCACGGCGGACTGGAGCTGTAGGACATCCCGTCCAAGAGTTTAAGAGGACATCCCGTCCAAGAGCTTAAGAGGACATCCCGTCCAAGAGTTTAAGAGGACATCCCGTCCAAGAGTTTAAGAGGACATCCCGTCCAGGAGGTTTAAGAGGACATCCCGTCCAGGAGGTTTAAGAGGACATCCCGTCCAGAAGCGAGTGCCACATCCCTTCCGAAACCGTTGCGAGTCGTCCTGTGCTGAAAGGTTACGTCAGAGGAGACTGCATCATTATTGAGCTGAGTGACATCGACGCAGAGCGAGGGTCGTCAGACAAGGTAAGCCTGACTCATTCTTTTGAGGCAAACAAAATTTTGGTAGAAATAAGATTAATTTGTAATTTGTGAAAAATAGCTAAATTAATTAAGAACCAGATTAAATTGTTGTATGTGCGTAACTGGCAAACGGTATGCGAGTCTGGGTTCTGTGAAGGATGTTGAGTAAATATTAAGTTATTTAAATCACGTAAATTAAGGGAAAGGAAATTTTTAAGATATTCCAGTTTAGTAAACTATTTTTTGGAAAAGTGTTGTTATATATGTCTTACATTAAATCATTTTAATGCCATACAATCATATTGCATAGTGTTGGAAGTTGCATTTAAGCTTATCTAAATTGGGGCACAAGAGTCCGAATAATTATTATTGAATGACCAAGATAAAATCTTTGGGAAAATGTTATTGCAACTAAGAGTTTTCTTCAATGTAAATTGTATAACCATTGCTAGTCAGTAAGGAGATAGGCAATGTGTGTTATAATCCTTAAAAGCTTAGGGATGTTGGGGGTAGTTAAGTCGTGCTAGACCCACCCCAGGCAGTTGCGATTGAAAGGAATTCTCCCCTTTTTCGGCTGAGAGTCTTATGCTTAAGATGGGAAGTAGGGAAGAGGGATTAGTGTAATGTGGGAGAAATTATGGTGTACTGTGTATATTGACTTTTAAAAAGGGACGTTTCAGAAACTAGATTGTTGTTATTGTGAGACCAGAAATTGTTCTCACATGAGACACTTTTATTTGATTATTTATGGTGTCTTTTAAGGAAAAGAAAGCTTGAGTCTGGCTGGCGCCGAACTTTACAACTTGAACTTTTAGGTCAAATGCTATAAATTTAGGTGTGCCAGGCCACAGGGGCTGAGAGGGGCTGTGAAGTGATGCCATTGGGTTCAGAAGAACCAATGAGCGCCAAGGGGAAGAAGGGCGGAGCTAACCCCCCCCCCCTCGCCGATGGAACCACAAGTCAAAAACAGATTTACAAAATGAGCGAAGTGAATAGGACCTAGCAGACATGACTTAGGAGTTGCAGTTTGAGTATGAGTATTTACACTGCCATGACTTAAGAGGAAAGAAATCAGAGTTCGGAGATACACACCCCAGAGTTGTGGACGAAATACACGAGTTTCAGTTATAGACAAAATGAGAGTGGAGTAGCATACGAAAGACAATGAGGAGTTGTGGCAAGAGTGATGAAAACCTTGGAGAGATGATGAGCCCAAGACTAAACTTGAAGGTATGTGCTCATAATAACAGGTCCTAGACAACAACGGTAAAACTAATAATTCTTGTCGCATATCTCCCCTCGCTAAAATAATTAAATGAAATTTGATAATTGAAAATTGATGAAATTTAGTGTTATTGATAAATTGATGTTGTTAATAAATTATATTGTTTAAGTTTAAATAGTCTAATCTTTTTATATTAATTAATAATGCTTTTCAGGACTTACACAAAGGTAAAAATAATTGGAGGGTTTTTTGCGGCACAACAACGAGCAATGTACATTTAAATGTTAATTCCACTTTATGAGATCAACGGCCATGTCTTTAATGCTTAATAATAATAATCAATTAATGTTAATTGTAAGTTAAACTGTAAGTTTCCCTTTTCTATTCTTATGCCACAGTTATAATTAAAGCATCGTGTTAATGACTCCCCGTGAATTCACGAATTAGGTGAGATGGTGTTTTTAAAAAGGCATAGAAAAACTGATCTTCAAAGCCTCGTTGTGGAACTAGGTCTAGAGTTGGGAGATGACTAGAGAATAATCGACTTTGTAAAAAAAATTCAAGAGAGTCCAGATTTTGACGAACCAAAATCTCCCTAAGAGGGGAGGGATTGTGCCGAATTAAATTAATTCACCAAATGAAACCATAATTAAATCTCCCACCTCGAAATGGAATTGGGGGTTGGAAATTTTAGACCGTGCTAACCTGTTACCCTTTGAATGTGAAACATGGCAGGGGTTGCCAGAACAATGGATGTTGCGAACCACGCACCACCAAGTCTGCCAGATTGACAGTTGAAAAAAAGGCTAAGTTGGCATAGACCGCCCCTGAGGGATCGCGTGAACGCCAGCTTCCAGACGTGAGGGGAGTGTCCCCTAGACTTACTGGCACGAGTCTCCGGACAAATGAGACTCAAGGAAAATGACATCACGGATATTAAGATCCAATAAAAAAATAGAGAGAAAAATGTCCCCTGGTGGCGCCTTTTCTGAGGGCGACTGGAGCAGAGTTTTCGAGAGGAGATAAGATCTGATCATCGACAAGAGAGCCCATCTGTTTTGGAAAAAAAGAGTGCTTCTCGGACATAGGTCCTGTACCCTTGTTTTTGAGCAGAAGCCTTCTGCGAAAGTTCCTAAGTACGGGAACGGAAGAGAGATTGAGGACCCTGTAGGACTCGATCCGTATAGACTACCACTAGTCTGAAATTTAGACTACCTGGGTCTTAGCATTTGCCGTGACAGGACGTCACCGCATCGTGGACTTACGTCAGCTTCATCCCGAAACTTCGCGCGATATTTCATCCTGAAATCTCGCCAGAGAACCACCTCTCATAGACTTTCCACGGGAAATTGATTTGGACATTTTCTTTGAACACGTCAGAGTGACCTCAGCGGACTATTCGCCTTACTTCAGATTTGGGTACCTTTGTGACCTAACTTGTATATTACCGAAGTCAATAAAAATTGAAGTCACTCGAGAGTTATTTGGCTGTGACCGGAAACCCACGCTACCCACTACGTCACACCATCCAATAATAAAAATCAATATTCGAATCCAAATAAGTTTCACCAAAGACAAATAAAATGCAGTATGAACGTAAAATTGTAATAAAAATTTCACACACAAAACATATTCCGGCCGACTAATCGGTTGCTCATGTCCTTGCTGACGAGCCGGTCGGTCTGGGTCTTCAACACACAAAACATACACACCAAGTCGCTCATTACGCCAACACCGACAAGTCTTCAAATTCTAAATATCTATATAAGCAACATGTTGCCAGATGCAAATCACTAATAAATATCTATTTCAACTTCCCAACAAATCGCCGACGCGGTGGCCGAACGGTCAAGGCAAGCGTTTTCTAGCGATCGTTCGGCCGCCGGGTTGTAAGTTCGAGTCCCACCTTCAGGCATGGATGTTATGTCGTTGGGCGCGGTGTGATCCTATCCCCACTGGTGCGCTGGGACAACATCATAGGACGGCTAAAAGGTTCACGGTTCTGGCCGGTGTATAGGCGAATGATGAAAGAGTCAATTGCCTGGCCATTGAAAAAAAAATCTTCCCAACAAATCCTCAAATACTGACATTCCATCTATTCCGTAAATTCCTGAGATGTGACGTTTCAAGAAGCTCCTTAGATAACCCTTTCTGATTGCCTCACCAATAAAATTACGTTCGCTAAAAATTATTTTTTGTTCATTAGATATAAGTCATTTATTTCTCAATTGATTAATAACGATATTACGGAAAATATTTTTGTGAATATTGGATGCCCAACTAATTAAATAATTCACTTTTACATCAAACGTATTCCTTTTATAGCAAATGCAAAAATCATACCTCCTCCTGAATCATTATTTTTAATGTTAATATCCAGGAAGT
Organism: Amaurobius ferox; assembly: GCA_951213105.1. Classification (NCBI taxonomy): domain Eukaryota; kingdom Metazoa; phylum Arthropoda; class Arachnida; order Araneae; family Amaurobiidae; genus Amaurobius; species Amaurobius ferox. The sequence continues at coordinate 2,922,374 of OX578133.1, read as the reverse complement.
TAATGCTGCCATCCGGTTCTTGAGGTGTTTTGATTAATGCCAAGTTAACAGGAAAAAAACTAAAATCCAACTGGTATGAAAGATCACATGCACCTGTCAATAAATCATCCTCGTAACGTAGGTAAACGGGTTCATTATTAATATGTGATATCGATTCGTACTTATACAAATATAGGTCCGTCAAAATTGACGAGCTGCCATAGGAATGCCTTTAAGTTGCCTATAAAAGTCAAACCCATCATAAAGGATATTCTCAAACAAGACCAGTTCTACTAAAGACTTAAAATAACTGAAGTCCAAATTAGCCTGTAATTCAAATTCTTCATAAATTAACTTCATAAAGCCATAAAAAACTTCCAAATCTACATTATTGAAAAGATCCCTAAAGTCAAAACTCCATAAAAACAAACGATCAGGGTATTGTTGTAAGATTTTGATAACTTCTTAACTATTAGAAATCACACATGGAAATTAACCTATTTGGTTAATTTTCTTCATGATGGGTTTCAAAACTTTAAGTTGTTTGTCATTAGCGATTTTCAAATATGTGCCATATCCCACAGTAACAGGTCTAAATTTTACAGGCTTTTTGTGCATCTTAGGGATCATAACTATATACAGGAATTTAAAATTCCCTATTTATATTTTGATTCTTTTTTGATTGCCCTTCTTGGCGATTGCAATTTTTGATACATAGTATTGTTGTTATAATGCTGATCTAACAACTATTGATATAAAATTCTGCAAGTAAATACAAAATTGGAGTTAACTTTATCCATGTGTGATATAACAAATTGCTATCGAAAATCTTTAACATTATGATTATTTAAATTGTAATTATATGATTTAGTACAAAAGTAATGCGGTCTATAGTTGAACTTAAAACTGGTAATGATAGCAAACCTCCATTCTGCGAAAACTTCAACTGGCATACTGTATTTAATGGCCAGCCTGTAAATAAAATTATCTATCTCCTTTATGAAATCAACATGCACTTTTCCAAATTTTTGTACGCGAAATTTAGTACCTTGTACAAAATAACGTACAATGTCATATTTTTTTAATAAATCCAAGTCACCACTACTAATATGTCCGAAATCTGGGTTACAGAATTCGCTTTCACTACATCTATATACTTGAGCTTCTGATGTATCCCCATGCCGACACAATGTATTATAATTGAATAAACTTCGTCCTATAGTTTTTACATATCTATATGTAGTACCAACTTTAATATTATGGATAGGCATGAGATGATGAAATTTATTAAAAATACCATTAAAGGTATATATATATAGTCGAATGCCTTATTTTGTTATGTCAAGATGCAGTACTGTTTTTTCTTTTCCCTTTCATCTGATTGCTGTCTAATCAATCCCATATTGTGTACGTAGGGAAAGCAATTAACACTTTAAACAGTATTTAAATGCCATTGCGATTTATTATCTATAAATTATTCAACTACAGAAAATACATTACTTTCATTAGGTTTATCTTTAGCGATTTTTCAATAAATGACTACGCAAATATTTAAAGAAAACATACACACAGTACTCATATAGTATATATATATATCTATATATATATATATATATATATATATATATATGTGTGTATATACAGACAGAGGGGGGCATTATCTCTAAAACGTTGGATTCGAGTTCAGAAATATTCAAGACGTGCTTTCCCGTTAAAAACTCAAATTAAAATTTTAGAACCTATCACAATACTTGCCCTAGCTGTATGCAGGAAAAGTAATAACATAAGTTGATTCTCTAGTCCACATATTAGCAGAATAAATACTTCAGAAATAAAAACATAAAGTTTTGGCGAGATAAGTCATTTCAACTGATTTCTCCCGTAAGTGTGGCATAATATTTCGACTTAACCCTAATTATTATACGTTTGCCTTGATTATAGGTTTTCCTTAACATAAAATTAACTCATAGAAGCAATAACAAAATTCTATTCTTGAGCGAACTATATATCTTGCTGTGAATAGTATTGCATTTCATAAGGCTACAAAAATAGATTTGACAAAAAAGTTATTCAAGAAAATCAAGAACACATGAAATTTCCAATGTTTTGGTTGTTCTCCTGTCCATTGGAGTCTGGTCTCAAATAGATTCGTGAGCAAATGTAACAACCTCTGCAACTGGAATGATTAAATTGGAGTTCCTGTGGACATTCATCAATATTCTACGATGTCGCTATAATATTCTGCAATGCCGCTATAATATTCTGCAATGCCACGTTTTGGTGTGGATCAAATAGAAATTTTAGATAGAAATTTCAGAATATTAATTTTAGAATTTTCAAATATAAATTTTAGAATAATTCAATTTTTCCAGTGGATCTTATAGAATTGTTCACCCATCTATCTAATGTGTGTCATTATGTCTATCTAAATTAAAAGTAAGGCTCTCTCATTTATTCAGTAAAGCAAATATTTCGATATGCAGCACCCTTAAAATAATAAATATTGGAAAATTATAATTTTACCCCCCTTTCATTATCGAATATTTTGCCTTTACACTAAATGTTAAATCTTTTCATATCGAACGTTTTGATGTGTATCTTTAAATAGATATTGTTAGAAACAAAGAGATATTTTAGATATATATATAAATAAATAAATTAAAATAAATAATTAAACCTAACTTTGTGTGGAACGTGTACGAAATTAAAGTCTTTATGTAAAGCCTTGCCTTAAAGGGCTTAAGAAAGGCGTAACGAACAGGTGAATACTTGAAAAGTAGTATATACAGGGTGTCCCAAAAAGAATGAAACGCGCTTTAATTATTTACCTGTTGGAGATAAGTGGGCAATGTAAATTGCAAAAATGTTGAATGTAAGATAGGAAATATAAGACTACGTTAATAAAATAGTCCTCCCATTCATTTTCAAAAAGTTACACTTTTTAAATTTTTATATGATCCCCTGAGACAAATTTGATCAATCAGAAAATTTTTATTTTTAATGCAACAAGATCATTAAAAAAACCGCATATCTGTATCTTTAAAATCAACTGAATTATGATAAACGAAAACATCTGACTTTCATTACTATGTAAAAGGCTGTTTCATGAGTGAAAATAGGGATTATAAACAAATTGACATGGAAATTGTTTAGATCAAAAATACGTTAATATGTGTCAAAAATTTTTATCACAAATGCATCTAAATAAAATATTACACATGCAGAGATCATATAAAGCAGTGGTACTCACTACGCGGTTGGGGCACATAATTAAAATATGCATAAATTGATAGAAGACCACTGATATAAAGGGACAAATTTCGTTACAAATACTAGAAATTAAATTCACAAAACGCAATTCACAAAGCATTCTCTAAATGTATTTAAGAATCCGTGATTGCATCGTGAGCCTACGCGGAATTCGCAAAAATGTCTCCTATGTATTATCATCCAGTTTTACCTTTCTTGTGATATGTCACAAATTTACATTTATAATTTGATATATGGTCCCCATTCACAATGTTCAATTAAATATAACTCGCTCAATTTTAAAGAAATGCACATTAGCCAGAATTAAATGTAAAACACTAGGAAATCGTAAGGCATACTAGTAATCCTAGTATTCGCCATTCAATTCTGGCGAAAAGTTCGGACGAGAAGTTGTGGACCACAATTTTCCGTCTGAATTCGTCGTATAGCAATACCATCTCGCAACAATCTTCATTCAAATAGTCTGTCGAGATTTATTTTTTGACACGGTGCTCATTAAAGTACACACATCTAATGATGGACGATCGTTTGTAAATGTTTTTGCATACTTTATTTGCAGGAGAGGTGCTTTCTAATTGCATCATTTGTTTCCGCAAAATATCATTTCTCAATACATTTTAAATTGACTTTTTACTGTATATCTTATAGTTTCCGAGATAAGAATGCTAACTTCTGAATTTTTCCGCTAGAGGCGTTGCCATCAGTCTTATCTGGTAGCTCATGGTCATTTTACTATACCGATACCTTATTTTCATAGCTCTAGCTCTCGTTCGAAACTTATTTAGCCTACTTACAACTTTACCGAGCACTCTGTATAATTGGCGTTAATAAAAAGTATCATTAGTACTGTTAAAAATGTTTTACAAAAATCTTTACTTTATTAAATACCCCCAAAATTGCAACAGCATGAGATTTAATAATAGTTAGTTCAATTAAAGGAAAAATTTAACTAACTCTGAAGCTCTACGTATATTTGGGTACGACTATATAAAAAAAAATTCTATAAGATTTAAGAACTAAATGCTGTACATTTTTTTGCCCTAACTCAGTTTTGTAGAGATAATAAAGAAACTATAAATTTATGACAACTGCATTTTTATAGTACTCAATTGTTTCATTAATCAAACTCATTTCAATTATTTTCTTATTTCCGGATAAAATTTAAATATTATACTTTCCTCAAAATTATGAAAATAATAATTTTTAAACATTTATTTCCTTTCGTTAATGTTCTTTCGTTATAATTATCACTTACATTTAAATGTTTTTTATCATCAATTTAGATATTGGGGAATTAAAAAAAAAATTCTTCTCGTCTTTGTTTTGAATATCTTTAAATAGAGATTTGCTTTATATAAATACTCTACAGAAAAAATAATAATATTCATCTTTACTTTGTTTGTGTTGTTGAAACGAGTCATTAATTAGACATCTTTTTTTTTTTCATTTCTTAAACAATGTGTTGTAGCATACTAAATTTTATTTTTAAATAGTTTCTAACAAATTATATTTAAGTAAAATTCGTTATGTTGTGCTATGTGTCAATCTAAATGTTATTTTTAAAACTTTTTACTGTGCTTTTGATATCTCAGTTGCATATCAAATTAAAGGGTATTGCATGTAAAAATGCTTGGAACACATATTTTTAATCTAGAAAATGCACTCGGCGTTGCCTGTTCATAGAACATTCCATTTTTATCTAGAAAACGTACCCGGTGTTGCCTGTGCATAGAACATTTCATTTTAATCTAGAACATGTACCGCTGCTGCCTGTGCGCGAAACATTTCATTTTTATCTAGAAAATGTACCCGCTGTTGCCTGTGCATGGAACATTTCATTTTAATCTAGAAAATATAGCGCTGTTGTGTGTGCATGGAACATTTCATTTTCATCTAGAAAATGTACCTGGTGTTGCCTGTGTTTGGAACATTTCATTTTAATTTAGAAAATGTACCTGCTTTTGCCCGGGATTTAAAATGCAAACAAACCTCTGATTAAAATTACAACGGCATATACAACGAATTCTCGAAAACCCAACAACACTTTTAGAATATGGCCGCTGACAACAAAAAATAAATAACCTCCTGTGTGGGAGTAATGCGCCCTAAATAAGCTTGCGAGGCGCATGTAATCTGAGTACATGGCTGCAGTTAGCTTTTGTCTTTGAAATTAAACTTTAGCATAATTAGAAGTTGAGATATGACAAATTAGATAAATACCTATGACGGAAGATACGAAAATCGTAGCATTACCTTTGTTTCAAAATACCTCATGTAGAGAATATTCCGAATTATTCGCAAAAAAATAGTAAAACCCTAATCAAAGTTGAAAAGTTGAATCACAATTAATTCAATATTATCGGTATATCAATATTATCTATATATCGGTAAATAATTAATTCCGAATTATCAGAAAACTTAAATGTATTTATCATTAGTAGTAGTATAATCAATTCCGAAATTATCAGTAAATTGAAGAACATTCACATAAAAATATTAGCATTTACTTTTCAGATAACATTATTGATATAATACTGAAAGTTATTCGAACCGAAATTTAATTCAAGACTGCATTCGATAAATGTCATTAATCCATTATCTACTCGATAAATCCGTCGTTGCTCCCCATAGCAACGGATATATGTTGTGACGTCAGTTACAACTCTCAGTTCATAGCAATCTGCTAACCGGAGAATAAAGCAAAATCTATCGTTTATGCTTTTGTTTGGAAATTCACAGAAAAAAAAATATATATATGGTAATTACATTTTTTATTAGAATGCGAAGATATGTACACATAATTTTGCCAGAATATAGAATTGTGCTAGTTTTCAATTTTTGGTAGAGATGCAAAAGGAGTCAGATAACATCAAACATGCATATGTCGATGTATTTACAACTAAATAAATAAATATGAAGGAATAGAACTACGGATTTGATTCAAAAATCGTTGGAAAAACGTTCTTTGATCTTTCTATTACTGTCAAGATAGAAGTGCTGTGATAACATTTTCGATTACTAAGGAACTTATTCATGTGAAAATAGCTTAAAATTGTGCTTTAAAATAACTAATAAACAAATTCGAATAAAAAAATGAGTTCTGTCGACCCGGGTGTTTAGCTAATACTGAACCAAATTTCGCGGTTGTCCGTAGCCTAGATTTTCCGTCACACACACATGTTAAAGAGCAGCTACTTTTATAGAGAACTTTGGAAATAATTTTGAATCTTATCAATGCATAGAACTTTGAAATGGAAAGTTTTTCTAATGAGAAGTATCTACAATTTTCAAAATTTTTAAAGAGGAAGTTAAAGAGGATTCTTTAAGCTATTTTCGACATATTTCAGGTCTTTTTTATCGTATTTAAAAACTTTTTGCATAGCCCGTTCCGATCTACAGTACTGTAGTTTCCTTTAAATGCGAAACGTTCGCAAATTTGCAAAAAATAACAAGTTTCCTTGCTGCCATTATAGATAACGATTATTCCATGCTCATGAGCGCATAAAAAGCACGAAACCGATCCATGGATATTGTTATCAGCAATGGGAGTCTTTTCCCTACCCATTATTATACTGGGTTCCTATAAAAGTCTTTCAGCACTTTAATAACTTTGTAAGGTAAGGTCCTTGAATGTACACGTTAGGTTTATATTTAGTAAAGTGACCATGCCGATCGCAGCCCCCCCCCCCCTAGCAGGTAATACAAAAAGTTAGTGTAACGAGCTCGGCAAAAAAGTGAGAGAGACGAAAAATGCTAATTCCAAAGTTATAGAGCATTGTCCAATGAGTAGGAACCAACCCTAAAACTATTAGAGAAGGCATTTATTTGACACAATGGGTTGTCCTATTCAGAAAAGATACAATAAACATACATGAAGAGAAATCTAGTGCAGAATCTTTTTTAAATGCTCTCCATCAGAAGCAATGCCCATTTGAAAAAAAATTATTACTGCGTACTTTGACAAGCATTACAGGTGTTACCGTGTTAGGGGATTTTTATAGATATTTATTGCTTTCCGTACGAAAGTTTTGTTCGCTCCTGATGTCGATTCCAACTCATTAGATAATGCTCTATAATTGGCTGCTTTCGTTTATCTCACTATTTTGCTGAGTCTATCTCACTTTACTATAGATAGACCTAACGTGCTCACACACATGGACCTTTCCTTCCAAATTTATTGGGTTGCTTGAAAACTTTCCTATGAACCCTGCATAAGATGAAGAACTAGACATGATTGTATGTAAGTTATTACGCTTTTCCTGCTCTTTATGACGATCGTTTATGACATGACAAATATTTATTACTAGCAGTATACCAGTTTTTCGTACGAAATATACGAGGGTCACACTGGAATTTTTGAGATACGGCTAAGTGGTATAAGTTAAACTTACCAACACTTAGGAGTGTTCGAAATACTCCCCTCCAACATCAATGCACTTTTGTAGGCGAATTTTCCAAAGATTAAATGCTTTAAGCCATCCATTTCTTGGAATCGATGAAAAATATGCTTTTATAGCCTCATCAATCTCATCTTCGGAATGAAAACGACGTCGACGTAAATTTTTTTTAGATTAAAAAATAGCCAAAAGTCACCTAACATTCACTTCCCAAAGAATTTCTGGAAGACACTTAGTGGTGTACCAATTAGCAGTAACTGTCTTCTGTCCCTCTAGCTTTATGACTTTGACATGACGTGTACTTCTGAAGAACACGGCATATATTACTTTTTTCATTACTCGTTGTCTTTTCACCATTGTTGGTTTGGGGTCATCTTCAAAGACCCATACTTTACTTTCTTGACGTATTGGACCGTCAAAAAACGGTATGCACGTTTCATCACCAGCTATGATTTTAGAAATAATGCGGTGTCCACCATCATTAAGTAATTGTAGTGTTTCTTTACTGATTCTGACACGCTCCGCTTCTTGGTGTTCTGTTAAATTATAGGAGACAAAACGACAAACTAATTTTTCCAAATTGCAGTTCTTCATGAATAATTTTATGTATAGCTGCGCATCCAATGTTAAGTTCCTTCTGTATCATTTGGTAGGTACAGCAATTAACATAGATTAACATTTTTCGAATGGCCGACACATTTTGTGCGACACAGCTGACAAAGGTCTTCATGTGTGTTTTTCATCCAGGAGAGAACTTCGACCTCTTCTAAACTCTGTAAACCATCTAAATACAGTGGCACAAGATAGAGCATCATTTCCATATGCTAATTGTAGATGTTGAAAATATTCTTCTTGATTATGATTTTAAAATCATTGAAAATCATAGCTCGATAATGCTCTCGGGTCAAATCTATTTTTTTTCTTTCAAAATTTATTCTACAATAGCTAAATTGTAATTGTTGCCACAAATTATCGTCTGCGGACATAAAAGAGTTCAAATTTAAATATCCGACCAATATTTTTTTAGCGCATATCGTCTGCCCCTGTCTCAAAAATTTCAGTGTGACTCTCGCATAATATAAAAAAAAACTTAAAATTCACAATTATGTGAAAACTCCTATAGCATTCTAAATGACATTGCTATTTAAAACGTTCTATTAAAATATTTAATTTAATTCTTCTAAAAAGTAGTGTAAGTATTTATGTTTTTGCCATACAAATTTTTCACAGGTAGATCGTAAGAATAAAACATCCTGGTTCCGTTTATAAACAAATTTATATAAAATATTTTTTAATTCTCACAAAACGGCAGACATTATCTAGAAAAGTGTGCTTAATTTTGCAAAATATTGAATTTCCATCACTTCGGCGTCATTTTAATGAATTTAACGTTATCTTATCGCTTTGACAAAATTTTAAAAAGTCGCCAAATTCGTCTCCAAGTGGGACTGTCACACTGACAAAGAGACCACGCCGAAGCATAATTACAATACTATCCCTTAAATAATATGATTACTTTCATTGAAATTAGCGTAATTCGATCACTTTCGAGATATTTTATTGATTTAGCAATAATTTTATCAATTTGGTGACATTATAAAAAGTCGCCAAATTTGTCGCCAAGTGAGATAATTGAACTGACACACAAATGCTACCGAAATATCATTCCAGTACTCTATCCTAACAAAACACAATTAATTTCATTGATCTAAGGCCATTTTTATCAATTTGGCGACATTTTCGTCAATTTGGACACATTTCAGAGAAGTCGCCAAGTTGGCGATATCTCGCCAAATTCGTGGACCTTATTTCGCAGATCTGAAGAATAAAACATCCTGATCCCGTTTGTATATCCCAAAATGAAAACCTAAAATGATATTAGAAAATATACCAGTACTACCCTTATTCTGTTTTAACAATCGGTTAAGCGCAATACATGAGTTTATTGGCTTAACACAATATATGAGTTTGAAAACTTTTAGCCAAAGATGTAAGAAATTGAAAATATCAAAATTCCCATGAACGTTAAACACGAAGATCGTAATTAATATAATTTTAAAATGTTCAATATCTCGAGAACGATTCATGCTAGAGTTCTAAAGTTTATGTCAATCGTTTTCAAATGAAAAATTATCCAAGAAATAATTATTTACATAACTTTATTGAAGGTTTTGATTTTTTGATGATATTTTTAAATTTTATTATTTGGGGGTCTTCCGGACATACGATTGCATTTAAAAACAATAGGCTTCAGCATGCACGGATAAAAATTTTTGTACCAAATTTCGTCCAAATCGCTCCATTGGTTTGTGAGATATCGCTCCCATAGATTTGCGGACAATCACATACACACATGCACACAGACATCACATCAAAAACGTTTGATTCCCATTCAGGAATGCTTGAAGCGTGCTCTCCTGTCAAAAACTCGAAATCGATCCCGTCACAATACTTTCCTTATACGTTATACGATACATTATATTATGTGTGTAAGGAAAGTAAAAAAATCTAATATGGGCAGCACCTGACTCTCCTCATATAATGCACTGAATTTGCTTATTTCACGGTGAAAAAATGATGAAAAGATTCACGGTACAGTGCTTGTAATGTTGAATTGCACATTTGACCTATTTTCGGATGACAACATGTAAGGCTATTTCGTACTCAGTTAACTTATATTTCACATAACTCTAAATAACAATTATTAATATTGATACCATCCTCAATAAGCAATCTATCTATCTATACTAATTGCCAAGTGTCCGGCCGTCTATCTGTCCGTCCGTCTGTCCGTTTGTCACGCTTTTTTTTAGGCACTCTTTTTTTAGGTCGTTCGATAAAACTCCCGGGAAAAATCGGATTTTTCGAAAACGCTCCCTAGAGGGGGTCCTCCATACGAAAACGTTCGAAATCTGAAATGATAGGAAAGCATGCTTTGCGATAAGATAGAGACTTTAAATTTGGTGTATGGGTAAATCGTTCGAAAGGAGGAAAGTCGCAATTTCAGATTTTCAATATTTTCTACTTAAGGTGGTGTCGCACGCCAAAATGTTTGATTTACCAAATAAATGAGAAAAGACTCCTTTAAAATTTGATAGAGGCTTGAAATTTGGTATAAGGACTAATCATTTGACTAAAACATCCAAGACGAATATAGTTTTCCAAAAATGTTCGTTTATGGGGGCTCCAGAGAAAAGCGTTCAAAAGGTAAATTGATAAAAAAAAACATAATTCGAGATGAGATGGAGATATGAAATTTGATGTAAGGGTAAATAGTTTGGAAGGAAGAAAGTGTACAATTTCAGTTTACCAATATTTTCTACTTTTGGGGGTGCCGCACATCAAAATGTTCGATTTTCGGAATAAAGCAGAAACGCCCCTTTTAAAACGTGATAGAGGCTTGATATTTGGTATATGAGCGAATCATCTGATAGAAAACACAAGAAGAATAGAGGTTTTCGAAAATGTATATATAAGGGAGTGGGTACCCCACACAAAAACATTAGAAAGATGAAATGATAGAAAAAGAATGCTTCACGATGAGATATAGACTTCAAATTTAATGTACGGGTAAAAGTTGGAAAGGAAGGAAGTGTGCAATTTCAGTTTTCCAACATTTGCTATTGTAGAGGGTGCCGCTCACTAAAATATTCGATTTGCCGAACAAATGAAAAACGCCTTCTTTACAATGTGATAAAGGCTTGAAATTTAGTATGTGGACTAACCATTTGATAAAAACACCAAAGATGAATACGGTTTGACAAAAATGTTCATTAAGGGGGTGCTACACAAAAAAACGCTCAAAAGGTGAAGTGATAGAAAAAACATGCTTCGCGATGGAATGGAAGCTTCAAATTTGGTCTACGGGTAGATAGTTTGAAAGGAAGGAAGTATGAAATTTCAGATTTCCAATATTTGCTTCTTTAAGGGGTGCCGCACACTAGTATGTTCAATTTTCCGAATAAATAAGGCATGCTTCCTTTTAAATGTGATAGGGATTTTGATTATTTGGTATATGGGCCAATCATCTGGTAAAAAAAACCCAAGACAAACATAGTTCTTCAAAAATCTTCATTTATGGGAGAAAAACGTTCGAAATGAGAAATGATAAAATAACAATGCTTCGGGATGAGATAGATTTTAATGTGGTATACTGGTAGATAATTCGAAAGGAAGAAATGCGCAAATTAAGTTTCACAATATTTTCTTCTTTAGGGGGTTCTGCACGCCAAAATATTCGATTTGCCGAATAAATGTGAAACTTGAATTATTCAAAAATTTACATTATTCAGGGGTTGTTTATTGTGAGGGGGTGTTTATTGGTTGTTTATTCAGTATAGTCTATATAACAAAATATTTTAATAATTAATTCATCGATTTGGAGTCATTTTCATTACTTTCGATTTTCCGGAAGACTGCATATAAAACTCTTTCAAAATACCCAATTCACTTATATTTTGCCCAACTCTGAATAAACAATTATTAATATTGATAGCATCCCGAATAAGGGATATAGTCAATATATTAAAATATTTTAATAACTAATTCATAAATTAGACGTCAATTTCATTAATTTAGCATCATTTTTGCAATTTTGACGATATTTTTCCAATCTGGGGCGAAATGTCGCCAAGTTGGCGATACTTTACTAGATTATTCCCCAAGTTTTTTATATGTATCGTTAAGTGCTACAAAAAAACGGAGAGAAGCGCATTTCTTATTATACTAGAAGGTATGCCTGTCATATGACGGAATTAAAAATTTGCAAAGCATTGCTCCTATTTAGCTTAATTTTTATCAATTTGGTGACATCTTTTATCAATTTAGCGACATTTTCGTCAATCTGGAAATATTTTAAAAGTCGCCAAGTTATCAACATCCCGCCAATTTTTTCGCCAAGCATTACGGACGGACGGAGAAATAGGTTATTCTTACAGTCGTTTGTTACATTCTTTCCAAGATATTGAATTTTTATCAGTCATTTTCATTGAATTAGCGTCATTTTTATCAATTTGGCGACATATTCGTTAAAATCGCAACATTTAAAAAAGCTCACCAAGTTGGCGATATTCCCCCAAATTAAACGCCCAAATTTCGCCAAGCGTTATAGACTGAGAAATAGGTTTTTCTTATAATAGATAAACGACTAATGGCGTCCAAATACAAAACTATTACCCACAGTATTTTTTCTTATAGTAGATTCTTATATTCTTTCCAAGATATTGAATATTCAGCGATTCGTCGTCATTTTCATTGATTTAGCTTCATTTTTATCAATTTGGCGATATTTTTGTCAATGGGGCAACACTTAAAACTTGCCATATTGGCGATATTCTGATAAATTCGTCGCCAAAATTTCGCCAAGCGTTATGGAACGAAGAATAGATCAATTCTTATAGTGGATATACGAATAATTGCGTCCGAATACAAAACTATTACCCAAAGTATCTTCTCTCGTAAATGGAACAAGCTAGATCCACGAGAATGATAACAAATGTATTGCGTAATATTACATATGAAAAGTGAACATATTTCATAATTGTTAACACTTTTTTTTTATTTTATGTGATTTTTTTAGGAATATATTTGAAAAATATGCAATATCTAAGAACGGTTCAAGGTAGCATTCTAAAGTTGGTGTAAATCATTTTCTAATGAAAAATTACATAAGAAATGATTATTTACTTAACTTTATTGACAGTTTTTGTTTTTTGATGATTTTTCAGAATTTAATTTCAAAATTTTGGGGGTTTCTGAACATTCGATTGCGTTTAAAAACAATAGGCTTCTAGTATTCTCTGGTTGTAATTTTTGTACTAAATTTCATTCAAATCGCTTCATTCGTGCGTGAGATTTCGTCTCCACAGACTCGCTGACATCACACACACACACACACGCGCGCGTACACGCACACACACACACACACGCGCGCGTACACGCACACACACACACACACACACACAGACATCACTTTAAATTCGTGCTCAGGGATGCCTGAAATGTGCTCTCCCGTCAAAATCTCGAATTCGAATTTTCAACCCCCGTCACAATACTTTCTTTATACATTATACTATGTATATAGAGAAAGTAAAAATACAATACCGTTCATTTATTTATAAGATATATTTTTATATCCATTTATGTATTATTTAAATTGTAAAAAAAATGAAAATCGTCTGCCGTATCAGGAAACACATTTGATTTAATTGCGTTGCTAAACAACATGATATAAGAAAGTATTTTTCTTTTAAAATGTTGATCATTAAATAACTATTTTGATTTCGTCATATATGTCATTGTTGAATTTGCAAACTAAACCACGGAGATAAAGTTTCCATTTAAGTTCATGTTTTAAACCAGCGACCTCCACGAGCGACTGGTAAGCGCAATAAACTTTCACCAAACTTGGAGATAGAGTTTCCATTTGCTTTCACGTTTTAAACCAACGATTTTCAACCTATTACTTTCCTTATATATATAGTATCATGTATAAGGAAAGTATTGTGGCAGGGTCGAAAATTCAAATTCGAGTTTTCGACGGAAGAGCACGTTTCAATCTTCCCAGAACACGAATCAAACGTTTTTGAGGTGATGTCTGTGATTATGTACCGGGTGGTCAGAATTAAAACACCCCTACTCTGAGCTCGCTATACAATGACCTACTCAGTGTAAAGGCTCCAAAATTGTTGAACCTACTATTCAAGATCTGGGGAAAGGGATTACGCGAAAAAAAAAATTGTTCCAAAAACACCGATAGGTGGCGCTGTACAACAGAAAATATGCTGAAAAGACACAAAATAATAATAAAAAAAAACATGCGATATGGAATTTTTCCTTTTTAATTTCTTTTGCTGATATGAAAAAAAAGAAGATAAAAAAATGAAGAAACTTAAACTGTCATTGTAACTGCAATTTCGCACTGTAAGCACAAAAATTTGCATAAACCCTTGGTTTGCAGCTACTATGTTCTGGGCATAAAAGGAGATAAAACTGGGAAGTTTTCCTTCTTTTCAGCGTTGGCTGTCACACTGCCAGAACGCGCTTTGCCTGTGAAGCTGTTTTATGAAAGCAAAAGACATGCTGCAGCTGCACTTCGAGAGTTTCGTCGACTTAAGAATTTAAGGAAAGGACCATTACTTCCACAAGCTCTCAGGAGAATGATCGCTCAATTCGAGAAAACTGGACATCTTGGAGGTCAGCCGGGTCGAGGACGCAAATCGACTCGTTCAGATGTCGTTGACGATGATGCCACCACTATTGTTGAACAATCAATGGATAACGTTATACGCAGCATAAGGTCCTTGTGATATGAATGTTTGGTACGTTCGAATAAAATGTGTTACAAATCTATATTTTGTGTCTTTTCAGCATATTTTCTGTTGTACAGCGCCACCTATTGGTGTTTCTGGAACTAATTTTTTTTTCGCGTAATCCCTTTCCCCATGTCTTGAATAGTATGTTCAACAATTTCACCTTTGCACTGAGTAGTTCGATCTATAGAGAGCTCAGAGTAGGGGTGTTTTAATTCTGACCACCCGGTATGTATGTGTGTGTGTGTGTGTGTGTGTTTGTGTGTGTGTGTGTGTGTGACTGTAGAGACGATATCACACGAACGAAGAAAGCGATTCGAATGACATTCAGTAGACACATCACAATCCGTGAATACTAGAAGTCTATTGTTTTTAAACACAATCGAATGTTCAGAACCCACCTAAATTTTAGAGTGAAATTTTGAAAAAATCATCAAAAAATCAAAACCTTCAACAAAGTACACAAATAGTCATTTCTTGTGTAATGTTCTCTTAGAAAACGATAGAGACATAATCTGTAAAAGGCTAGCATGAACCGTTTTCGAAATATTGCAATTTTTTTTTTTAAATTTATCACAAACTACATAAAATAAATATATATATATTAACTATTGTGAAATATGTTCACTTTTCATATGTAATATTATGCGATAAATTTGATGACATCATTCTCGTAGATCTAGCTCATTCCATTCATGAGAAAATATACTTTGGGTAATACTTTTGTATTAGAACGCCAATAGTCATTTATCTGCTATAAAAATTACTTTTTTCTCCGACCATATCGCTTGGCGAAATTTTGGCGCCGAATTTGGCGGAATGTCGACTTTTTTAAATGTTGCTAAATTGACGAAAATGACGCTAAATCAATGAAAATGACGACTAATTGACGAAAATTCAATATCTTGGAAAGAATATAAGTGTCTACTATAAGAATAGCCTATTTGTCCGTCCCTAACGTTTGGTAAAATTTTGGTGACGAATTCGTCTGACTTTTTAAATGTTGCCAAATTGACGAAAATGTCACCCAATTGATAGACATTTGCCAAATTGATGAAACCGTCGCTAAATCAATGAAGTGACGACTAATGGATGAATGTTCAATATCTCGAAAAAAACATAAGAGTAGACTATAAGAATAACCCATTCCTCCGTCCGTCCATAACGCTTGGCGAGAAATTTAGCGGAATGTCGCCAACTTAGCGACTATTTAAAATGTTGCTAAAGCGACAAAAATGTCGCCCAATTAATAAAAATGACGCCAAATGGGAAGTAATGTTTCGCAAATTCTGATTTCCGTCATATGACGAACATACCTTCTAGTATATAAGAAATGCTCTTCTCTCCGTGTGTCTGTAACACTTGGTGATACATTTTGGCGAACTTGACGAATAATCTAGCATAGTATCACAAACTTGACGATATTTCGCCCCAGATTGACCAAAATATCGTCAAAATTGCAAAAATGACGCTAAATTAACGAAAATGATGCCTAATTGATGAATTAATTATTAAAATATTTTAATATATGGACTATATCGCTTATTGAAGATGTTATCAATATTGATAATTGTTTATATAGAGTTGTACGAAATATAAGTTAATTGGGTACTTTGAAATAGTTTTACATGTTGTCACACGGAAAATTGCCAAATATGCAGTTCAGCGTTAAATACACAGTACCGTGGATCTTGGACTGTAAGAGGAGTAAATTTATTGCGTTATATAAGGAAAGTCATGTGCTGCCCTCATCAAATTTTTTTATTCGGAGGAACCATGGAGATAAAGAGAAGAACTCCCTTAGAACTCTTTGTTTATCATTAATATCACGATAGCCCCTGGTCCTAGAAACTCGAAGCACAGACTAACTTTTCAGTGGGGCTATTTCACAACTACCCACAAAATTTCATGGAATTCGGTGAAGTCGTTCGTTCTCCCGTGAAGATGAAACAAACCTACACAAGCACATATATAGGGAGATATTCAACTTTATTTATATAGATTGCACCATATGTGTATAAGTTATTGTAAAAAGTGTATGCTTGTTTGAGCAGAAAATAAGAATAAGGTATTTGCCTACTTTCGGACCAAATTGTTTAAAAATAGTTATTTTTTAATTTTTTTACTGTTTTGGGGGTAAATTGTGAATGAAAATGTGTTAAAAATGTCTCAAAGTTTAGTTATACGTATCATATTTTTTTCTAAATTGGATAATTTCAGGCAAATTTAGTGAAATTATACCAAAATGGCTTACAATCTGCACAAAGTTGCAATACAACATTCTTAATTTACTTTGGAATCAAGATACCTAAAATAATGACTTTTGAAATAATCTAAAATCTATAAGAAATTTTTAATTGCATGAAAAATATAGGCACTGATATGCGTTAATACGGATAATTTTCAAAATTTTGCTATTTGTTTCCTATGAAAAGAGCTGTTAGTGAAAATGTATTTCACCCACATCAAAAATTGTAGAAAGAAAAGTAAATTTGTAGAAAGTTAAGAAAATTATCTTTTCATACAACTCCTCTATAAAGAAAAAGTCAAATTACAAAGATGCTGCTTATACCGTATTTAGTATAACTGAAAAAATGTGGTGTCATATGATCCAATTTGACATAGTTTCACTAATTAAATTTTCATTAGTAAATAAGGGAGCATCCACAAATCAACTTCGGTTAAAAATAGTTACTGAAACTTTTACCACTTCTTCAAATTTATTTTATGCAGATATCTTAGTAAAGTTTTTATATCGATTCACAGTTTTATTTAAGTATTTAAGCAACTCTGCTACGTAACTAGAGTTTGAATGATGGCGCTGTTCAGTTATGCCTAACTCTGTGAGATGATTTTGATTTACGGCCGATCTCCTAATAATAACTGATCTCCTAATACGAACGAATACTATCATCGTTTCCGTAAAGCCGGTATCCTTCTAGATTTTTGTGTCGTTAGCAACCAATAGGTTCATTTCATCGCTGATATGACTCAGAAAGTCAAGCAATACTAAAGAAAAATGATGAAAAAGGACGAGAAATAGACTAAAATATCTATCTATATGCGAGTGTCCGGGCCCAGTACAGAACAGCATCTTCCTTGGTCTACCCAAACCCGCCACCAGTCTAATATGCTACATGCAAGGACACCTGTTCATCTATAAGGACTCTTATTCTGGAGAAAAAAAGTGCAAAGACAAATATATAATAGAAACTTATTGAATCTATTGAAAGCAGCTGTTTTAAATGATCCTAGTGGATTTCAAAAATTAAAAGGCATGCTTATTTAGATTTTGTCGGAAAAATATCTGACAGGACGGCAAAATCACAATAATGTGTTTTATTTACCATATCTATATGTTAAAATAACTGTAACCAGTATTGCCTGTCTGTCTTTAATTGTTTCAAACACAAACCACGGGAAAATTGTTTTAAAACCCCACTAAATGATTTCTGTGCATTAATTCAATTTGTGAATGGTCCTTGGATTCATGAATGTCGATGATTAAAAAAGTATCGAAAAGTGTGATGTAAGCCAGGAAGTTAGACAAATTATTTCGCCTTAAATTTAAACTTTTAAGGACCAAATTTTTCTTTCGTTTAACTAAATAAAGTGCAGACAACATTTTTGCAATTTGACATTCTTTTGGCTGTATAGAAAGTTAATTTTCTTAAATTTTTACAAAAATATGGTACAGCATTTAAATGACTATTTCATAACTTCCTACCTTATTTAAAGCATTTTTACAATTGGAACTATGGGTCTACAACCAACGGTTTAAAAAACTCTTCCACTGCTCACTTTTTGTGAGACCCCTGTATAATAAACGGATGAATTAAACTAACTACAGAATGGTTCTAGCTAGAATGAAAATGATCCATCATTAAACAAAGTGGTTGATTTGTTTATATTATTCCTTTGCACTATCACACCTTACTCGATTTTTTGAAATTTTAGATTTTCATCTTAGTCTCGCAGCTGAGATGGATCGAATGACACTTAATCAAGATTCTAGCTATAGTTGAAGTGCTCAATGATTTTGATACATCACCCCCTCACTCAGTCAGATGGTTCAGTGTTTACTACATAGATAATCCGAAAGAAATTGTCATTTATTAGAACGACATTATTCAAGACCATTGTATTCCAAAAAGCAGCTTTATAATCGGCTTCTCGCCAGTCGCACATCAATAACAAAATATTTCTTTGAAAAATGTTTTTTTTTAACGAATATTCAATTATGGGTTCATTTTGATTTCAATTCAATTATGGGTTAATTTTTTTTTGTGATTAATCAAGAAACAATTAATGATTGCAGCTTAATTTGGGAACAGTTTTGGCTCCACTCATTTTACAATGTGGGTGAAAAGTTTTTAAATTTACCTTGGTGGAACGAAGTGTAACTTTCCCGCCGCATCGGGCGCAGCACTTCACGGTACAGTAGTTGCACAAATGACCAATACCATCGGCAAACTTTGTTTTCATGCATATTTCGCAAGTTGCATCATTTTCGAGCCCTTTTCGACGATGTTCCTCGTTCCGCATTCGTATCGCTGTTTCTAGAAGCCGAACTTCATCTTGTTTTTTCCTGTAAAACACGAAAAGGATTTTCTCAGTTACCTCAATATCAAGTAAGGGAAATTTAAATGCTTTTCAAACACAACATACAGAAAGGAAATGCAAAATACGTAATGGGTGAATTGTTCTTTATAACTGATTTTGTTTTTAAAAGTATTTTGCGTTTTCTTAAATTTGAAAAAGTAATTCAAGTGAAATAAAAAAAATACACTAAGATACAGGAAAAACTCTCTGACACAAAGCCATTCTTTACTTGTTTATTTACCTTTTTCTAAAATATATAGTATATACAGTGTACTTCAAAAAGATTGCATGAATTAATACCTCTTGAACGAGATCTTAAACCTATGGTACCCAATTTAAGAAATGCTTCAAGATAGACTATAACACTTTTATTCACGTGACACGGTTTAGTAAAAAAAAGTATCAAACTTTACATACGGACCTTCTACAAAGGAAGTTAACAAATTGTTCCTTATTTATTTAAAGATTATTAAGGGGAAAATGTCAATCGTCTAATATGCAAAATTGGCTGTGAAAAATTGTCAAATTTCCACCTTAAACCACTTTGACCCAGTCAATAGAAACGATTAAAACATAAATTGTTTACGAAGATAGTCTATCTAGATTAAAGCATTTTTTAAACTCCATGCATCTACGACCTATCTTAAGATATATTATTTAGATGCGCAATTTTTTAAACATCTTGTATAAAGGAAAATTATTGGAATTGGGTCAAAAATATGATTATCAGATTTTGATTGATCTACACGGTTTGAGAATAAACCATATTTTCAATAGCTACAAGATATTTCTTGAACAAATTAAGAAAATAGGATTACATTTGCTACTATTATTTCAATTGATTAAAATAAGAGACCTATTGATTACAGGGTGAACAGACCAAGGAAAGTCCCTCAGTCTGACCTATAGTAAATTTGTATTTTTTTTCTATGTAAGTAAAAATATTTCGTATTTTATATTTTCTTGAAATGTTAATTTGAAAAGTATAGTTTTATTTCCGTATTTTATTTTTCAAATGTATTTCCTTCCCAGTCTGGAATAACATAAAATAAAAAATATTATATTTAATAACTTTATTTTTATTTTTGAATTAACAACATCTCGTGCATTAACAACATCTCGTACCATATATAAAAAAAACAGTGCTACATGTTAAAAGCTGAACCAAAATACTTTTTGAAATTTGCTGTTTCACCTAATTGGCGTTTGGTTGGATAAAATTTGATTAATAACACAGCAGTAATTTGGATTGTTAGTGATGTATCCAAATTATGACTCTTCTGTGGTTCAACAATTATGACTCCTATGACTCTTTTAAACGTTGATACTAAATCTAAAATTATTATTTTTTTATTTTTCAACCTTTGCATGCGCTAGTCAAAAGGGCCTCCCAATTTTTTCTCTGGGAACAACATAAAAAATGTCAACACTCTAAAGGTATATACAGAGGCATGTTATGAGGGATCAGATAGAAAAGTCCGTGTTTATATTACGCCGATATTTGGAAGATTTTTAATAATGCTATTATGCAGACTAATTTGTAAACATTTCTTAAAATTCACATTTTGTGAAACTGATAGTTCTAGCATTCTAAAAGTTGTCCAATTCATTTTCTTGTGCAAATGTACATATAAAATTATTACTCACTTGAAATAAAAAAAAATTAATTTTTTTTTAATTTTCTTTTGGTGGACCAGTCAAAATGACCATCAGTGTCGTAGCATCTCCAGACCGAAAACACAGGATAAAATTGCCAGAACACTGTAAAGTATTAAAAAAATTGTGTGCGCCCAAGTATCAGGAAGATTTCAAAATGGCTGTCATTTTGTTGGTAGCATAGCCAATTTGTTGGTAACATAGTCACTGGGAACAAATTGAAAAAATTTTAGTACCCCCTAAGATATATAAAAAAACTGATCTCGAATGATCGGGGGAGGGCTGCACGGGGAGCTCTCTTCTGGCTTCCGGATTAGTATGGATGTTGGTGACTTTAATGATGAGGAGTGATTTATAGCATAAAAGGAAGTAAATGAAGTAGGTGTCTTAGATCACAAGCTTTTCTTGCAAGAATCTGAAATATCCATAAAACAGAAGACGTAAGTTGTTGCCAAGAGAAGATCATATCACGGTCACAAATGCTTTTGATGATCACTATGTGATTTTCATCTATTTGTCTTCGTACGAATCAGAGTGCGGTTTAGTAGACTGTCCTCCCTTTCTAATAACCCGTGTACTTAACCAACGTATTTTATAATCAACAATACTATATACTATATATGCGTTGACCCGGTAAAAACAACGACATCATTTTACTTTTCATTTAACTCATATAATTATATAATGCTGAGTTATTCTTTGACCTTTTAGAATTTAATGCTCCGAAACTATTACTTTCAGGTAACAAAAAAACATAATAACTATCTAAACAATGATATTTTATAACACATGGTATTTTGCGTTAGGTATTTTAATTTCAGCTGACGCAGTAAACCAAACAGCACTTTGCTCGAAAAGCCACTAGCTAATCAAGAAATGTTTGCCTTTTAATAACTGCATTCCTTATTAGATCTTCCATTTATTGTCAACGACGACAATAATAAATGAAATCTTGGAAAGCCTTCTGGCTAGAAACGGTTAAGTTCTAAGAGATTAGATCTTGTCTTCCTCTTTACCATCCTTCACTTCCCTAGAAGTTTCCTGAAACGCTGATCTAGAGAAAAATGAAATTTGAACAAAACCCTATTGTTGACATCAAGTTTGGTTTTTAGTGTTACATGTTCTGAAGAACATCAGATCACCTTATTTTTTTTCTCATAGTATGGCACAGGAAAAATGCGTGGCAAGTGGGGCATTTTTCCGGCTAGGCACGCCAAGCAATATTCTTGCTCGCTAATAGAAAAAATATAATGGAGACAGAATATGACTTTCTTTATGTAATGCAATGCTTCTTTCACAGTGAAAAAAGTATGTATAAGATCCACGGCATAGTGTTTTTAACATTGAATCGCACATTTGGCGCTTTTACAAATGGCAACATGTAAAACTATTTCGAAGTACCCAATTAACTTATACTCGTATTTCAAGCAACTCTAAATTGACAAGCATCCTTATAAGTATCAATTTGTAGCCATTCTTGTTAAATTGGCGTCATTTTTGCAATTTTGACGAAATTTTTGTCGATATGGGGCGAAATATTGCCAAGTTGGTGATATTTTGCAATTGACTTAGCGTACTTTCATTGACTTAGCGTCATTTTTATTAATTTGATGACAATTTTATCAATTTAACAACATTAAAAAAGTCCCCAAGGAGTACGGTAATGATATTTCGCTTAAGGAGTACGGACTTGATAATTTTAACAGGTGAACCCTGGTGTAATACACTTCCAATTCAGAAATATATTTTTGAATAAACTTTAATAAATAAGAATTTACCTTTTAAAATCCGGAAATATTTTAAAACTAAAAACACATATATATTTTACATGTAAAGCAGTGCATGAAAATGTTAAATATAAAAAATCATCTTACTTCCCCAATGCACTATTTTTTTTTCAAAATTGCAACACCAAGAATCACATTATTTAAATGAAATTTATCTCATTAATTATATATGTTATCATAGATAACTTCAGTTTTGCATTTGAAGAGCTATACTATATTTTTTTCTCTTCAAAATTCAGTAACGTGTGAAGTCGCCTTGAGCAACAAAAACAACTTTTATACGAAGTGGCATTAAATAGAAGATGCTACTTATATTGTTCTGAGGAATTTCCTGCTAGACTGCTTTTGTGTAAGTTCATAGTTTATTTGTGGTGGATAGCAGAGGCGAAATATTGCAGATCCTGTCCGTCACTGTGCAATAATTTTTTCGAGACATGTGTGCCGAACTTCATACTGCGTCCTTGCGCCATTTTCGGTGTGTTCTTAACAATAATTAGAATGATTAGAACTGTATAAAAATATATTTTCATCATGAAAAATTTTTGCACCCCAAGTATCCAGATCCAGATACCACCCAAATACCACCCCAGATACCATCCCAAGGACACTTTAAAGATGAGCCATTAAAAGTATTGGGGTAACTTTTGCTATAGCATGCAAATACAAGCCCTGGTTAAAAATCAAATGTTCACTTTCTCTTCCACATGCTCGAACTGTTCAACCATGATATGAGGAATAATTTAGGGAACAGCAGTCCGCATATTGGCATACTAGTTTACACCAACACATGACTAACTGAATATGAGAGTCAAAAGCTAACTAAATATTTCACAAGCACATTAGTATGTAAGATTTCATATGATTTTAAAAGGCAGCCCATATATAGACTAAGATTTATGGGGAAAATGTCGACATCACATATTTGCATCAGGACATGAGAAGTTAAAACTATATCATATGGTTTAAATAGAATTTAGACGAAAAGAGCAACACCTTAGAAAGACTTTTAAATGAGAATAATCTGAAGCAGAGCTAGGTCAAAGAGAATTTTTTGACACCACAGGGTCAAATACAATTTTGATGTCCCTCCTCCAATATCGATATATATATATAATGCAATGATTATATATATATATATATATATATATATATATATATATATATATATATATATATATATATGCAATGATTGCATATATATTTTATGCAATGATTTGTATAAATATATATGCTATATATACAATCATTGCGTATATATATATACAATAATTGATTATACAATTTATTATTTCAATTTTGTTATTGCCAACTTATTATTTCTGTTGACTGTTTAATTTTCATTCCAATATGTAGAAACTTGGTAAATTTCTGTTAAAAATATTAAATATATAGAGATTCAAAACATTATTTCATAAATTAGCATTGTAACATGCCAAACCAGTGTTGAAACATCTGTGCCTACAATGCAGTGGCGCCCAGTTTATGTGTTCTGGTCTGCAAAAGGAAACTGATAATTATAAAAATGATGGAAATTTTTGGAAGGGAGCCCAAAATCAAATCTTGTAGGAAAGCCTGAATTTAATTTATTATGCACAGTTTTTTAACATAATTATTCAGATGAACTGAAATAAACATATTTCCAGCCTATTTTATTGCTACATTCCTGGCAAACATAAAAATGTCAAATATTTTACTAAAAGATACTAACAATGGGTGGGGTGCTAGAAAGTGGCCTTAGGATGTATAGTGACTGAGGCATCAACTCAAAAACTACCATAATAATGTCACACAGAAAGAGAAGGGTCTAGATATTCCTTAGTTAGCATTATTCATGCGTTATCGAGCACTTTAAGCTGATGATATGCATAAACAAATTATACATGCTAAATGGACTTTGGTCCAGACTTAAACTCATATACTTGATGTTATCTAAAGCTTTTAGGTGATTAATATTATCAATGATGAGGGATGTTAAATTTATATTAAGTCACTGTCATGGTTCTATAGCAGTCTATATGATGTGGTTGCAAATACATAGCTTACAAATATTAAACAGAAATTCAATAAAAATAAATTTACCATACAAAACAAATAACAAAATCAAGTAATTAAGGTGAAAAAAAGCAGCGTTGAGATTAAACAAGTCTTAAATAAATTTAAATTTAAAACAAATCAAATATTTTCATTTAAATTGCCTGTACATGGTGACAGATAAAAATCAAAATAAATAAACTGTTACATACAGTTCAATAATATTAAACAATACTATTACACAATAATTTAACAGAAAATTATACAATACTTTAAACAGTCATCAATATTGGGGACAATGAATCAAAAGTAATGCGAAATAAGGGAAGTATTGAACTACCGCGAAAACTCTGAGTGGTAAGATTATTTAGTAACATAAAAAAGGAGGTCAAAATATCTTGCTATATTAAAATATGCGTCAAAGTGGCGATTTTTCCTAATATAATGTTTTAAGCACATTATAGTGTACTTAAATACTTTAATGCATATTATAGCATGAGTGTGACTAATGTGGTTTTAGAATAACATGTTGAAACGTTGTCAAGAAATTTTGGGTTTTGTTGTGTAGATCTATTTTAGTAACAAAAATCAAGTGAATACATAAAATTGGAATCGACTAATAGAGGAATTCAGAATAATCGCTGTACTGTTCACGTCCATATGTATCGTCCATACATATAAACATTTGGTCAAATTTTGTGCTCCCCCCCCCCCCCCCTCTCCATTTTTCTTCTACTCTAGATAAAAATTTCTGGTTACGTCCCGATCTTCAATGAAGAGAAAGAAAGCTCTGCAGACTTTACTGCATATAGGCGTGTGATGCTGAGTAAGCCTGGGGATTGGGGTAATTCCAATTATTCATGTACCAGTATTTTGTAAATTATACTTTGGATATTTCTATTGCACTGATTTTCTTAAAAGTAGTATGTAAAACTGCAAAAATAATATTTTTTCAAAAATTTAAAATTTAGTCACGATATAATAAAGGCATTTTATACAAAAGATTTTTTATGTAGAAGTTTGTTGGCGAGCAACACAAAATCAGTCCGCGGGCAGAGGGTTGAAAACCACTGGACTAAATATTG
Source organism: Amaurobius ferox (assembly GCA_951213105.1). NCBI lineage: Eukaryota > Metazoa > Arthropoda > Arachnida > Araneae > Amaurobiidae > Amaurobius > Amaurobius ferox. The sequence goes on along the minus strand of OX578133.1, from coordinate 2,896,257 downwards.
CACGTCACTTTCCATATGTAATATTATGCAACAAATTCATTGTCATTCTTCTTGTAAATCTAGTTTATTCTAATAACATGAGAAGATACTTTTTGTAATAGTTTTGAGTCAAAGAATTCGCCAATAGTCGTTTTTTGCACGGGATATTAATTAAATGTCAATTGCATTTGGATGAGAATTTTGATTATGCTTTTTAACTCATAGGTTACCAAATGCGCCCTATTTCAATTTAGTTGGTGTTACATCAACATTGAAACATTGTACTGTGGATGTTGTACACCGTTATTTCGCTGTCAAAGAAGTAAATTCAATGAATACATTATGTAGGGGAAGTCCTGTGCTGTTCACAGAATTTCTTTTATTTGTAAACAATACCACGTCAAATATGTCAAGATCTTAAATGTGTTACAAACATTATTTTTCTAAATAATTAGAATTTGTAAATTTTATAGTATGCGTGCTATTACGATGACAAGTTACACAATTTTATTTCTGCTTTTACCTTGAAATTGTAGAAATGTAGAATATTGCAAAATTGTAGATACAATTGCATAATTGTAGAGTTATCGCTAAACAGTTGTTATTTACAGCTAAAGAAGCCAATCGTGATCCTTTTTAGGCGAAAATCGGATTTTCAGATGTAGAGAGATCATTAGTTGGCTAATAGACAAATTGTAGACAAACTATGCACCATATGCAGACTCTGAACGATTGGATCAACTTCCGCTGTTGATCGATATTATCATGACACATAACCGACGATCAGGATGCAGGCAGGGGCTAACAGTGCTTATTACGTCATGTATTTTAGATCAATTACTTGATATTCAATTACTTGCACTGGCCATGCTTTCCAATAAACTGCGCAGTGGGTACAAGTCAACCGGCTATGGCATCAATAACATGAGGAAAAGTAGAAAAGAAACAGAAATAATTGTTTTAGTGATCAGTGGGAGTAAAAGTAAATAAATAATTCATATTTTGGAATATATGCTTTCCTGACAATAACATTATTCATGAAAATGTTTATGCTTTTATGAGCTTATAATTTGATTGCTTTTCTTCTTAACTCTTTATTCCTCAAATTTTGAAACTTTTCCAATCTTTCCTTTAAATATTTGCATAATTGTTTATTGAGACCTCCCTGAACATTAAACGCAATAAAACTATTGAATTTTCCGTAGTTAAGATAATACATTACAATGGCGCTTAAATATTGTAAGTGCTAATTACTTTCCCTACTTAGTATAATGTACAGGGAAAATATTGTGACGGGGTCAAAATTTTAAAGAGTTTTCAACGGAAGAACACGTTTAAAGCATCCCTCTACTTGAGACGAACGTTTGTGTGTATATGCGATTTCTCATGAACGAATAGGGCGTTTCGGACGATTATTACAATCCGTGAATACTTAAACTCTGTTGATTTTAAACGAGATCGAACTTTCGGAAGACCCTAAGATTTTCAAATCTTTATTTTTAAATTACGAAAATATCACATTATTAAATAATGTTAAATAAATAATCATTTTGTACGTCTTTTTTATTCTAAAACGAATAATACGAACTTTAGAACGCTAGTTTAAACCGTTCGCGACATATTGCACGTTTATAGAAAAAATGTATCTAAAAAATACATAAAAGTGAACAGTAGTAAGTTTCATTAAATATGTAATACTTGGCAAAACTTTTTCTAACGTTGGCGACTCATTTGGAGAAATGTCGATAACTTGGCGATTCTCTAATGTGAGACCCAATTAGCGGTTGCTAAGGGAAGACCTGTTTTTAGGCCAATGAAAGAGGCCAAAATGCCTTCGAAACAATTTTTTATGCCTACTTTCTTTAAGGAAGTATTAGAAAATTATTTTTTGACTTCCGATCATTCTGAAGTTATTTGAGTGCTTAAGTACTTTCCTAAGAACCTTGTATACAAAATGAATTTTAAAAGAGTGCAAGAAATAATTATACTTTATTCCAGAAAACGCAAGAATTTTCTGATATGCTTACTGTTATCGGTAGCAATGAAAATCTTATTGATTTTCAACGAGATTTAGTTTTCCAACAGCTCTAATTTGTTTTATTATACTTCCAAAATAGAAACGTGTGTTAATTTGTATGGTCATGTGTTGGAAACATAAGATTTTTTCGACTTATAGTAACGCTATAATTTACTTATATACATATAGCACCATTATGTTGTATAGCTATTTTATTTCTCAAGAAACTTTATCTTAACTATTGAACTTGATATTGTTTGAATAAATGAATTAATGAATGGTTTGAAAAAGAATGACATTATTTTGATGAATTGAGTGCTTGGGATAATCTACATCGGGTACGTTCTAATACATTTTTTATTTAGACATTAGTTAACGAAGTAGTTGGACTTCAAGGTTCCCATTTAAGTTTCTTGAATGCAAAATTTCGAAACGTGCTCACTGTAATACATTCAATTATAAGATGTAATTGTACCTATTGTGTAGCAAAATAACGTTTATTTATTTATTTATTTACTAATGTAATTTTAAGACTTAGTGTTATTTTAAACTGCGCCAAATCACCAAATACAAAAAGAAATTATTTTAAAACTGCAAATTGGGTGTAATTTTAATTTCCATATCGTGCAATACTTTGCACGATAAGACTCGCCTTAATGTATAAAAATATAAACAATATATCTAGACTCGCCTTAATGTATAAAAATATAAACAATATATCTAGACTCGCCTTAATGTATAAAAATATAAACAATATATCTAGACTCGCCTTAATGTATAAAAATATAAACAATATATCTAGACTCGCCTTAATGTATAAAAATATAAACAATATATCTAGACTCGCCTTAATGTATAAAAGTATAAATAATATATCTAGACTCGCCTTAATGTATAAAAATATGAACAATATATCTAGACTCGCCTTAATGTATAAAAGTATAAACAATATATCTAGATTCGCCTTAATGTATAAAAATATAAACAATATATCTAGACTCACCTTAATGTATAAAAGTATAAACAATATATCTAGACTCGCCTTAATGTATAAAAATATAAATAATATATCTAGACTCGCCTTAATGTTTGAAAATATAAACAATATATCTAGACTCGCCTTAATGTATGAAAATATAAACAATATATCTAGAGGTGGCGGGAAAAAACACAGTCAAAACTTCCAATTTTTTTATAACATATTTTATTTAAAAAATTTATGATCTTTGTTGTGGTAAAAGCAGAAAAGTCGGTTAGGCTTCTAAAGTGTTAAAAAAAGAAAAACTTATTAAACATTTTAAAATTTTGTAGGGATATCAGTGGGGTAAGAAATATAAATTAGGAAAAGTTATTATTTATTTAGCTCATAAATGCATAACAAACTCCATAAAAATTAAATTTGTATTTTGAAAAAATAAATAAATAAAATTAAAAAATTAGTTTTCTTGAAAGCATCAAAATTTTCTTTCCTCGATATTTCAAAATAATTGTTTTTGACTCATGTGCTTTTCCCAGCCAGCTTTAGATATATAATATGCCCAACATATTAATTTCTCTTGCAAATAAAGGAACCAATTTCAAAATTTGGGGCCAAAAGTAGAGCTTTCTTATAACTTAACCCCGCAGAAAAATTATGGGAATTGAATAGAAACCGCTTGATTTCTTTAGAGGTGGATTTTTCTTAGTCCTTCACTTCGAAAATGAATTCGTATCTAGGGGTTCATCGAATGAAATAATTGTGTCAAATTTCAGTCAATGTGCTCAATTTGTTTAAGCACATCGTTTGAGCTCATTAAACTCCCCACCAGGCAGAAAGACAGAACGACACGCAAACATTATTGGAAAAATGATTAACTCGTATTTAGGGATGCTTAAAATATGTTGATCCATCTACATCCGAGAGTCGAATTTTTAACGCCTTCACAATACGTTTCCTTTATATACTGTGTATTGTAAAAAGAAAATTGTGTATTGTAAAAGTAAAAAGAATCGGAGTCTGTAAGGAAAATTCGGATGACATCTACTTTTATGCAATTTTCTTGAAACTGTTAAATATATACTCTTTGAGTAAGTTATTACAGTGTATAGGGAGTGACCTTCCATAATTTAATTTATAAGCGAATATTTTGGACTCCACCTGTAGATTCCATTATTATTAATTGATTATAAAACGTCCTCTCAGCATCGTCAAGATCCATTTGTCGGCGTATACCTCGATTTATGATGCTAATCCAATATTAAACCCCTCACAACCGAAAATACCAAAGTAGAATGACTTATTGTGAAATTGTATCAAACATAAGTAATGGCATGTACCGCGTCTAAAAAGTAAGAACTTTCATATTTTATGTTATTCTCCTAAGAGCAAAGACGTAATCAACTAATGAAAAGATTGAATTACGTCTTAAATGAAATTGCTAATATGGACTTTCGTTTTGGCTCTAAAGACCTTTCGGAGTATAAGTGTTTTAGTAGCGAAACATTGATCTATGAATAACCTTATTATTTTAATGAATGTGTAAAACACAAAAACCTGATGCGAGCAGCACAGCATATCCTTCATAATGCAATGATTTTACTTCTTTGACAACAAAATGGTGTACTGCAAGACTAGCGGCGGCACAATGATTTCGGTATCCAACTAATACTACGCAAATTAAATTGTGCACTTTTGGCAATTGATACGTACAAAAAGAACGACTTATTCATAATTGCGTGCAAAATATTCATTAAACTACAATTAACATTTAATAAATATTTCGTGAAATTATTATGGGCCAATTCTTGAACGTCAAAATATAAATTTATCACAAAAGTATTATATCACGAATGGAACGAACTAAATCCATGAGAATGGTGTTAACAGATGTGTTGCATAATTAAGTATATGGAAAGTGAATTTATTGAATCATATTGGATACTCCTTTAATTTTATGTACGTTTTGAGGAAAATTTAGTTAGAAAATCTGTAATATTTCAAGATGGGTTTATGCTAGCGTTCTAAAGTGTATGTCATTCGTTTCCTAATAAAAAATTACGTAAGAAATTATTATTTATTTACTGATTTTTTAATGATTTTTTAAGCAATTCATTTAAAAATTGGGAAATCATCCGAACATTTAAAACCAATAGGGTTTATTAACTGATTATAATAGGCGTACTAAATTACCTTCGAAGCTCTCCATTCGTTCGTGAGATATCACATCCAGAGACTCAAGGATACACATACGCACGCGGGCGCACACACACATACACATTAACTTAAAAACGTTCGATCTGAGTGCATGGATAAAAATTTCTCTTCCATCAAAAAATCGAATTCTAATTTTCGACCCCGTCACGATACTTTCCCTATATGTGACGGTGTATGGATAGTGCATACATGTATCATTTCCCTATCCCCACTATGCATATAGGAAAAGAAAGCAAAATAATGCATAAAGACGAGAGTAAAGATAAAACTTTTTAGCTAACTCTATTAATACTTAGCTAACTCTATTAATACTTAGCTAACTTTATTAATACTTAGCTAACTCTATTAATCAAGACGAGAGTAAAGATAAAACTTTTTAGCTAACTCTATTAATACTTAGCTAACTCTATTAATACTTAGCTAACTTTATTAATACTTAGCTAACTCTATTAATCAAGACGAGAGTAAAGATAAAACTTTTTAGCTAACTCTATTAATACTTAGCTAAGTATTAATAGAGTTAGCTAACTTTATTAATACTTAGCTAACTCTATTAATCAAGACGAGAGTAAAGATAAAACTTTTTAGCTAACTCTTAATACTTAGCTAACTCTATTAATACTTAGCTAACTTTATTAATACTTAGCTAACTCTATTAATCAAGACGAGAGTAAAGATAAAACTTTTTAGCTAACTCTATTAATACTTAGCTAACTCTATTAATACTTAGCTAACTTTATTAATACTTAGCTAACTCTATTAATCAAGACGAGAGTAAAGATAAAACTTTTTAGATAACTCTATTAATACTTTAAATTAATGTAAAATGATATAAATACAACATACAGTGCAATTTAGGAATCAACTCTTTTGAAAAGCAAGAAGCGCAACCTCATTTCTTAATTGTGCTGTTTTTTACTTTCGAAACCGCTTGACTCCTAAATTTTATTGTATGTTGTATTTATATTTATGCGAGTATTTTACATTAATTTAGTTTTTTTAACAAGTTTGTTTGAATATTAATCGTTTGTTCAAAATTTAAATGAAGCCTATTTCTAGTGATAAAAATTTACATTGTAAATATAACGTCTTTGATCTTCCTTCAAATGCTGAGATAACGCTTATGAGCTGAGTAACAAGTTGATGCTTTATGTCAAAAATTGAAATACAGCTTAATTGAAATAAAAACTGATTCAAAGTAGCACTTTTAACGACGTTTTTACTTCTGAAATTAACCTGTTTCTGTCTTCAGGATAAAAAGACAGTGCAACCACACCAGTAAAGACTATAGAGTGTTTGTCAAACAATAGCCTCCTCTGTTTGTTAGTCTGGTCATTATGTCTTCTTATTCCGAAGAAGGGGATGTCTTATGACTCCATAAATTGTTAATACTTTGAATCAATTGTTATGCTGTTGCAAATGAATTACTTTGTTTACAGATGATAAACGGAAACCATCTGAAACGGAAATCTTCTTTATCATCTGAAATTGTATTAGATTATTTTAGACAGCAGTCTGAACAAAGAATGTGATGCCTTATACTTACGGTAATCATGTTTTCTGGTCAAAACGAATTTTGACTTTTGTTACAACACACTTCCAAATGAGTTGGTTTAGACTTGAAATAACAATTATAAAAGAACGTCCCACCTGCCGACCTAAAGTGCTAAGTACATAATTATGTTTTGTGCTAACTCTTATTGAGTGGGACTTTTCCATTAATCCTAATAGTATATTTTTTGCAACTGGATACACTTTATCAATAGGCTCCTGGAAGGGCTACAGTCGGTTAGCTCCCCAACCCCAGAGTGCACATCTGCATGGTTTAACTCGGAAAAAGATTCGAAGTAATTTAAAAGAGGCTGGAAAATATAATTAACAAAAAATATAGCAATTTATATGAGAAGTAAACATATATTTTTAATTATAGTAATGCATTATAAATGATTGAAATTAAAATAATAAACATAAAAAATGTATAGTTTTATCATTTCCCAGATAAATGGATTTTTTTTAAAGAGAAATAGATCAGATTTCAAAAAATCATAAAATTGTAGACAATTCATTTCATAGATATATTTTGTGTAAATGCAAGCTTCCAGAGTTTCAACTTTGAGTTGCTTTTTTTCACTTCTCCAAAACTTATTTATGGTTGAAAATATTCTCTCAGTTGGATCAATCCTTCATGAAAATAAAGGATAAATAAAGTTTTAACAAAATAAATAAATCTAAAAGACAGCTACCTAAAGAGAGGACAATCCTTTAAAATAAAGGGCGTATGATCACAGTACTTTGTCTTTAAAATTGTTTAGTTACATCGAATTTATTAAAAACAAGAAAGATACATCATACTTAAAGCATTGATTATGAAACACTTTCCAACTTCAATGCAATTTTATTTAAACACGTCTAAAATGCAATACATTCCTCGGTAATACGTATTTTAAAACTTATCGCAATACTACATTACTTTATTATATATGAAAACTTAAACTTTCATCGAAAAAAATGAACTTCATTCAAATTACGGCATTGAAATATAAATTGTCTGGTTTAAACATCTCTAAAATGTGATACATTCCTCTGTAATAATTTTAGAATTATCATAATACTACGATACTTTATTATATTTGAAAACTTCATCGAAAACAACTGAAATTCATTCAAATGACGTCATAGAAAAAATAACACGCCTGACTCTCTCTATAAAAGCAGCATTTCATTCATAAATAATTTCCCATTCATGTCATTCATCACAATACTATAATAATTTATTTTATTTAAAAATTAAGATCATGGAGCTACAAGTAATTAAACTCTATGCATAAAACTTCATCGAAAAAAATCGTCCTTCTCTTTGTAAAATCAAAGAATATTTCATTCATATCAGCTATGCTGACTTCATGAACTAAATGATTTTGTGTTAAAGAAATATACAGCAATTCTAATAACACTCATTATATATTTTTTGCTATTTACATTTTACATAGGTGAAAAATAGGCTTCGTTGTAGATATAATAAAATTTGGATGAGCAAACTCAAATATATTGTGATTGCGTTGTTTCAGTATGTAGATGCACAGAATTTAAGCAAAAATTAAGTGGTTTTAGGACGGATACAACACTCAATATGAATAAAAAGTTTTAAAAATCACGATTTTGAGACAAGATGGATGCCATATATCATTTAGAAGTGGATCACGAGATCTTTTCATATTATGGTCACGTGATCGCTTCATATAAGAGGTGTTATTATTATTTTAATTTTTATTTAAAAAACTACTGAATATATTTCGCTGAATTTTTTTTATATATTTTATGGAACAATTTGAATGTTACCTAAAATTTTCGAAGCAATTTGTGAATTTTAAATCTGCTTAAAAAATGTTTGAAAAATTAGGTCCCATAGGGCTCAATGTATTTCATTTTTTCAACCCGGGTTCAATCCAAAACTAATTGGGTGATATTATTCATTTATATTCCCATAGGTCCTACAGACCGTCTGAACAACATACCAAAATTTCATTTTGATTAAGTCATTTTAACGGCAGTAATCGTGCTAACGGACAAGCAAGCAGACAGACAGACAGACAGAATGAAAAAAGTCATAAACACTTTTCAACTTTGTTGTAAAGTGTTAAAAATGAAAACTAATATAAATAAAGGAGAAACATTCCAAACAACGCATAATCAAAGCGTTCTTTAGTACAAAAAATATCCTATAGTGTAATTTAATATTATAATAGATACTGATTTTGAATACATCTTAAAATAAATATTTCTTTATAACATATGGAATGCTACAATATATGGAATGCTAAAAGTTACTAAGTGTATGAGCCTTAGATTTACATTGTCACAAAATCTACTTTTGACTTGAATAACATCTATGGTCGGGGGATCCGTCGGAAATGGGAACTTTACGAAAAATGCAAACACTTTGGACGTTTTTATCTGCAAACCTAATAAAGAATAGATAAACATCTAAACAATTTATATTTGTTTTTACGGTACCATTTTCGAATATGCAAAGATAATTTCACTATTTTAATGTTTTGAACTATTTTTTTAGGAAAACATAGAAAGTTTCACTTTGTTTACTCTCACTCGAAATATTTTTAAACTATAAAAGATAAATAGAAATAATAAGAAACCAAAATGTTCAGTAGAAAATGCAGTTTCTAGATCAATAGTTTGTTTTTACAAAGCTTTTATAATTTTAGGGCAATCTTGTTGTTAATTTAAAGAAAATCGAAAATAATCCGTTTTAAAGTAATCTTAACTATATGTGTTAGCTATGAATAGTAAGAAGTAATTTGTTGCCTGTTGAAAGTCCTACAAAGATATATAAGTGAATTTCGGGCCAAGTTCTCGTATTACCAAAATATATTGCTCATAATTTCGATATTTTAATATTTTAAACTACACATTAGTTGTAGATTTTAACAAAGACAAGAAACCAGAACATGTTATTATATTTTATGCAGTTGGTGTTGAACTTGAAAGTTGCATCTGGTCTTGCAAAATTTAGTACACGCGATCAAATTTGTATAGACTTGATATTTGCTCGTGACTTACAAAGATAATGTTGCCACAAAAATGTATCTTACTTTAGTTGCCATACATATATATATATATATATATATATATATATATATATATGCATATTATCTTTTGTAAACGAAAAAATAATACTCAAAACAATGAATAAATCTTCATCAATTGGTCTTAATTGGAGTTTCATTCTACTGGAGGTTATTTAAGGAAAACATTTTAGCTCCATTGTATTGGAGACTAGCAGCATTATCGGTATTCGTACTGAGTATATAATATAAAGAAACTTAAAATCCACAATCATGTGCAAATTCCTAAAGTATAATAAATGACATTGTTAAACAAATTATTCTGTTAAAATATTTAATTTAATGCTTCTAAAAAGAAGTTTAAGAATATCTGTTCTCGCTATACAAAATTATATTCCCGGACAGATCTGAAGAATAAAACATCCTGGTCCCATTTATAAACAAATTTACAGAAAATATGAAATCGAATCAATATACGCAAAATAAAAGCATTAAAATTGTATGGGACCGATCCGTATGTACTGAGGTATCTACCTTTTTTAGGACAAGCCCGGTAAAAGCGCGAAAATAATATGCCCGTGTTTACATTAAAAATAACATTAATTTATTTACACAATATATATATTTACACAAATTTATTTAAAAACAATACTTTCCATGTTCAAAAATGGGTTGTATACCAATTTTCAAAACACAATATTGTATAGAGTCTCACAGACTAAATTGGAACAGATGGTAACCTAGCATAAAATTATCTGAGTAACGTTAACTAGTAGATATTAAATTGGAGAGAGAGAGAGAAAACAAAAAATATCAATCATGCTTAAAGCATTGATTATGAAACACTTTCCAACTTCAATGCAATTTTATTTAAACATATCTAAAAGGCAATACATTCCTCGGTAATATTTTAAAACTTCTCACAATACTACATTGATTTATTATATTTGAAAACTTAAACAATCATCGAAAACAAAGAACTTCATTCAAATGACGGCATTGCAATATAAATTGCCTGGTTTAAACATCTCTAAAATGTGATATATTACTCGGTAACAATTTTAGAATTATCATAATACCACGATAAACTTCATCGAAATTTAAAAACTTCATCGAAAACAACTGAAATTCATTCAAATGACGTCATAGAAAAAATAGCACGCCTGGCTCTCTCTAAAAAAGCAGCATTTCATTCATAAATAATTTCCCATTCATGTCATTCATCACAATACTATAATAATTTATTTTATTTAAAAATTAAGACCATGGAGCTATAAGTAATTGTACTCTATGCTTAAAACTTCATCGCAAAAAATCGTCCTTCTCTCGGTAAAGTCAATGAATATTTCTTTCATATCAGCTATGCAGACTCCATGAGCTAAATTCATTTGCGTTAAAAAAATACAGCAATTCCTATACAACTCATCCTACATATTTTACTGTTTACATTTCACATAAGTGAAAAATAGGCTTCGTTAGAGAAATAATCAAAGTTGGATGCTCATTTAAACTCAAATATATTGTAATTGCGTTGTTTCAGTATGTGGATGCACTGAATTTAAGCAAAAATAAAGAGGTTTTACGACGAATACAGCACTCAATATGAATTAAAAAGAACTTTAAAAATGACGATTTTGAGACAAGATGGATGCCGTATTATATTTTGAAGTTGGTCACGTGATCGTTTCATATCATGGTCACGTGATCGTTTCATATAAGAGGTGTAATTATTATTTTAATTTTTATTTAAAAAACTACTGAATATATTTTGCTGAATTTTTTTTATATATTTTATGGAATAATTTGAATATTACCTAAAATTTTCGAAGCAATTTGTGAATTTTAAATCCGCTTAAAAAATGTTTGAAAAATTAGGTCCCATAGGGTTCAATGTATTTCATTTTTTCAACCTGGGTTCAATCCAAAACTAATTGGGTGATATTATTTATTTATATTCCCATAGGTCCTACAGACCGTCTGAACAACATACTAAAATTTCTTATTGATTAAGTCATTTTTACGGCAGTTATCGTGCTAACGGACAGAACAGACAGACAGACAGACAGAATGAATGAACAAAGTCATAAACACTTTTCAACTTTGTTGTAAAGTGTTAAAAAAAAGATACATATAAGGAAAAGGCGGTAACTCACCAACATCACTTGTCGTCGTGAGCCTCTAATCCTTCAGAGGACCAGAACGTGAGAAGACTTCTTTATTCGCTCGTTGTTGTTGTTGTTGAGACCCAGACCGTCCGACCTACCAGAAAGGTGTAAGGTAACTGTATGGACGGCCGGGAAGTGCCACCCAATTTAGACCGGAACCCAGTGGGGGAGGCATCCACAGGGACCGTACCCTCCTTCCCCTACCACCAACCTCTCGGAAGGACTTACGGACCCACATGTTTAACGTGATCGTAATCCGCATGAACACGGCGGCATTTGTGGTAGCGTGCAAATCTAGCGCGCAAACCACGGGGATACCGCACCCGAGATGGCCAACAGCACGCGGTGTTCCGAGGTGTCACCCACCAAGTACTAACCGTGCCCGATGCTGCTTGACTTCGGTGATCTAACGAGAACCGGTGTTTTCAGCACGGTACGGCCGTTGGCCCCTTTATTCGCTCGTGTCGGAGTTCATTCTCTCATCTCCTTTCTTAAATTTCTGAAACTGTCTCTCTCTCCAAAATTTTAAAACATGCCTCTGAGACGCTGAAAGCCCTCTCATTGGTTTCTGGGACGTAACCCCTTGACCCAAAAGAAACATCATTGGCTTTTTAGACCCCACAGGCCAAAACCTATTTTTCAAGCTCCTGCGAACCGATACCCTTTCGGCCGCTAATTTAAAAGGCCCGCCAGCCCTATGATCCCGTTTGACTCGGACAAAGTTGCATATTTTGGTAAAAATACGATCTCCAAAGAAAACTCCCTTCATCCTGTTTTTACCTGCATCTGGTGGTATCCATGGCTGCTCCCCCAAAACAAATTCGTTAACTCTAGATCGCGCACCCCGAAATATTGGATCATGGGTTTACCATGTGACACCGTACTACTTATATTCGCAAATATTAGAAGATATACCATGAATTAGTAGATTACGCGTATAAATTGAAAATATCAATACACCCGTAATCTTTAAAGCTGAGGGCAATAATTTATTCCAAAATGAAAGCGCTAAAATTGTATGGGAAGATATGCCCGTACTACTTATATTGTCGTAGGTTAGAAGATATGTCCATGTGTTAATAGAAGATTGCCCGTACTATAATATGAGCCTCAATAATCTTTGCCAAAACAAAACAGATGACGTAATAAATAGAAAATATCAATAATCTCCATAATCTTTATACCAGATGGCCGTAATTGATTCCAATATATGCCAATATACGTCAAAATATATTCAAATAAGCATGTAATACTTATATTCTCGTAGATTAGAAGATATACTCGTGCCTTTATAGAAGATTACCCGTACTACGTACAATATATGAGTTTCAACAACTTTTGCCAAAATAAAACAATGGTGTAATAACTTGAAAATATCAATAATAATAATGTTTAAACCTAAAGACCGTAATTGATATTATCCAGTCAAAAAATTTATTTTATACAGTACATAAATTTATTTTATATAGTACATATCTTTATCATTTAAATCTGAAAAGATTTAATAAAAATAGTCTGCCACATAAACATATTGGAGTAAAATCCGTTGCTAAGCGACCTGATATATTTTTTTCAAATAAATTGGTGAAAATATATCGTCTGCATAATGCCATCTCTATGCATTTTTTAATTGTGCGTTTTAAATTGATATCTAGATAACCCTTGGTAATTGAAACTCAAAACATAGACTAAATTTTAAGTGGGGCTATTACAAGTCTACCCCAAAATTTTCATCCAATTATGTGCAGACGCTCTCCCGTGATGATCAGACAAACATAAAGAAACTTAACCTTCACAATTATGTGTAAATTAGCATCATACCCCTTCTTCGTATGGAGTATATAATATAAAGAAACTTAAAATTCACAATCATGTGCAAATTCCTATACTATATTAAATGACATTTTTAATCAAAACATTCTGTTAAAATATTTAATACAATGCTCCTAAAAGAAGTTTTAATCTCTGTTCACGTTATACTAAATTATCTTCACGAGTAGATCTGAAGAATAAAACATCCTGGCCCCTTTTGTAAGCAAATTTACAAAAAAAAAAGGAATTGAACCAATATATGCAAAATGAAAGCATTAAAATTGTATGGGACCCGTACTACTTATATACGCGAATATTAGAAGATATAACCTGTATTAGTACATTACATGTATAAATTGAAAATATCAATAAACCCGTAATTGACTCCAATATATGCCAGGATGAAAGTACTAAAATTATATGGGAATATATATATATATATATATATATATATATATTAAGAATATATCCAAGTAGAAATAGTTTATAGATATATTCTATCTATTTCTTCAGAAACATACATTTTTGTGTTTGCTTTTACAAAAAACTTGGACATGATTAGATTTTTGTAGAGGTGAACAATTCGTGATTTAGGCTTAGAGCCTCGTCCACGTGTATAGCGCTTCTGCTTGATTTCGTTTGTTATTCTTTTTTCGATTCCATACCTTTGTATTTTGATACTTTTCATTGACTTGTTGATTCGATATTTATTTTATTTATTTATTTTTTTCCATTTGCTTGAGAATTTGTTGATTTTTATTTTTGTTTTGTAAGCCTGTTTGTTAGATAGTTGAATTTTTGTGTTACAGCTTCTCACGTTTCTTTCATTGGATCTTCAAACCCCTTTTATATATATATATATATATATATATATATATCCCTGTACTACTTATATTGTCGCAAACTAGAAAATATGCCAGTGTGTTAGTAGAAGATTATCCGTATTACAATATGAGTTTCAAAAATCTCTGCCAAAATAAAACTGATGACGAAATAAATTAAAAATATCAATAATCCCCGTAATCTTTATACCAGAAGGTCGCAATTGATTCCAATATATGCCAATATGTATCAAATTATATGCCAATATCCCTGTACTACTTATATTCTCGTAGATTAGAAGATATATCCGTGCATTTGTAGAAGATTACTCGTACAACGAGAATATATGAGTTTAAACAAATTTTGTCATACTAAAACAATGTCATAATAACTTGAAAATATCAATAATCCCTGAATCAATAATCCCCGAAAATATCAATAATAATAATGTGTAACCTGAAGACCGTAATTGATATTATCCAGTCAAAAATACAATGTCAATGAAATTTATTTTATGTACATATCTTTATTATTCAAATCGGAAAAGATTTAACAAGAAAGATCAATCATGCATAAAGCATTGATTGCGAAACACTTTCCAATTTCTTATAAACTTCTCTAAAATGCGATGTATTCCTCGGTAATATTTTTAAAATTATCACAATACTACATTAATTTATTATATTTGAAAACTTAAAACTTCATAGTAAAAAAATGAACTTCATTCAAATGACGGCATTGAAATATAAATTGCCTGGTTTAAACAGCTCTAAAATGCGATACATTTCTCTGTAATATTTTTTAAATTATCATAATCTATCTATATATACTAATTGCCAAGTGTCCGTCTGTCCATCTGTCTGTCACGCTTTTTTTAGGCACTTCCCGAATAAATAGACTTGTAATTTTGTACACGGCTCGATCGTTCGATAAAACCCTCTGGAAAAATCGAATTTTTCGAAAACGTTCTCTAGAGGGGGTACTCCACAACAAAACGTTTGAAAAGTGAAATAATAGGAAAGCATGCTTTGCGATAAGATAGAGACTTCAAATTTGGTGTATGGGTAAATCGTTGGAAAGGAAGAAAGTGTGCAATTTCAGATTTCCTATATTTGTTATTTTAAGGGGAGCCGCACATTAATATGCTCGATTTTCCGAATGAATGAGGCACGCTTCCTTTTAAATGAATTTTATCATTATCAGAAATTTATCATTAACCACATATTGAGCAAAAGCCGTAGAAAGTTTACCAGATTTGACATCGCGAGCTTGTTCTGCTAAACGAATGTCAACAGTACGTTTTTTACTACCAATGTAAAATTTATTCTCACCATCAGGAGATAACAGGGGAACGACATACACCCCAGCAAAGCTTTTAAAGTCATCAAAATTCCCAAATTTACCGGATCGAATACGATTGAATAAAGTGGTAATATTAGAGTGAGCAGGCTTGAAACCAAATGCATGACAGAAATTAATAAAAGGACGGAAAATCTTAGGAAAGTAAGGAACACTAGATTTATGGACTAAACGATCTTTAATAGCAGCAAGTTTAGTATCAAACTGAGTAAATTTAAGGCGAACGTGGGCGAAAATTTTATAAATAAATTCAATAGTTGGAAGATAGTTGGAAAGGAAGAAAGTGTGCTATTTCAGTTTTCCAACATTTGCTATTGTAGGGGGTGCCGCACACTGAAATGTACGATTTGACGAACAAATGAAACACGCCTCATTTAGAGGCTTGAAATTTATTATATGAGCTAATCATTTGATAAAAAACTAAGATTATTACGGTTTTTCAAAAATGATCATTTAAAGGGGTGCAAAACAGAAAAACGTTCGAAATATCAAGTAATTGAAAAACATGCTTCACGATAGGATAGAGACATCAAATTTGGTGTACTGGTAGACAGTTTGAAAGGAAGAAAGTGTGCAATTTCATATTTCGAATATTTGCTACTTTAGGGGGTGCAAAACACCAATATTTTCGATTTTTGGAATAAATGAGACACGCTTCCTTCTAAATGTGATAGAGGCTTGATATTTCATATGTGGAGCAATCATCTGATACAATACCCAAGACGAACAGAGTTTTTCAAAATTTTTCATTTATGTTGTGCTCCACAGAAAAGTATTCGAAAGGGGAGATGATAAAATAGGATGCTTCGAGATGAGATAGAGACTTTAATTTGTTATACAGGTAGATAGTTCGAGAGGAAGATGTGCGCAATTTAAATTTTCCAATATTTTCTTCTTTAGATGGTTCTGCACACAAAAATATTCGATTTGCCGAATAAATATGAAACGCGAATTATTAAAAAAATGACAATAAAAAAATGACAATACCCAGGGTTTGCTTATTACGAGGCCGTTGATTTTCAGCGGGTATTCGGCTAGTACTACAATAATTTATTATATTTGAAAACGTCATCGAAAACAAATGAACTTTATTCAAATGACGTCATCGAAATATAAATTTTCTCTATATAAAAACAGCATTTCATTCATAAACATTTTTCCATTCCTTTCATTCATCACAATACTATAATAATTTATTTTATTTAAAAATTTTGGACTATGGAGGTACAAGTAATTATATTAAGTAACTCTATGCTAAAAACTGCATCGAAAAAATCGTTTGGTTGTTTGTTTTCTGTGAAAAATCAATGAATGCTTTATTCATATCAGCTATATTGCAAACTACATGAGCTAAATAATTTTGCGTTAAAGAAATGCAACAATTCTTATACAACTCATTCTACATCTTTTGCTGTTTACATTTTCCATAAGTGAAAATTAGGCTTCGTTATAGAAATAATAAAAATTTGATGATCATTTAAACTCAAATATATTGTAATTCGTTGTTTCAGTATGTAGATGCACAGAATTTAAGCAAAAATAAGGTTGTTTTAGAACGGATACAACACTAAATATGAATTAAAAAGAACTTTAAAAATCACGATTTTAACACAAGATGGATGCCCTATTTTACTTTGAAGTGGGTCACGTGATCTCTTCATATAATGGTCACGTGATCTCTTCATATAAAGAGTGTAATCATTATTTTAATTTTTACTTTAAAAACTACTGAATATATTTTGCTGAAATGTTTTTATATTTTTTATGGGATAATTTGAATATTTCTTAAGACTTTCGAAGTAATTTGTGAATTTTAAATTCAATTCTCTTAAAAAATGTTTGAAAAATTAGGTCCCATAGGGTTCAATGTATTTCATTTTTTCAACCCGGGTTCAATCCAAAACTAATTGGGTGATATTATTCATTTATATTCTCATAGGTGCCACAAACCGTAATTTGTGAATTTTAAATTCAATTCTCTTAAAAAATGTTTGAAAAATTAGGTCCCATAGGGTTCAATGTATTTCATTTTTTCAACCCGGGTTCAATCCAAAACTAATTGGGTGATATTATTCATTTATATTCTCATAGGTGCCACAAACCGTCTGAACAACATACTAAAATTTCATTTTGATAAAGTAATTTTTACGGCAGTTATCGTGGTACCAGACAGACAGACAGACAGAATGAGCAAAGTCATAAACATTTTTCAACTATGTTGTAATAAATAAAACTAATAAAATAATTAATAATAAATTAATAATGTTGTTAATAATAAAAATCTTATTCAGCATAACACATTAGATTTACATCCGTTGCTAAACGACATAATATCATTTGCTTCAAATAAATTGATGAAAATCATATCGTCTGAATAATGCTATCTCCATGGAAGGTTTGGCTACATTTTCGTCAATTTAGCGATAATTTAAAAAATCGCCAAATTTATCACCAAGTGGGACTGTAGAACTGATAGTTCCATTTTGCGACAAATTGACGAAACATTATCACAATACTATCCCCTAACAAAACCCAATTAATTTCATTTATTAAGCACAATTTTATCAATTTCATGATATTTTTATGGATTTACAAACATTTTTATTAATTTGGTGACATTTAAAAAATTCGCTAAATGTGTTACTAAGTAGGATGGATGGACTGACCGACAAATGCTATCGAAACATCATTGCATTACTCTCTTCTAAACAAACAAATTTAATTCCATTGATTTGCGTCGTTTTTATCAATGTGGCGACATTTCCGTTAATTTGGCGAAGTTGAAGAAAAGTTGCCGAGTTAGTGATATTCCGCCAAATTCATAGCTCTGAATTTGCAGATATGAAGAATAAAACATCCTGATCCCGTTTGTATATACTAAATGAAAACACTAAAATTGTATTAGAAGATATACCCGTTCTACTCCTTTCTGTTTCGACAATCGGATAAATGAATTTATTGGGTAACCACAATATATGAATTTAATAGCTAAACACAATATATAAGCTTAAAAACTCGTTGCCAAAATAAATGAAAGTGATGTACGCAGTCCGCAATTAATATAATTAAAAGAAAAATCAAACCGTTCATTTAAAAAATATATTTTTACAACCATTTATTTATTATTCAAACCGAAAAAATAAGAATAAAATTAACAGACAGATTTAATTTCTTTGCGTTTTTGAGCAATCTATCTATCTATATAAATAAAAATGAAAATCTGTCTGTCTGTCTGTCTGTCTGTCTGTCTGTTTGTCACACCATCACGGGAGAACGGCTGAACCGAATTTGATGAAATTTTGTGGGTAGCCCAGAAATAGCCCCACTTAAAATTATATCTGTGTTTTGAGTTTCTACGACCAGTGGTTCTCGAGATATTAGTAAAAAACGAAATTTTCGTTTGTCTCATCATCACGGGAGATCGGCTGAACCGAATTTAATGAAATTTGGTGAATAGCCTTGAAATATCCCCCCATAAATTTTGTCCAAGTTTCGAGTTTCTAAGACCTGGGGTTGTCGAGATATTAATGAAAAACGGAACTTTTTCCTAGGAGTTCTACTCCCTAACTCCGTGGTTTATCCAAACGAAAAGCTTGAAAATCGTTTGAAAGTGAATTAAAATTTAATCTCTGAGTTTGATGGGAGATTTTTTGCGTTAATTAGTCACTTTCTGAAAAAATGAATTGTTTGAAACATGATTTAAAGGGGAAATCTATCTCCATGGTTCATGGTTTATTTAAAACAAGCTTTTGCGGAACAATGAGAAGTATAGAGAAATCAAAATCGTTATTTAATTTCGCAGTTTATGTTATAAGACATGACATATTTAACATGTTATAAGATTCTATCTTATATCATGTTACTCAGAAACGCAATTAAATTAAATCTGTCTGTTAATTTTAATAATTATTTTTTCGATTTGAATAATAAATAAATAGATATAAAAATATATTTTAGAAAAGAACGATTTGATTTTTCTTATAGCATTTTTGACTGGATAATATCAATTACGGTCTTCGGGTTTAAAAATTATTATTATTTATATTTTCGGGGATTATTGATTCAAGGATTATTGATATTTTCAAGTTATTATGCAATTATTTTATTATGACAAAAATTGTTTAAACTCATATATTGTATGTTGTACGAATCTTCTACAAATACACGTGTATATCTTTTAATCTACGAGAATATAAGTAGTACAGGTATATTGACATATGTTTTGATATATATTGGCATATATTGGAATCAGTTACGACCTTCTGGTATAAAGAGTACGGATATTATTGATGTTTTCAATTTATTACGTCATCTCTTTTATTTTGGCAAATATTTTTGAGACGCATATTGTAATACGGGTAATCTTCTACTAACACATTGGCATATTTTCTGATCTGCGACAATATAATTAGTACGGGGTTGCATATATTCATTCAATTCCTATTTTTTCTTCTGTAAATTTGCTTACAAAAGGGGGCAGGATGTTTTATTCTTCAGATCTGATCGTGAAGATAATTTTGCATAATGAGAACATATATTCTTAAATTTCTCTTTAGGAGCAATAAATTTAATATTTTAACAGAATTTGCACATGATTGCGAACTATAAGTTTCTTTAAATTATACACTCCGTACGAATAACGGGTGTGCTGTTAGTGGTTAATAAATTTTAACATTTTAGGAGGATATATCATGTTGCTCGGCATCGCAATTAAATTAAATGTGTTTGTTAATGTTTTTATTATTTTTTTTCGATTTAAATAATAAATAAATGGATAAATGGATATAAAAGTATATCTTATGAATGGACGGTTTGATTTTTCTTTTAATTATATTAATTGCTGACTGCGTACATCAATTTCATTTATTTTGGCAAAGAGTTTTCAAGCTTATATCGTATTTAGCTACTAAACTCATATATTGTGTTTAGCCAATAAATTCATGTAGCCGATTGTTGAAACAGAAAAAGAGTAGAGCTGGTATATCTTCTAATACAATTGTAGTGTTTTCATTTAGTATATTGAAACGGGATAAGAATGTTTCATTCAGATCTGCAAATTCAAAGCTACGAATTTGGAGGGATATCGCTAATTTGACAACTTTTCTTAAACTTTGCCAAATTGACGGAAATGTCGCCAAATTGATATAAACGACACACAAACAGCTGCCATAAACCTTCTGGTTGGTCGTGTGGCTTGGGTCTTCTACATATCAATGAAATTTTTTTTTGTTTTGTTAGAAGAGAGTACTGAAATGATGTTTGGTTAGCATTTATCTGTCAGACCAACCATCCTACTTAGTAATACATTTAGCGAATTTTTAAAATGTCACCAAATTGATAAAAATGTTTTCAAATCTATAAAAATATCTTGAAATTGATAAAATTGCGCTACATAAATGATATTAATTGTTCTTTGTTAGGGGATAGTATTGTGATGATATTTCGTCAATTTGTCGCAAAGTGGAACTGTCAGTTCTACAGTCCCACTTGGCGATAAATTTGGCGATTTTTTAAAATGTCGCTAATTTGACGAAACTGTCGCCAAATGTTCCATAGAAATATAACTATTTAGACGATATTTTTTCTACCAATTTATTTGAAGCAAATGATATCATGTCGCTTAGCAACGGATTTAAATCCAATGTGTTTATGCGGCAGACGATTTTTATTAAATCCTTTCCGATTTGAATAATAAAGATATGTATATAAAATAAATTTCATTGCCATTTCATTTTGGACTGGATAATATCAATTATACTCTTCAGGTTTAAACATTATTATTAATGATATTTTCCGGAATTATTGATTCAGTGATTATTGATATTTTTAAGTTATTATGCCATTGTTTTATTGCGGCAAAAATTGCTGACACACGTATATTGTACGTTGTATGAGTAATCTTCTAGGAATGCACGGGTATATCTTCTAACCTACGAGAATATAAGTAGTACAGGTATATTGGCATATATTTTGACATATATTGGCATATATATTGGAATCAAGTACAGTCTTCTGGTATGAAGATTACGGGGATTAATTATATATTCAATTTATTACGTCGTCTGTTGTATTTTACCAAAAAACATTTGAGACTCATATTGCAAAACGGGTAATCTTCTACTAATAATCGGACATTATAAGTAGTACGTGTATATCTTCCCATATAATTTTAGCACTTTAATTTTGACATATATTGGAATAAATGACTGTCTTCAGATTTAAAGATTACGGGTTTATTGGTATTTTCAATTTATACATGTAATCTACTAATACAGGTTATATTTTCTAATATTCGCGTATATAATTAGTACGGGTCCCATACAATTTTAACGCTTTTATTTTGCATATATTGATTCAATTCCATATTTTTTTTTATATTTGCTTACATAAGGGGTCCAAGATGTTTTATTCTTCAGATATGTCCATGAAGATAATTTTATATAGCGAGAACAGAGATTCTTAAACTTCTTTGTAGGAGCATTATATTAAATATTTTAACAGAATATTTTGATTAAACATGTCATTTAGTATACTATAAGAATTTGGGCATGATTATGAATTTCAAGTTTCTTTATATTATATACTCCGTACGAAGAACGGGTATGCTGCTAGTATGATATAAGATAGAATCTTCCTCGTAAACTGAGAAATTAAATAACCATTTTGATTTTTTTTATACTTTTCATTGTTGAGTAAAAGCTTGTGAAAAATAAACCATGATGATAGATTTTCCATTTAAATTCATGTTTCAAACAATTCATGCTTTCAGATAGTGACTAATTAGAGCAAAAATCTTCCACCAACCTCTGGGATAAAGTTTTAATTCACTTTCACGTTTATAAAACGAACGATTTTCAACCTTTTTGTTTGGATAAACCACGGAGTTAGAGAGTAGAACGCCTAGGAAAAAGTTTCGTTTTTCATTAATATCTCACCAACCCCTGGTCATAGAAACTCAAAACTTGGACTAAATTTAT
Source organism: Amaurobius ferox (assembly GCA_951213105.1). Classification (NCBI taxonomy): domain Eukaryota; kingdom Metazoa; phylum Arthropoda; class Arachnida; order Araneae; family Amaurobiidae; genus Amaurobius; species Amaurobius ferox. The sequence continues at coordinate 2,873,350 of OX578133.1, read as the reverse complement.
CGACGGCTATTTCAAGGCTATCCAAAAAATTTAAATAAATTTGGTTCAGCCGTTCTCCCGTGCTGATAAGACAAACGAAATGTTTGTTTTTTACTAATATCTCGAGAATAACTGGTCGTAGAAACTCAAAACATGGACTAAATTTTAATTGGGGCTATTTTCAGGCTACCCACAAAATTTCATCAAATTCGGTTCAGCCGTTCTCCCGTGATGATGGGACAAACAGACAGGCAGACAGATTTTCAATTTTATTTATATAGAATCCTATAGTATTCTAAATAACTTTGTTATTCAAAATATTCTATTGAAATATTTAATTTAATTCTTCTTGAAATTGTATAAAAATCTTTGAGCTCGATATACGGAATTATCTTCCAAACCTGCGATTTTCAGAAGAGACTGATAAGCTCATTAAACTCCAACCAAACTCAGAGATATACTTTTATTCAAATAAATTGGCTGAAAAAATATCGTCTGCATATTACTATCTATATGGAAGGTTTAATTGTTCGTTTTTAATTAATAGTCAGACAACCCATGGTTTTAGAGACTCGAAACATGGACTAAATTTTATGTGAGGCTCTTTCAAGGCTACTCACAAAATTTCATTAAATTCGGTTCAGCCGTTCTCCCGTGATGTTGAGACAAGCAAACATACATACATACATACAGACAGATAGATAGATAGACAGACAGATTTTCAATTTTATTTATAGAAATATCGCCTATTTCTATTTCCTCTTTTACGCCCCCCTCCCACTCATATTTAATTAAATTTTTAAAACTTACTCTTCATATCATGATATATCAAGTAAGTCAAATGTTTATAATTTGGCCGATTTTGTAGGTCACACAGGTATTCCTTTAACCAGCTTTTACTATACTTCTATTATCCTCACCTTCAATTAGAATTCAACATGGATAACTATTGAATATTCGATCGAAAGAAAGATCATAAATTTGAATTAAAGCATAAGTATAATTTTATTCAAAGATGATTTATAAAACATTTAGCTCAAAATTATTGAGGTATGCAATAGAATTCTGAACACAAATTTCAATAATAAAGCTTTAAATTGAATAATTAGAAACAATATATAGCCTGAAGCAAAAATCAGAGGTCAGCTGATTCTTGTATAGTCTAAGTGAGTGTAAGATTTCAGATCGATAAAAAATCCAATTAAAAAATATATTTTTACCAGCTACTGAAAGGTTGAATATGGCGAAGCGCCAAGAATAAATTTCTTAACGATTACTCAGCTAAATTGAGTTTATATATCCTACTCAATACAGCAGGGACGCTCAGTGGTATTACCAGGGAGGGCGCAAGTAATGCAAATGTATTTTTCTACTATCCCTGCAGTATTGTGACGGGGTCAAATATGCAACTCTCTGACGTTAATTTATTTATGCGTTCAACACCAAACTCTAATCATAGGGACAATTTTAAAGCATTTTTAAAACGTGCAATAGATTATTTACTAGAAGTAGTACAATTTTTTTTTTGCAGTAGACTAATACAGAAGTTTTTTGCGAAAGAATGGTACAGAAACCTCTTGAAGTAGAATAATATAGAATTTTCGTTGCAGTAAAATGATATATAGTTTCTTGCGCGGTAGAAATGATACGGAAAATTCTAGAAGTAGAATGATTTCATGAGGTAGTGTGATACAGAAGCTTCCAGAAACAGAATAATACAGGAGCTTTTGTCGGTTAAATTATGGCTGTTATTCCTTATGATTGGTATACTTTTAACTGCAAATTTAAAAGATTCCGTCCTATTTTTTTTAATTTGGTATTACATTATCATTATGAGTATTGTGCTAAAAGTTGATTTAAGTTAGGTGAGAATTCATTCAGACAGCAATATTTTTCTGAATTTTACTGTGAGCGTAAAAGAACATTTCTCTTTTTACGATTTCAAATGTTTTCATTCTGCGAAACGATCGGCGATCGAGCACATATTTGGGCCGTATCAAAGAAACTTATTTAAGGTGCATTATGCCCGCGTTGTATAATTGACATCGCTGCGTGTGGAAAAAACGGAGCGTATGAATCATTTTAGTTCAAAGCAGGCAATTTAGAAATTGAGTGGTGTTATCTTTTCATGTATTATTTAAGTAACCGGTGCTTATTTAGAACCCAGGAAATGGCGGGTAATTCGTTCTAGTAATAAGAATGAAATCAGGAATAAAGTCATTACAAATAATATTCATAACATTAGAAATCACTAAAATGATAGTAATAGTAGGAAAGCAATTTTCTTATCCCTAGAATAAATAAAATTCAGGGGTAATTCAGGGGGACTATCAAATCCGGGATTTTATTGCCTCTGATTCCACGTTTAAAGAAATTTACGTTGACATTATCAATACTTTTGTCATAAAAATTTCGAAATGGCATTATTGGAAATCTTACTCAATACATTATTTTTTCAGCATCTGATGACTTTTGATTTTCCAGATCTTCAACAGTATGCAATTCATTACTGATATAAATAATTATTCCCCAGAGAGTGTTAATTAAACGATGACAGACAGTTGAATTCGTTTATTGCTAGAATTACGGCTCATAAAATTGTTTATGCTCCAATAATCAATAAAAATAAATTTATCACAACCAATTTCGTTCATGATAGGAGCTAACAGTGATAGTTCCGAAGAATCCATTCATACGAAACTATTTTCGTCCTCTTTTGCATACAGACATGTACAGCTGCAGGAAAAAAAACGCCCCACCCTCTGTTAATCAAGCATCGTTCATCATAGAGAAAATTGAAAGGTACCATTCGATTAAGAATAACATCCTCTACAAATTAATGTGCGTAAAATTTGCATAAGGGGCCGTCTTCATATCTAAACATGCACAAACTTTGAAATTTTCAATGGCAACAACCAAGTATGACGCAGTATTTCGAATATAACACTAAAAATTAACCTCGGATATTAAGTTTCAAGTTATTTGGATGAAGCGTTTCCGAATTATGAGTATGTAAAGTTTTGAGCTTCTAATGTTAAATTAGATTCCAAGACTTCCATTCATATCTTCTATAATAATTATCTGCTCACGCTGATTATTTGTATGACGTTACTACTAAATAACCCAAACACATTTACGTGATTTTTATTTTTGTGGAAATAATTGTTCATATGAAATATTAATTATGAAATCAATAATCAAAAAAATATGAATACAAACCTGGACATGTTTTGATAAAAATTGATTCACAAGGACTTTTTATACGTTTATGTAAAATTCCAGGTATTTCCTCCGTCTAGTTCTTTCGAAATGTTTAAATATTCAGCATCACGATGATTTTAGGGTTCGTATATTAGTTTAAAAAAATGACTAATTTGAATAAGTTATATTAATTGTAAGTTAATCTTTATTTAAGAAAACGGGCATTTATTTTTACCCAGTTTTATTAAAAACTTTGTACAAACAGTGTTGTATAGATGCAACCTAATCAACGTAATTCTGCTACTGTATTGAATGAAGGATAAAAACTTGTATTGTTATAATAATAGTTCTGGAGCTACTGCGAGTTAAAATCGCCCACAAAATGTGATAATTTATAATAAAAAATATTTATATAAAACAATAACAAATTATAAAATTATGTGATACTAAACACCATAACACGTAGCTTTACATTAAAAGGCGACTTTGTATAAATGCGGTTTAGTATAATAGTTATTACAACAACCTAAGAACCTCTTATTTAAAGGTAAAATGATTCTATAATTTTATTCTCAATTATTTTCGTTTATTTAACTGTATTACAAAGCAGAGTTATCACACCTAATAACATTCTTATTTAAAGTTTTACTGCGGTATATATGTTTGAATTTCGGGTCAGTCTCATAAATTGTTTTTGAAACAGCATTATAAAATAACATTTGAAAATAAACATTTCATTCTTCTTTATTTCTTCTTTCTTTTATTGGCGGGACTTCTTTCTTTTATTGACATATCCCTGGGACGAATGCCCCATTTGATTTTAGCAACATACCCAGTACGGCTTTTTACCCCTAATAATCGTGCCCTATTTGAGTCTCACTCAATCCTATCCATTACAGGCCCACTGCCTTAGTAACACACACACACACACAAGACAACACCACACCCAGCCATGAAAATGCTCACCCTCTCATGCAGGAATCGGACCTGCGACCCTTTGGCTGTGAGGTAAGACATAATGCTGAATGTCAAGAGGATATTTCAGTAATTTACAACAGTGCTGCAGTCAATCAACGAAACATCGCCCTTCAAATTGCGATTTTTAATATGGAGCTGATCCCCGAAAATTGCACATTCCGGAATATTGAATATCTTCGAATATAAAGATAGAAACGTCGTGAAAATTTGAATTTGGACTAATTGTGGAGTCTAGAACTTGTGGGTGACGTCAAAATTGGGTATTGCCATTGAAAATTTCAAGGTTTGTGCGCATTTAGATATGAAGATGGCCCCTTATGCAAATTTTACGCACATTAATTTGTAGAGGATGCTATTCCTAATCGAACAGTATATTTCAATTTTCTCTACGATGAACGATGCTCGATTAACAGAGGGTGGGGCGTTTTTTCTTTCCACAGCTGTACATATATCCACTTTATGAACGTATATTTATATCTTTCTGAATCACATTATAAGAGGAAACCGGGGCTGGTTGGCGAAGTGCTAATATTTAGGGAGTTTTCAGACGTCTGGGAGTAGTTGCGAAACTTCATAAAACAATTTGGGGAGATATAAAACCAGGAACCAAAATAAAATCGTTAGCAAATAAAATTGTTTTAATACATTTTAAATATTTAATAATTATTTAGTACATTTTAAAATAAATGTTTGAGTGAACCTTTAAAACTTGTCTTTTGCTTTACTAGACTTCCATCAAAACACGTATTCCCTAAAGCGAGCCCTGGACGAGACAGATCAGTATGGTTCAAAATCAAAAGGATCAAAATTTACCACGAAAGTCGAGTACCAAATGTAAGCTCTCGATTTATTTCCAAAAACCATGTAACTTTCTATTGAGGACCCACCCAGAACTTGTCTGATGAACCTGTAAGATTTAAAATAAAATAAATTAAATTTTTTTCACAAAAAGCAACAATATGTTTAATTTGAGCTTTTTAGCTGCTTCGGTTTTCGAATTATTTCCAGAAAACATTCATATTCCTATTGCGGGTTTAGGACGAACTGGACCAGCGAGGTTCAAAATTCAAAGAATTAAAATTTACCACAAAGAACAACGACATGCCGAATTTCAAATCACAATGAATAGTGGAGACTGATTGGAAGGTTCATTGATTCAAAGATTTGAAACATGACAAATGTATGTAATGATGAAAAAAATCTTATACACGTCTAACCCGATAACTGTTGTAGTCCGGGTAGAAGTGAGGCACGCTTACTGTTTCAGCTCTCAATGGAACATTGACGGGGAAAACCACTTTCAAAAATGTTTCTTCTGCTCAAACAGGACGAGTTCAATTTCTCAATTCAAACAAAGAAAAAAGAAACATGCGCCAAGCGGACCAAAACTTTGTCGGCATCTCCATTTACTTACACAAAAACATTTTATACATTTATTTCTAATAATATATTATTAAAATAAAAGTTATTTAGTGGTAAATTATGTGAGTAGACACTGTCTAGTTTGATCACCCTTAGCCTTTACCACTGACATTAGGAGCTGACATTAGGAGAATCACCACAGGCTTATTTATCGAATCTGTAGGAGTACATAAATTTTCATCACCATTTAAACACGAAAATTGTCTAATTGTACTTTTTGTCTCTTTTTAATAAAGTAAAGTAATTTTTGTCCTTCTACAAATCGTGTGATGTATTTCATTATTGATTAGCTAACTCATATCAGTTGTTTATAGTATTTTGATGTATACTGTAAGCCAAATGGTTGCAAGTTTATTATAACTACAATGTGGCTCACAGAGTCCTTTGTTATAGATATGCTGTTATCTTCAATAGCTTTTTACGTGGGTTTCTTTTTATACTTATTGTAAATATGTGGTTGGTGATTACATATGCATGTGATGAGTTTCCTATTTATATTCTTTATATGCTATTTTATATCCTTTATATCTATATACTGAAGATTTTTAATTTTTGCTTTATCAAAGGCGTTTTTCCCACTAGGAGGCAAGAGTGGTTTTGATTCATAAGAATGGACAGGACCCCCAATTACCAACTTCCTACAGATCTGTCTGTTGCCTATATTTGGGGAAAATCTTGATAAAATGAGGACAAGGCGTATTTATTACCATCTTGAATCTAATCATATTATCTTGTGAGGTCTATATAACCATTGGTTATTATTTAGCTCAGTTATGTCATAATTTTTGTTTGACTTTATATTAACAACTTCTGACTGGTTCAGTTAGGTAGACCAATCGTTGAGCCAAGTAACATTATGCGGTCCTGCAGATCAGTAGGATATCTTTCGGAAATCTTACCTTCATTAAGACAGAAGTCAATGGTCCTGGCTTCCGATTCTCGGGGCTCCAGTCGTCGAGCTGGGGGACTCCGGGAACTCCTTTGTGCAACACTTAGCTGGTACGCACTAAGTCGCATCTACCTTTATATCATAATATCTCCTCGCATATCTCATATCATTCCTGCCTCAATATCTGGCAAGTATATATATAGTATCCAACTTGTTGTTGTTTACACGTCCTAGTTCACACCTGTTCACCTAGGCCTCTACACGGTTCATACGGCCTCTTGACCCCTTGACCATCTGGTGGGTCCGTCAGCTGCTGGCAATTTCAAATGGTCGTAAGAGCTTTCTCTCTCACGGACAGTAAAGTGCACTCGTTATTGTGCGTCCACACTAACACTTTTCAGACAGATTTCTAAACCCTGTTATATTATAGTTGCGCAAGTCATACTTATGGGCAGTGGAATAATTCCCTTTTCTTACGTTATATTACTTTTATAGTGCTGGGCCTCTTCCATCGTAAAGCCACCCCTCGTTAAGCGCTTTCTTACTGAAAGGGAGTGTTTACACCATAATATCGCACCGGGGCTCTGCTTTAAGCAAAACACATTCCACTTTATTTACCATCTGCCCCTGATGTAAAATACAAAGTCTTAAGTACGCGATACCTTTTTACGCGTTTAAGATTTCAATTTTGAGGGCAGTAACAGTGTGTTATTGCCCCTGGCCGTAAGGCCTTTGTATCACTTATTCTAAGATTTAAAGTAAAGTCACTCTGTAATGGAATAAATATGAAACGAACAATCTAGAACTTCACAATGACGACTAAATAGTAAAGTATTTAAAGTATTTAGGCGTACTGATCTATGTAAATTTTACCATCCTCCCTCACTTATGTGAGATCAAAGATAGCGTAAGAATTTTCCACCACGGATTAACAAGATTTACTAGGGTTACTTGGGGTTTGGGAGCACGAGTCAAAAAGAAAATTTTATGTGGCAGCTACTGAAAAACTTATTAGTTATGGTGCTCTAGTCTGGTTTAAGTACCAAGTACGGATGAACACCCCACATAGCAACGAGAGCAATTATTTGGATGTTGTTATCATTAAGAACTATAAGACAACTGCAACAGAGACAATTCAGGTCCTTTCTGGATACGTACCATTGGATACAGTCATTCTATATCGACTCTTCAGGCCTATAGTGCTTATAAGGTGTGCTTTGATATAGTGTAAAATCAGGAATGTTGTTCAGGATTATGTCGAATCTATATATTTCCATTAGATCAAGGTCCATGTCGGGCATGGGAGAAGTGCAGCAGGTGATGCTTTAGCCAAAGAATATTTGCTGAAGGATGGAATATTTTACACTTTTCCGCTCAGCAAGACGCAACTGAAGACACTTATTAAGAAAGATATTGAGGAGTAACAAGAACGATTGAATCTGACAACCCATGGTTTTGTTCAGCTACCCCCCCCCCCCCCCAAAGTTAACACGAACTTTTGTTACGGGAACTTTTACCTCAACCAGGTTTTGACTAGCAACGGAGTTTGGAATTCTTACTAAAATAGGTATTTCAACGAAGAACTTGCATAATAAAAACTTGAGCAACATATAAAAGCACAAATAACACAATAATGTAGCATCCATCTGCTTCGGGGATACACTAGATTCTCTTCGTCAGTGCAAGAGAACCACCAAACCTGAAATCCAAAAGAAGAATGAGCGCGAAAGGAAGAAGCAGGGGGGATTATAAACCCAAGACCTGGATTGAGAGAGAGCCAATCAGAAAGCAGCACAAAGAATAGTTCTAGGTTCTCCCTTCTACCACTTAGTAATAATATTCATAACCTGCCAAAACTCTGGCCAATTTGTTAAGAGAATTTGTAATTTAAACTCTCATGGTTTAACTATATATATATAAGGTGTCCCAAAAAAGTTGAAACGCGCTTTAATTCTTTACCTTTTGGAGATAAGTGGACAATGTAAATTGCAAAAATGTTGAAATTAAGGTAGAAAATAAGACTAAGTTAATGAAATAGTCCTCCCATTAATTTTCAAAAGTTACACTTTTTAAATTTTTATACGACCCCCTTAGACAAATTTGGTCAATCAGAAACTTTTTATGTTTAATGCAACAAGATCGTTCAAAAAAAGTCTGTATCTGTATCTTTAAAATCAACTGAATTATGATAAAGGAAAAAATCTGACTTATGCCACTTTTCTGAACCATGTGAAAGGCTGTTCCATCAGTGAAAATAGGGATCATAAATAAATTGACGATGGAAATTGTTTAGATCAAAAATACGTTAATATGTGTCAAAACTTTTTATCAAAAATGCGTCTAAATAAAGCATTACACAGACAGAGATCATATAAAGCAGTGTGGTACTCACTGCGCGGTTGGGTATCCTATGTATTATCATCCAGTTTTATCTTTTTTGTGATATGTCACAAATTTACATTTCTAATTTGATATGTCGTCCCCATTCATAATGTTCAATTTTCAATTAAATATAACTCGCTCAATTTTAAAGATACAGATATGCTGGTTTTTTTTTAATGATCTTGTTGCATTAAAAATAAAAATTCTCTGATTGATCAAATTTGTCTAAGGGGGTCGTATAAAACTTTAAAAAGTGTAACTTTCTGAAAATTAATGGGATGACTATTTCATTAACGTATTCTTATTTCCTACTTTACTTTCAACATTTTTGCAATTTACATTGCCCACTTATCTAAAACAGGTAAAAAATTAAAGTGCGTTTCAATATTTTTGGGACACCCTGTATATATATATATGTGTGTGTGCAACTGGGAGATTAATTATATCATATACATTAATAATATTGAATTTTGAAACCACAATATTGTTTTTATATATGGGCAATTCTACAAAATTAGGAATTTTAGCATATTCCGTAGTGATATTTCTCTTTTAAATTTGAGATTTTAAAAACTCTTTTTTAATATTTTCCGCTTCTTTTGCACTATAAATCTGGCCATCTATCCAAAACTTATATTCTAATACCACAAATGTTAGTTCAATAAAATGCACCTCATATGCCTGTACCATGCCTATGATTTGTACATTCTGGTGGATTTATTTTAGAAACAAAAAAGGTTGTTAAATATGTAATGTGAAGAATGTTTTTCTCAAGGAAAGAGGCATTTCTAGAATGGCCACTCTATCTGAAACCAAGCTTGAGTTTGTTGTTATAAAATGGAGTTGCATATTGCCGTTTTTCAAATATTTTGTCGGCTACGGACTTTCATCGTACAGGATTTTATTTCTTAGTATTAACATAATTTTCAGAAGCAGGTAAAATTTGAATACAAATTAATTTTGAATATGTACTTCTATAAACTTTCCACTTGAATGTAATTGAATGAAGTTAAGGCTAAAACGTTTTAAGAATGGTTTGTTGAGAACCACTAAATCTCTATTTTGTCATCTACATACCCAATTTTTCATGTCATCCATATGCCCCAATGCTAAGCTGAAAAATACTATATATATATATATATATATATATATATATATATATATATATATAAGTATCCATTTAAATAGTTTTAAACTTTATACTATTATCCATTTCATACAAAAAACAATTATAACAACCTGTTGCTTTGATTAAGAATTAATACAAAAATTTTGGCTGTATACATTATATCAAATTGTGTTTTGTGATTCACATGTTCGTAAATGCGATTGAAATGACTAAAAAAGAATACAAATATCAAAATACAAACATTTAAGCTCTGCGGATGTAGTATTATAGTTAAGTAACACTTGAAGTATTTTTTATTTTTCCCGATATTTAAAACAAACTTAAAAATTTTGAATTTTTGATGCTCGAAATATACCCGTATTTATAGACTCATCCATATATAAAAGTATAGTTATTTTTAATGTAGACATGAAAATAAGGAAATTTATTTTTCAATTTCTCTCTTTATAAACATTTTAACATTCAGCATTTTAAAATTTTACTTTAAGTCAATATGAGATTTTTCTGACCTTTTAATACGGTCCTTAATTTAAAGATGAACTAGTGTCGTTGAGTTTCTTTTGTCAGCATATTTTTTTAAAAGTGGCATGTCTTCTTCCTACAGATAATTGAAATATAATAATTTAATATAAAGTTTTTATCGATTTTCTTTTTATTACTGAAAGTTAATATAATCAAGCATTAGAGATTAATATAATTGAAAGTTACTGAAGTTTGCATAAAATTCTGGTAGCTCACTTTGTCACATAAACAATAAAAAGAATCGACAAATTAGCATGAAGATTAGTAGTCGTTATCAAGAAATTCTCATACTTTTTCTTTTGTTGTTTGTTTAAAAGGATCTTCAGACAATTTATAAATTCAAAATTGACGTGCTTATTGCTTTTTAGATGTTCACAGAACAACAGCTAATCAAACTCAAAGGTTATTTAAATCTCTGAGTTTGGATATACAAGTATCCTACGGAATATGCAAGTATCCGCAGATATACAAGTATCCTAGGAAAGTCTTTAAGCATCCATTCCAGATAACTTTGGAATAGATGGTTCCGAAGTGTACAAGTTAGGTCTATCTATGTAGAAAAATGACTATTCACCATCGACTAAAAGGGATTACAACGACCTCAGGGGAGAATTAAAGAAACTAAATTAAATGTCAATTACAAAGTTCTAGAGCAATTCTTAGTTAGTAAGAATCGGCATCAGGAACACACAAAACGTGTACACGGAAGGCAATAAATACCCGGCATACTTCATCGGTTGCTAGGGGCTGTAACACTGTGATAGCTGCAATGCTTTCCCAGGTACGCAGTTATATTTTTTTTTCAAATTTAAATGTGTATTATTGCTAGCTGAGGGTATATTGAGCAGCGATGTATATTAGAGTTGTGCACATGTAAGCGTTGTTTATTTCAGCATTCTTGAGTAGGAGTCATGTGCCAATAACCCTATTGTGTCATATAAATGCCTTCTGTAGTAGTTTTGGCGTCGATTCCTACTCACCAGGATCAGACTATGCTCTCCAACTTTGTCATTCCCTCCCCCCTTCTATCTCGCTTTGTTAACGCGTTCGTTAGCCTAACTATGTAAATTCTCCGAAAGTCCATTCATTTCACCGAGCATCACTTTAATATAGATAAATCTAACGTCTGCACTCAAGAGCCAGAACTACTATTACTTTCCTTATATACATATAATGTATAAGGAAAGTATTGTGACGGAGTCGAAAATTTGAATTTGAGTTTTCGACGGGAGAGCACGTTTCAAGCATCCCTAATCACGAATCAAACAGTTTTGAAGTGATGGCTGTGTGTGTGTGTGTGTGTGTGTGTGTGTGTGTGTGTCAGTGAGTCTGTGGAGACGATACCTCACGAACAAATAGTGGAGCGATTCGAATGATATTTAGTACAAAAATTACAATCCGCAAATACTGGAAGCCTATTGTTTTTAAACACAATCGAATGTTCAAACCCCTTCTCCCCTAAATTTTCGAGTGAAATTTTGAAAAATTCATCAAAAAATCAAAACGTTTAATAAAGTTACGCAAATAGACATTCCTTGTGTAATTTTTTCTTAGAAAATGATTGACATAAATTTTAGAACGCTAGCACGAACAGTTCTGGAGATATTGCACATTTTTCAAATAAATTTATAAAAAATCCCATAAATTAGAAAAAAATATTAACTGTTGAGAAACATGTTCACTTTTCATATATAATATCATGCGATAAATTTGGTGACATCATTCTCGCGGATCTAGCTCGTTCCATTTACGAGAAAAGATACTTTGAGTAATACTTTTGTAGTTGAAGGGCAATCTGCTATAAGAATAACTTATTTCTCCATCCATAACGCTTGGCCAGGTTTTGGCGACGAGTCTGGCGGAATGTCGCGAACTTGACGCCTTTTTTAAATGTTGCCAAATTAACAAAAATCTCGCCAAATAGATAAAATGACGCTAAATCAATGAAAATGACGACTAATTGACGAAATGTCAATATCTTGGAAAGAATATAAGTATCCACTATAAGAATAACATATTTTCTTTTACTGTAAAAGTAGTAAATTCATTGCATTATATAAGGAAAGCCATGTACTGCCCACATCAGATTTTTTTTACATTGGGATGCTAAAGAACCCTGTATACAAATGGAAAATTGTGCCAAGGGGACTGCTAACCTACCATAAAGCTTGAGTCAACTAACGGGAGTGCGGGATCATTACTTTTTTAACTAAAATTCAGCTTAAATTTAAAATATCGTAATATTCAGAAACCTTTATTCCCTGACTGTTAGCTATTATTTGTTTTAAAACAAACGCATGAAAATCATAAAAGAAATTATTTTGAAAATTACGCCAACGAATTACGTCCAGGTCTACCATACATTTTAATGCAATGCGTAGGAGAGTATGGGTGAGGTATGTTAGTAATACAGGTAAATTGGGATTTAAAGTTTATAACATTTCGTATAAAATGGCATAAACTACTAAAATAAGGGCCGGTTTAGAAGGAAACAACTGTCTTCGTCAGAACTAGCAAAACGCGTCAATTGCACTCACCAGAACAAGATCTGCATCTGACGAAAGAATTGCACACGTACCTGAAGTAGGAAACAGATACAAACGACTCCAGGAAGAAAACAAGAAAGATCAATCATGCATAAAGCATTGATTATGAAATACTTTCCAACTCCAATGCAATTTTATTTAAACATCTCTAAAATGCGATATATTCCTCAGTAATATTTTTAAAATTATCATAATACTAGAAAAATTTATTATATTTGAAAACTTCATCGAAAACAAATGAACTTTATTCAAATGACATCATCGAAATATAAATCGCCTGGCTCTCTATATAAAACCAGCATTTCATTCATCAACTCTTTTCTATTCCTTTCATTCATCGCAATACTACAATTTATTTTATTTAAAAACTTAAAACCATGGAGGTACAAATAATTTAACTCTATGCTTAAAACTTCATCGAAAAAATCATCTCCTTCTCTATGTAAAATCAATGAATGTTTCATTCATATCAGCCATATTGCAGACACTATGAGCTAAATAATTTTGCGTTAAAGAAATGCAACAATTCTTATACATTCTGCATCTTATAGTGTTTACATTCTCCATAAGTGAAAATTGGGCTTCGTTGTAGAAATAATCAAATTTGGATGATCATTTAAACTCAAATATATTGTAATTGCGTCGTTTCAGTATGTAGATGCACAGAATTTAAGCAAAAGTAAAGCGGTTTTAGGACGGATACAACACTCAATATGAATTAAAAAGAACTATAAAAATCACAATTTTGACACAAAATGGATGCCATATTTCATGTTGAAGTGGGTCACGTGATCTCTCCATATAGTGGTCACGTGATCTCTCCATATAGTGGTCACATGATCTCTTCATATAGCGGTCAAGTGATCTATATATAATAGTCACGTGATCTCTTCATATAATGGTCACGTGATCTCTTCATATAAAGGGTGTAATTAATATTTTAATTTTTGTTTAAAAAACTACTGAATATATTTTGTTGAAATTTTTTTTATATATTTTATGGGATAATTTGAATATTTCCTAAAACTTTCGAAGCAATTTGTGAATTTTAAATTCGCTTAAAAAATGTTTGAAAAATTAGGTCCCATAGAGGTCAATGTATTTCATTTTTTCAACCCTGGTTCAATCCAAAACTAATTGGGTGATATTATTCATTTATATTCCCATAGGTCCCACCACAGATCGTCAGAACAACATACTAAAATTTTATTTTGATAACTTCCTGTTTGACAAGTTTGACAATATCCTGTTTACACTGATATTGTGTGTCATTTTTGTAAACTTCTCGGGCTAGAAGACCTCATAAATTTTCTATTGGATTCAGATTGGGACACCTCGCCCGCCAATCAAGTAAATTTACTGAATTAGCTTCAAATCACAGTTTTGTACTCTTTGAAAAGTGTATGGAAGCGTTATCCTGTTGGAAAATATAGTCTCCTGAAGTAATTAGTGGGGCCTCAGGTAACAAATATTCGCCTAACATATCAACATATTTGTCAGAGTTCATTTTATAGTTGATAAAGACTATAGGCGTGGTTCCGTTTGCTGCGAAAGCGCCCCAAATCATTACTGTGCCCTACATTATTGACGTTTGGAAAAAAATTCTTTGGTTTTCCGCAGATTATACCAAAAATAGCGAAAACCATCTGGCCCATCCAGATTGAACTTCTTTTCAACCCATTTTGAACCGAGAGAAATGTATTTTATTTTAATTCCTGTCTTCGTTCCTTATGTTCCTTTTTAAGAGGCAGACGTGACATTAACTTTCCATACCAAATATTCGGATGTTTATTCAAAGTATTTTGAACTGTTCGTGTGGAACATGGCAAGTCCAAATTTCTTCTAACTTCATTTGCAGTTTTTTTTTCTCGCAAGCTCTTCTTAGAACCATTCTTTTCTGTCGATGCGTTAAAATTTCTGGTCATCCACTTCGTTTTTTCATTCTATGCATTCGAGGTTCTTTTAGAAAATTATAAACTACAGTTTTAGATCTTTTAATTTTTTTCGAAATTTCATACCCACTCAATCCACATTCTATAAAAGCAAGAATTTTCCCTTTTTCAAGGTCAGACAGATGAGTTCCTTTTGGCATTGTACAAAAATCGTGAAGAAATAAGGCAAGTGTTTTGTTTAGAAATCCAGTCTTTATATTTGAAATGGTCATTTTCTGTTCTCAAATATGCAAATTTTACTATAATTTTAGGTGAAAAACAGTTGTCCTTATATTTTTTTCCCAAGATCATATAGGTTTAAAATTTATAAAGTAAATTTATACATATTTATTTTGAAAAATTTAACTAATTTACATAAAAAAGAACTTAATTTTATCAATATTTTTACTTAAGAAATTTGCATATATTTCCGTCTAAAATATTTCTAGATTTGGCTATTTTCGCTTGTCCTTATACTTTTTTCGCGCACTGTACAACGAAGCCTGGTTTTCAAGTATGGAGGATGTAAACAGATCAAGATGTAAGATAAGTTGTATTAGAATTGCTGAATTTCTTTAACGCAAAATTATCTAGCTTTGGAGTCTGCAATATAGCTGATATGAATGAAACATTCATTGATTTTACATAGAGAAGCAGGCGATTCTATTTCCTTTTTCGATGAAGATTTAAGAATGATGTTTTACAGTACTTTCACCTCCATGATTTTAAGTTTTTAAGTAAAATAAATTATTGTAGTATTGTGATAATTTTAAAAATATCGCATCTGAATGAAAGAAATGGAAAAAAGGTTTATGAATGAAATTTTCAATGCTTTCATACAGAGAGCCAGGCGATTTATATTTCGATGACGTTATTTGAATAAAGCTCATTTATTTTTGATGACGTTTTTAAATATAATAAATTGTATTATTGTGATAATTTTAAAAATATCACCGCTGCATGTATCGCATTTTAGAGATGTTTAAATAAAAAATAAAATTGCATTGCAGTTGGAAAGTGTTTCATAATTAATGTTTTATGCATGATTGATCTTTCTTGTTTATGTAGCTTTCGATTCGAGAGCGTGTTTAATATAATCGAGATTTCCAAACACATAATAGATTTTTAAATACCTTGAAAACCTCAAAACACTTAGATGTATGTTCCAAAGACTTTACTCTGACTTTGATCCGAAGACTCTTTGATTCGAAAACGCATTTAAAATACTCGATATTTTGAAAAATTTAATAGATTTTTAAACAGATTTTTCAGCGCATGTTTTAGATAATTCGATTTCCATCTGCGAAGTGTTACTTGAACCAGAAAGAGTAAGGATAAAAACAGGCAACAGGCCTGTAGTTAATTAAGATCATTTGTATTATGTTTAACTCGAAGTGATTGGTTAAAGATAGGTTTCGATTTGAACCATTGTATCGTTAGACCATTGTAGTTGTGTTTAAGTGTAGTTTGTGAGATTATAAGGAGACACCCTTTTAATATTTTAAGTATTTTAAGTTAAATAAAGTGTTACTTAAAATTTAACTTGGTCTGTGCACATCCCTGGCAGTTTTAATTTTATGTTTTTCTTTCAGCATGTTTATGTATTTAGAGTTAGGTCCCTTTTGAGAAGTTGTTCTAACAGACGCAGAGAAAGTAAAAAATATTCATGTTATCGTAATATTTCATTATATTTTATATAGTTCAGTACTAACTAAATGTGTAAAAAGGAATATATACAAAAATATTATCCAAATTATATTTTAAATATATGGAGTTTGAGTTTCAACTTTCTCATACATTCTTAACACAAGTGTTTAGTTCATCATATATGAGAATCAATATCTGAATGAATAAAAAAAATCTGATATGGACAGCACATAACTTTCCTCATATAATGCAATGAATTTACTTCTTTCTTACTGAGAAAATGATGTATAAGATTCACGGTACAGTGTTTTTAACGTTGAATTGTACATTTGACGTTTTTCCAAAGGACAACATGCAACACTATTTCGTACCCAATTAACTTATATTTCACGCGATTCTAAATTAACAATTATCAATATTGATAGCATCCTCGATAAGCAATATAGTTCATATATTAAAATATTTTAATAATAAATTCATCAATTATGCGTCATTTTCATTAACTTTGAGTTACTTTTGCAATTTTAATGACATTTTCTTCAATCCGGGGATAAATATCCGCAAGTTGGAGATATTTCGCTAGATTATTCCCCAAGTACGCCAAATGTATCACCAAGTGTTACAAACAAACGGAGAGAAGAGAATTTCTTATACACTAGAAGGTATGCCCGTTATATGACGGAATTAAAAATTTGCAAATCATTACCTTCCATGTAGCGTCATTTCTATCAATTTGACGACATTTTGTCAATTTGGCAACATTTAACTGTCACCAAGTTGGCTACATCCAGCCAAGGTTTTCGCCATGATTATGGCTTTCCTATTTACTGCTGTGCCTCAAAGACAAACTTGAAAAAACTGGAGGGAGTTCAGCTAAGCGCCGCTCGCATCATTACCGGAATGAAACCAAGCTGTCCATCAGAGATTGTATTTTATGAAGCGGATTTGCGGCCTCTTATTGATAGAAGATTGGCAGGATTGGTCAAACACTTCAATAGACTTTACAGTCTAAACCAAGATAATAAAACTGCCGGTTATTTAAAAAATTGTACTTGTAACTAGAGACTCAAGAAAAATAGTCCATTCAGTTAAATTAAATCTCAACAACTAATCGCAGAGAATGTTGAACCACATTTTCTACATAGTAATCTAAATCCTTGTGCAGAATTTTCCAATGTTCATTTCCATGAAGGCCTTGAAACTACTCAAAATAAGAAAGGTTGTTTACCCGTTTTTCTTAAACAATTGGCCCTGGAGATTATTGCCAAAATCCCTCCAAATGATATTACTATCTACTCAGATGGTAGTAGAATGGACGAAAAGGCAGGAAGTGGAGTTTTTATTAAAACACCTACAGATGAATACTCGATAAAACAACGAAACCTCGACTACTGCTCGGTTTTCCGAAGCGAATTACTAGCAATCAATATGGGACTTGAGATTATAATGAGTGCGAGCAACTATGGAGGTATCTGGATACTATCTGATAGCCGTAGCTCTATTCAACACCTTAAAAACTGGACCCACATTGGAGATAAAACCAGCTTATCTATCCTTCAGAAAGTAAAAATCATCTCCTACCAGCATGAAATACACTTTCAGTGGATCCCGTCCCATGTGGATATTCACGGAAACGAACTGGCGGATTCCCTTGCTAAGGAGGGACTGGATCTTCCTGTTCCTGCTGCCGAGGAGCTTACTTACCTGGAACTATTCTCGAGGCAAAAGGCCCAAAACAAAGAAAATGGCTTCTGCCTCCCTCTCACTGCTGGTATAGGGGAAATAGACCAGGACTTTCTCTGTCTCTTCCTTGTGACAGGCAACTCAACACTTGTCTATCCCGGCTAGCCAGTGGACACTTGAAGGGCCTGTTGTATTCTGGAGTCCAAAAAACTTTTCCCATTTGCACTAAGTGCCGGCAAGTCCAGGCTTCGCCAGAACATATTTTGGACTGTCTCGGGCTGGACAGGGAGGACATTTATGGTTCTCCCCTTTTGGTATCGGATTTTATTAAAGTCAACGGTTTTACTGATCTGATCTGACTTCGTCAGACCAGATGGGAGATTAGCAATAACAACAAGGTTTTCGCCAAACATTTACAGACGGGCGAACGGAGAAATGGGCAATCCTTATAGTAGATTCTTATGTTCTTTCCAAGATAGTGAATTATCATCAATTAGTCGTCATTTTAATTGGTTTAGCGGCATTTTATCAATTTAACGTCATTTTATCAATTTCACGACATTTTCGTCAATTTGGCAACATTTCAAAAAGTTGCTAAATTGGCAATATTTCGCCAAATTCGTCACCAAAATTTCGCCATGCGTTATGGACGGAAAAATAGGTTATTCTTATAGTAGATTCTTATTATCTTTCCAAGATATTGAATTTTCATCAATTAATCGTCATTTTCAATGATTTACGTCATTTTTTTTAATTTGGCGACATTTAAAAAACGTTACCAAATTGGCGATATTCCACCAAGTTTGTCGCCAAAATTTTACCAAGCTTTATGGACTCAGAAATAGGTGTTTCTTATCTTAAATAATAAAAGGCAATGTCTGTGTGTGTGTCTGTGTGTCTGTCTGTCTTATACACTATACGTTTCGCGACCGCGCGTCGGAGAGCTATGAAATTTGGCAATCGGAGACCCTGGGGGGTGGGAAGGGGACACGTGAAAACCGATTTTTAAAATTTTAATTATTTTTTTTTGTTATTTAAGGTTTTATGCGATTTCGACCGTTTTTTGACTTTTTTGCTCTTTTTTCTCCACGATCCAGACATTGTAGAAAAAAAAAATCACACCATCGGAAAGAGCAGAGAATTTCGAGTAAAAATATATCCATTTCAAATCTCAGGGACAAATTCTAATATTTTTTTATGATTTTAAAACAAAAGTCACTTTTGGCTTAAAAAAACGATTTTTGGTTTTTAAATTCTCGCATAGTAAAAAGTACTCATAATTTCGACTCATAATTTACATTTTTATAAAGGTCAAACATCTGGCATTCTTACAAGTCCAATCTGATCAGGAAATATTCCGTATTGCCCACAGGATCGGGATTTTAAAAGTTTCCGAATTTCAATTTCTCAGCGTTCCGCTCGGCGTGCCGCTTCTTAACCGGCGTTTCTCCCCCGCAGAAGGAGGGAAGGTGGTGGGTGGGGACGTCAAGGTGGAGGTGACGTCACGGTTCTGAATAGAGCTCCTTTACTCCATATAAATTATTATATTTATATTTTAAATGATGGAACGATATGGATTTTTTAAATGTATAGTTTAACTTTTGGATTTTTTTAAATGGATATTTTAATTTTATGAATATTTTAAATGATGGAACAATGAAACAATGGAATGAGGATGACGGAATTAAGCATATGGTCATTTTAAATTGCAAATTAGCGCGCGGGAAGTTAGCGGTAGGCCCGGGTTCGATTCCCGCCACTGCCAAAACTGCCGCCGTGTTTACGTGGAATACGATCACGTTAAATATGTGGGTCCGTAAGTTCTTCCGAGAGGTTGGTGGTAGGGGAAGGAGGATACGGCCCCTGTGGATGCCTCCCCCACTGGGTTCCCGTCTAAATTGGGTGAATATATAGAAAGTTATGGAGATTGTCGCGGTGGGCGCGGCAGCCCAGTGGTTAGCGCGCGGGAATTTCACTCAGTAGGCCCGGGTTCGATTCCCGCCACTGCCAAAACTTACGCTACGTTCAGGCAGAGTACGATCACGTTAAACATGTGGGTTCGTGAGTCCTTCCGAGAGGTTGGTGGTAGGGGAAGGAGGGTACGGTCTAAATTGGGTGAATAAAAAGAAAGTTATGGAGATTGTCGCGGAGGGCGAAGTAGCCCAGTGGTTAGCGCGCGGGAATTGCACGCGGTAGGCCCGGGTTCGATTTCCAAAATTGCCGCCGTGTTCACGCGGAGTAAACATGTGGGTCTGTAAGTCCTTCCGAGAGGTTGGTGGTTGGGGAAGGAGGGTACGGTCCCCGTGGCTGCCTCTCCCACTGGGTTCCGGTCTAAATTCGGTGAATAAAAAGAAAGTTATGGAAAATGTCGCGGAGGGCGAAGTACCCCAGTGGTTAGCGCGCGGGAATTTCACTCGGTAGGCCCGGGTTCGATTCCCGCCACTGCCAAAACTGCAGCCATGTTCACGCGGAGTACGATCACGTTAAACATATGGGTCCGTATGTTTTTCCGAGAGGTTGGTGGTAGGGGAAGGAGGGTACGTTCCCTGTGGATGCCTCCCTCACTGGGTTCCGGTCTAAATTGGGTGGCACATCCTGGCCGTCCAACCAGTTACCTTACACCTTTATGGTAGGTCGCGCCAACGAGTTTGCCACGGTTGGAATTTGCCACGATCAGCATTTTCAAGGGTTGCGAACAGGCTGGTCGCCAAAGGCGGCTAGTACTAAATACATGTCTATTAGCGTACAAATGCAAAACTATTACCCAAACTATCTTTTCTCGTGAATGGAACGAGCTAGATCTACCAGAATGACGATGGCAAATTTATCGCATAATATTACATATGAAAAGTGAACATATTTCACAATAGTTAATATTTTTTTTAATGTGATTTTTTGATAAATTTATTTGAGAAATATGCAATGTCTCGAGAACGGTTTATGCTAGCGTTTTAAAGTTTGTGTCAATCGTTTTCAAATAAAAATTGCACGAGAAATGATTATTTACGTAACTCAATTGATGATTTTGAATTTTTGATGATTGTTTCAAAATTTCCTTTGAAAATATGGGGATCTTCCAAACATTCGATTGCGTTTAAAAAAATCTGATGTGGGCAATACATAACTTTCCTTATATAATGCAATAATAAATTTACTCCTTTTACAGTCAAAAAACAATGTATAAGATCCACGATACTTTGTTTTTAACTTTAAATTGCACATTTAGCGATTTTCCGGATGGCAACATGTAATACTATTTCAAAGAATCGAATTAACTTATATTTCTCACAACTCTCCAAATTAGCAATTATCAATATTAGCATCCTCATTAAGCGATATAGTCCATATATTAAAATATTTTAATAATTAATTCATCAATTAGGCGTCATTTTCTTTAACTCTAACGATATTTGAAAAGAAATGGGTTATTCTTCGACGAAGAAATGGGTTATTCTTATAGTCTATTCTCATATACTTTCCACTATATTGAACTTTCATCAATTAGTCGTCATTTTCATTGATTTAGCATCATTTTTATCAATTTGGCAGCATTTTCGTTAATTTAGCAATATTTCAAAAAGTCGCCAAGTTGGCGACATTCCTCCAAATTCGTTCCAAAATCTCGCTAAGCGTTATGGACGGAGAAATAAGTTATTCTTATAGCAGATAAATAAGTATTGGCGTCCAACTACAAAAGTATTACCCAAAGTAACTTTTCTCATGAATGGAACGACCTAAATCCACAAGAATGATGTCACCAAATTTATCGCATGATATTGCATATGAAAAGTGAACATATTTCACAATAGTTAATTTTTTTTTATTTTATATGATTTTTTTTATACATTTATTTAAAAAGTGCGCAATATCTCGAGAACAGTTTATGCTAGCGTTCTGAAGTTTATGTCAATCGTTTTTTAATGAAAAATTACATAAGAAATGGCAATTTTTGTAACTTTAATAAAGGTTTTGATCTTTTGTTGATGTTTTTAAAATTTCACTCGAAAATTTAGTGGAGTTCTGAACTTTCGATTACGTTTAAAGCAATAGGCTTCCAGTGTTCACGGATTGTAATTTTTGTACCAAATTTTGTTCGAATCGCTCTATTCGTTCGTCAGATATCATCTCCACTGTATCACTGACGCACACACACATACATCACTTCAAAAACGTTTGATTCATTTTCAGGGATGCTTGAAACGTGCCCTCCCTTCAAAATCTTTAACTCGAATTTTCGACCTTATATACATTATACTATGTATATAAGGAAAGTAAAAATGAGAGAACGTTTGTCGAATGTGTCGTCACTATAAAACATTTCCAAACGTGTTATTGAATGTTTCAGGGGAATCAACTGTAAGTAATGGGGAGTAATATTCCTGATAGATAGTTTTGAATAATATATTTATAAAAATACAAAAATACTGCTTCGGCAGACGATAATTAGCTGAATATTTCAGAAATGAAGCTGCAATTTTCATGAATGCCTGTAATTTTGATTTTCTTATCAGTCAGCCGAAATGAACAGCAAAGTAGGGGAAAGAAATGAGCAAAGGTTGCAGAATGTTTTGCAAACGAACGCGGGGGAGAAATTGATACGGAAGATCCAAGCACGGCATCGAAATTTTTAACAGTACACGAGTTTAAATATTTTATAATTGCTGTTTTTTGTATTAGAACAGTGTGTGGAATTTACAGGAGCTAGGGTTAAATTATAAACTTTGGATTACACGTCAATATTTTGAAATCGTAATATAAAATTCGGGGAAGTATAAACTCACGAAAAGTATATGTATTTAAAAATTACCGAAAATTTGTCTATTAATCGTATGGATTCCATTTAAGGTTTATCTGAAAGCGAATTTTTTGGTATTTTCCATGGTATCAGGGTGGAAACTCTGTGATTATAGTTATGGTCGCCAAGAAGCCTATGTGTATGAATATCGCCCAAAATCGTTGTAATTCGGGCTAAAATATAAAATAACTAAAACAAGAAAGATCAATCATGCATAAAGCATTGATTATGAAACACTTTCCAACTTCAATGCAATTTTATTTAAACGTCTCTAAAATGCGATACATTCCTCTGTAATATTTTAAAAATTATCACAATACTACATTAATTTATTATATTTGAAAACTTAAAACTTCATCGAAAAAATAAATTTCGTTCAAATGACGGCATTGAAATATAAATTGCCTGGTTTAAACATCTCTAAAATGCGATACATGCATCGGTAATATTTTTAAAATTATCATAATACTAGAATAATTTATTATATTTGAAAATTTCATCGAAAACAACTGAAATTTATTTAAATGACGTCATCGAAATATAACACGCCTGGCTCTCTCTATAAAAGCAGCATTTCATTCATAAACATTTTTCCATTCATTTCATTCATAAACATTTTTCCATTCATTTCATTCATCACAATACTATAATAATTTATTTTATTTAAAAACTTTGGACCATGGAGATAGAAGTAATTAAACTCTATGCTTAAAACTTCATACAAAAAATCGTTCTTCTTTCTGTAAAATCAATTAATATTTCATTCATATCAGCTATATTGCAAACGCCATGAGCTAAATAATTTTGCGTTAAAGAAATGCAGCAATTCTGATACAACTCATTCTACATATTTTGCTGTTTACATTTTCCATAAGTGAAAACTAGGCTTCGTTGTAGAAATAATCAAATTTGGATGATCATTTAAACTCAAATATATTGTAATTGCGTCGTTTCAGTATGTAGATGCACAGAATTTAAGCAAAAGTAAAGCGGTTTTAGGACGGATACAACACTCAATTTGAATTAAAAAGAACTTTAAAAATCACGATTTTGACACAAGATGGATACCATATTTTATTTTGAAGTGGATCACGTGATCTCTTTATATGCTGGTCACGTGATCGCTTCATATAAAAGTTGTAATTATTATTTTAATTTTTATTTTAAAAACTACTGAATATATTTTGCTAAATTTTTTTTTTATATATTTTATGGGATAATTTGAATAGTTCCTAAAACTTTCGAAGTAATTTGTGAATTTTAAATCCGTTTAAAAAATGTTTGAAAAATCCGGTCCCATAGGATTCAATGTATTTCATTTTTTCAACCTGGGTTCAATCCAAAACTAATTGGGTAATATTATTCATTTATATTCCCATAGGTCCCACAGACCGTCTGAACAACATACTAAAATTTCATTTTGATAAATGTCATTTTTACGGCAGTTATCGTGATAACGGACAGACAGACAGAATGAACAAAGTCATAAACACTTTTCAACTTAGTTGTAAAGTGTTAAAAACTAATAAACATTAAAAATTAACTGGCGTGGTGGCTTAACTCTACTTTTTTATACCAGAACCCATTTTTATTAAGTAGCATGCAATTTTTTTACTGCAAATTTTACAAGAAAAATGTCGCCAAGTGGGACAGTCGGATTGACAGATTGACCCTACCAAAACATGGATTACAATGATTTTTCCTAACAAAACACAATTCATTTCGTTGATTTAACGTCATGTTTATCAATTTGGCGACATCTTCGTCAACTTGACAATATTAAAAAAACTCAACAAATTGACAATATTAAAAAAACTCGCCTAATTCGTCGCCAAATTTTTCACCAAGCGTTATGGATAGACGAATGGAGAAATGAGTTATTAAGATAGTGAATGAATAATTTCCATAAAGCGATAGGGTTTATAAGAAAATTGAACTTAATTTTGAAAAATATTGAATTTTCATCAATTGTATGTCATTTTCATCAATTTAGTTTCATTTTATCAATTTAGTTTCATTTTATCAATTTAGTTTCATTTTATCAATTTAGTTTCATTTTATCAATTTGGCGGCATTTTCTAAAATTTGACAATATTTTGATTAATTTGGCGACTTTTAAAAATGTCCCTAAATTTGTGGCCAAGTGGGACGGTTGAACTGACAGACAAACACTACCTAAACATCATTGCCGTACTCTTAAACAAACACGACAAATTCGTCCCCAAATTTTTCGCCAATCATTGCAAAGCCAGTCGGAGAAATGGATTATTCTTATAGTGAAATTAAAGTAGCTTGTGATTTTATTTTATTTTTTTATTTATTTTTAGTGCAAATTTCGCAAAAAATGTTGTGAAAAATCTGTACCGTTGGTCCAAATAGTCACAATTATAGCATATTGGCCTTCATTTTCCTTAAGAAAATCTTTTAATTGATACCAAGTTTGACAATGTAACTCCCCCCGAGGAAGGCTAATGATGCCACGAACACAAAAATTGTATTTTTTCACTACAGTGCTTGAAACTGTTAAGTTTCGCGATCAACTACCCCTTTTAATCATATTAATGTTACATTTTATTTTATGCTGCCATATTACGCAAAAATGCAATTGCGAATCAGTTTTCATTCAATTTTCAAAAAATTCTATCTAGTTCTAGATTTTTCGTTAACAAAGCCGGATATAAAGTTTTGCGAAAATCCAAATATATTTATGGCAGCTATCGTGTACAGACAGACAGACAGACATTACTCCAAAAGTATTTAAAACATATTCAGGAGGTTCTAAAATATATATCGGCATTAAAATATCGAATTCGAAAATTTTCGTGAAAATAATACTTTTTCTATACTATACTATATTACATAGCACGAGAATGTAAAAATAACGCCGAGGTGCACCTATTCAAGTCCTGAAGTACCTCTATACCACATTTCATGGTCGTACGATGCTTAGATTTTCCGCTACAGACTATACAGACACACACACAGACGTCTCTCAGTTTTAAATAAGATGAATTTTTACGATTTAAATAAAAAAAGCGAACATGAACTAACTTAAGAACGGAACATATCGACGTCTTATAAATGATGTAGCATTTGTTTTTAGATAAAAGATCACATGTTTAACATTTATTTTCGTAAAATTAATACGTTATTATATTTTTAAAACATCTTTTAAATTTTGGAAAAAATATTTGAAAAATGAAGAGTCCATTTTCTCTGCAAACATGTCAATCAATGGGCTTCCGGGGGATTCTGAAAGACGCCCCACCCATTTTGATCTCTTTAGGAGAAAATCGAAAATTCGTCTGTGTTAGGTTTGGTCCAGTGTTCTCTGTTATAAGTGCGCAAAAAATTCAGCCTTCTAAACCAACCGGAGGGCTGTCTGAGGGTTTATAGAAACATTAAAATAATCACAATCTTTACTCTGAGGGTATTGAAAATCCTACTACTTTAGGTTCTGTCCGATGGTTGACACTCTAAGTGAGCAGAGATTTAGTCTTTAGATCAGCAGAGGGGGTTTCTAGAGGGTTATGAAAGACTTCTTAAAATCCTCATTTGACCGCCTTTGTTGGAAGAGGGGGAGACAAATCGGAAATTCGAATCCCTTAGGTCCTGTACTAAAGTCTATACTATAAGTGTGGAAAGACCCAGCCTCCTAGATTATCGTGTTTTATTTGGAAAGACAAAAACACGTTGAGCAATTTTATATATACTGATTTTTTATTTTAGAGGCAGGCAGACAAACGCACAGACATCATTGAAAAATGATTGATTTGTATTCAGTGATGTTCAAAACGTGTAAATCCATCAATATCCGAGGGTCGGATTTGTAATTCAATCTTTATATATTCCCTTTACATAAAATATGTATTATAAGGAAAGTAATACTGTATTTGAAGGCAAAATAATCATCTTATATTTACTTTACATTGTTGAAAATATTGACTGTTAACTTCACCTTTTACATTTATTCCATAAAATCGAATTTGGAACAACACCCTTTTCTAAAATCCGACAGCGGTCGAAATACCAATGTTGACAAATCGTCTGTAAACATAGATAAATCCATAGAACTCTATCTATGGATGTAAGCGTAATATGGATATTGTATCAATCAAGAACTGTAACTTGCAGAGGACTCGGCGTTAATAAAGCTGACCTCCTTTTTAGAGAAAGGCTCAATACAGAAAACTGCGATTTGATCCACCGCCGTCTGTGTATATCTTCCTGAGCATGCGCGAATCGATGAATAGCTGAACGATGTCGGCTTTCTCACTAGGAAAAGTATCATTTTCCTGACCTTCACATGAAATCGTAGATTTTTCCTTCCCGCCTGGGAACTATATGACTAGCTAGCCAGTTTAGTAAACTGGCCAGTTTTTAGTCAGCTGGCCAGTTTTTAAACTAAAGGAACATTACATTATTGCTTTCCCTACATATATAGTATAATGTACATGGAAAACATTATGGCAGATTCGAATTGGAGTTTCCGAAGGAAAAGCACAAACATCCCTGAATTCAAATCGAACGTTTTTGTATGTTCGTGAGTCTGTGGATACAATATATCACGAACGAATGGTGCATTTCGTACGGAATTAGGTACGATTGTTACAATGAATACTGGAACTCTAATGGAATCAAATGTTCGGAAGAGCGCCACACCGTTGGAAAGATCGATGAAAATATGAAAAAAGGAATTTTCAATGAAAAAAAATCAGAAACTTAACTCATGATAAATGGATAATCATTTCTGGAGTAATTTTTCATTAGAAAACGAATGACATAAACTTTAGAATGCTTTCACGAACAGTAATCGAGATATTACACGTTTTCCAAATTAATGCTTCACTAAACTTACATAAAATTTAGAAAAGGAGAAAGTATTGTCAAATATGTTCACTTTTCATATGCATTTTTATGCAACAAATCTGTTACACCATTCTCGCAGATCTCGTTTGTTCCATTCAAGAGAGGAGTAACTTTTTGTAATAGTTTTATATTTTGGCGCCAAAGAATACTCATCTTTTTCACGGGATATGAATTAAATGTCAATTGCATTCTGATTAATGTCAATTGCATTCTGATGAAGATTTTGCACTTGAAGATATTGAATTTCTATTTGGATTTCTAAGTTGGCAAATTAGCAAAAATTCCATTTTACGAGGTGCTTATTCAATGCCAAAAACATTGGGCTGTGGATCTTGTATAGTCGACCAAAAAAAAAAAAAAAAATTCAGAACACCACTTGTTATTCCGGTTCTTCGGATCATACAGTTAAACCACAGTTATCATTAGACTCGGAATAATGTCTGCTATAAATAAACGTGCATCATAAGGGGTCTTGTTCACATTAGTTGCTCATTACTTCTGAAAATTCAAAAAATCCGCAATACATAGAAAAAACCATTCGGGGTACGTCTCCATATTTAAAGTAGTAAAATAAAGGTCACTCATACTCTACAATTATACCTTTTCTATTTATTTTATATGACATATTCGTTATAAAGGCATCTTAATAACAAGAAAGATCAATCATGCTTAAAGCATTGATTATGAAACACTTTCCAACTTCAATGCAATTTTATTTAAACAAGTCTAAAATGCAATACATTCCTCGGTAATATTTTGAAACTTATCACAATACTGCATTAATTTATTATATTTGAAAACTTAAACCTTCATCGAAAAAAATGAACTTCATTCAAATGACGGCATTGAAATATAAATTGCCTGGTTTAAACATCTCTAAAATGTTATACATTCCTCGGTAATAGTTTTAGAATTATCATAATACTACGATAATTTATTATATTTGAAAACTTCATCGAAAACAACTGAAATTAATTCAAATAACGTCATAGAAGAAATAACACGCCTGTATCTCTCTATAAAAACAGGATTTCATTCATAACTTTCTCCCATTCATTTAATTCATCATAATACTATAATAATTTATTTTATTTAAACATTTTGTTTAAGACCATGGAGCTACAAAAAATTAAACTCTATGCTTGAAACTTCATCGAAAAAAATCGTCCTTCTCTTTATGAAATCAATTAATATTTCATTCATATCAGCCATGCAGACTCCATGGACTAAATTATTTTGTGTTAAAAAAAATACAGGAATTCTAATACAACTCATTCTATATATTTTGCTGTTTACATTTTACATAGGTGAAATATAGGCTTAGTTGTAGAAATAATCAAATTTAGATGAGCATTTAAACTCAAATATATTGTCATTGCGTTGTTTCAGTATGTAGATGCACAGAATTTAAGCAAAAATAAAGTAGTTTTAGGACGGATACAACACTCAATATGAATTAAAAAGAACTTAAAAAAATCACGATTGGGAAAAAAGATGGATGCCATATATCATTTTGAAATGGGTCATGTGATCGTTTCATATCATGGTCACGTGATCGTTTCATATAAGAGGTGTAATTATTATTTTAATTTTTATTTAAAAAACTACTGAATATATTTCGCTGAATTTTTTTTTATATATTTTATGGAACAATTTGAATATTACCTAAAATTTTCGAAGCAATTTGTGAATTTTAAATCCGCTTAAAAAATGTTTGAAAAATTAGGTCCCATAGGGCTCAATGTATTTCATTTTTTCGACCCGGGTTCAATCCAAAACTAATTGGGTAATATTATTCATTTATATTCCCATAGGTTCTACAGACCGTCTGCACAACATACTAAAATTTAATTTTGATTAAGTCATTTTTACGGCAGTTATCGTGCTAACGGACAGACAGACAGACAGACAGACAGAAAGAACAAAGTCATAAACACTTTTCAACTTTGTTGTAAAGTGTTAAAAATCTTGTGGCGTCCAGAAACCGCGAGTTTTAGGATCAAAGTAAATTACATTTTTAACCATCAGTATGTTAATACTAAATGATGTTTTTTAAAGCCACAAAATTGAGTGCCTAATTAATTTTTCTCACGAAGATTATTGCCATTTTATTTGAATTATCTAAAAAATTATTATCAATTTCTTCTTAGACTGATTTAATTAGAAATTCTATAATGTTTTTAGCACCGGTGTTTTTAGCACCGGTGTTAATGTTTTCAACAAAGTTGAAAAGTGTTTATGACTTTGTTCATTCTGTCTGTCTGTCTGTCCGTTAGCACGATAACTGCCGGAAAAATGACTTAATCAAAATGAAATTTTAGTATGTTGTTCAGACAGTCTGCAGGACCTATGGGAATAAAAATTAATAATATCAGTTAATTAGTTTTGGATTGAACCCGAGTTGAAAAAATGAAATACATTGAGCCCTATGGGACCTAATTTTTCAAACATTTTTTAAGCGGATTTAAAATTCACAAATTGTTTCGAAAATTTTAGGTAATATTCAAATTGTTCCATAAAATATATAAAAAAAATTCTGCGAAATATATTCAGTAGTTTTCTGAATAAAAATTAAAATAATAATTACACCTCTTATATGAAATGATCACGTGACCATGATATGAAAAGATCACATGACCCACTTCAAAATGATATATGGCATCCATCTTGTTTCAAAATCGTGATTTTTTAAGTTCTTTTTAATTCATATTGAGTGTTGTATCCGTCCTAAAACTACTTTATTTTTGCTTAAATTCTGCGCATCTACATACTGAAACAACGCAAATACAATATATTTGAGTTTAAACGATTATCCAAATTTGATTATTTCTACAACGAAGCCTATTTTTCACTTATGTAAAATGTAAACAGCAAAATATGTAGAATGAGTTGTATTAGAATTGCTGTATTTCTTTAACACAAAATAATTTAACCCATGGAGTCTGCATGGCTGATATGAATGAAATATTAATTGATTTCATAAAGAGAAGGACGATTTTCTTCGATGAAATTTTAAGCATAGAGTTAAATTACTTGTAGCTCCATGGTCTTAATTTTTAAATAAAATAAATTATTATAGTATTGTGATGAATGAAATGAATGGGAGAAAGTTATGAATGAAATGCTGTTTTTATAGAGAGCTCCAGGTGTGTTATTTTTTCTATGACGTCATTTGAATGAATTTCAGTTGTTTTCGATGAAGTTTTCAAATATAATAAATTATCGTAGTATTATGATAGTTTTAAAAATATTGCCGTGGAATGTATCGCATTTTAGAGATATTTAAACCAGGCAATTTATATTTCAATGCCGTCATTTGAATGAAGTTCATTATTTTCATTGAAGGTTTAAGATTTCAAATATAATAAATTAATGTAGTATTGTGATAAGCTTTAAAATATTACCGTAGAATGTATTGCATTTTAGACTTTTTTAAATAAAATGCATTGAAGTTGGAAAGTGTTTCAAAATCAATGCTTTAAGCATGATTGATCTTTCTTGTTAACTATTGGGTTTATTTTTCAACCACACAAACGCAATCGCTTCAAAACATTTTTTTTTTAATAAGCAAGCACTTTATTAACTAATCATTCGCATATACAGCGGCCAAATCGTGAGTCATTTTACCGTCAAATGACGTTGCCCCAGTGCACTACAGGGGACGGAACACATTACACCCTTTAGCAGCACTACAACATCTATGTCCGCAGATGGGATTTGAAATCCCAACCCCGGCAATCGAGAGAGTACGAAAAAAAGCTTTCCTTAGACCTTTCTACCGCGGCGGTTCGCTTTAAAACACTAAACGATATTAACACATTTTCTTTCATGTTTTGCACATTTTTTTTTAATTAGAAATTTAAAGTACTCACAAAATTTTACAAAGTAGCCCAACACTATTTAATTTAATGAAACATTACAACCCAATGATACGTAAAGCGTCTTGACAATAATTTTGGGTGCGATATAGTCTAGAATCTATAAAGCTGCGGAAAAGATCGGTAGCCTGGCAAGACGATACATAAGCAAATCTCTAACATTTATAGAAGCACTAACATTTTATAGAATAGCTTACTTTCAAATATAGCTACAGACATAAAATGTGCATAAAAAATGTTCTTCGCAGCCATTGTTATGCAAATACAATTGAGTCGAAATTAATTTTAAAAATTGTATTATTAATTATATTTTGAAAGAGATAGCCCAAAGCTGTTGGACACTACACAAAGTCCCAATGTTTTTTTCAGGGGCATTCTTCGCATTCAAGAAGCACACGTATTCAGTTTAATTTGCAATTTTATAATTTATTGTTGGGGATTTCGACTTTTGAATAAAATTCGAAATAAAAATTATTTTATACAAAAAGCTTGTATAATATTAAATATGAAGTTACATAACGAGAAACTGAAGTAATACACAAACATAGATTTAAGATGAATCGATTTGTCATTGCACTTTAATATGTCATTGCACTTTAATTATGGATTTTTTCTTAATACAAATGCAATAAGAATGTCAGATAACTCGGTGCTTAAATACCAAGAGTCCAAACATTTCATTGCAATTTTGAAATTTTTGTTTGAAGTATTTTCCATCGGCAATTGGTGGATATTAATGCATTTTTGAATATAGGTCCAATTAGAACTAAAATTTTGCACACCAAGGTTTCCGACATCGCTGAATAGATTGATTGTCGTTAAAACTTGCCCACATTTCTATACATATTTTTTTCAAATATGACTTTCAGAATTAATAATTAATATTAAAAATTTGTTTGAAGGTGAGAAATGGTATGCATTTTGTTTGGATTATTTAGATCACGATATAAAATAACAATTAGTTTGATAGGCTAGTTATTTCGGAAAATATATCAACATGGGGAGCTTAAAATATCACGGAATCACAATTCCCCAACGGCTTGAGACTTGAAATGAATTTGAGGTGCTTTAACCTGAAGAATTAGAAACTTTTATCAAATATCATCCCTTTGAAATAATCGAGTTGGTGCAACGTTAAATATGAAGACGTGAAAATTAGTTGCTCATTCATTAGTAGGCATTATTATGAGTTTAATGATGCATTTGGTTTTACGCTACCATCAGAGGAACCGGAATAACGGGATTTTTCTTTGGCCGTCAGTGATATAATACAATAATTTCACTGTTGTTGTTGTTGAGACCCAGACCGTCCGACCTACCAGAAAGGTGTAAGGTAACCGTTTGGACGACCGGGAAGTGCCACCTAATTTAGACCGGGACCGTACCCTCCTTCCCCTACCACCAACCTCTCGGAAGAACCTACGGATCCACATGTTTAACATGTTTGCTCCGCATGAACACGACGGTAGTTGTGGCAGCGTGCAAATCCAACAGATTAACCACCTATAGGCACCGACCCGAAGGTTTGCAGTAATTACAGCCTATGGTGGAGGAATATCTGCCAAAACCAGAAATTAAAACTTAATGCCAAGATAAAATTGATAAACAATTATATACAATATGCTTGTCTATACTAGATACAGATAGTATGGATAGTAGATAGTGCAAATCCAACGCGCAAACCATCGGGCTACCGCGCCCGAAATGTGCCAACAGCACGCGGTGTTCCCAGGCGATCATCCACCCAAGTACTAACCGCACCCGATGCTGCTTGACTTCGGTGATCTAACGAGAACAGGTGTTTTCAGCACGGTAGGGCCGTAGGCATAATAATTTCACCGTGAAAGAAGTAAAGGCATTGCATTATGTATGAAAGTCAAGTGCTGCCCACATCAATTTTTTTTTACTGTAGTACTGTTTGAGAACTTCGTCTGTCCTAAGCAATTATTCCTTTTAGCTTTCATTTATTTTTAAATGTCCACGGACTACAATTTATTTTAGTCAACATTAAAATACCAGAAAAGCCTACAAATGAACACTTCTTAAATTTCCTGTTCTACTTAAATATAAGGTTAATGGACGAATCTATACAATAATTGTCTGCCGTTTATGTGGCTATAAAGAGCCTTCAAAAATCTCTTTGGGATCTAGAAGACTGAATCGCTGCACAGTTATAGTATCGATCACGGGACAGAATGTATCTGAGCTGGATTTTCAATTTTCTGTTTAGGGGCCGAGAAAATGGGTTTATTTTAAGTCTTTCCAGACCCTTCGGGAGCTTTCCCGGTGGCCTAGAACGTTATATTTTTGCACACTTATAGTATCGACCATGGAATAGAATCTAACGGAGTCAGATTTTCGATTTCTCTCCAAAGAGCGGAAAAAGATAGGGGGGAGAGGATAATTAAAAAAAAAATTCTTATCCTATAGAAGACTACCCGGTGACTTACAATGCTGAATCTTTGCACACGTATCGACACGCTGGAGTTGCACTCGGTAGGCCCGGGTTCGATTCCAGCCACTGCCAAAACTGCCGCCGTGTTCATGCGGAGTACGATCACGTTAAACATGTGAGTCCGAAAGTCCTTCCGAGAGGTTGGTGGTAGGGGAAGGAGGGTACGGTCCCTGTGGATGCCTCCCCCACTGGGTTCCGGTCTAAATTGGGTGGCACTTCCCGACCGTCCAAACAGTTACCTTACACCTTTCTGGTAGGTCGGACGGTCTGGGTTTCAACAACAACAACGGTACAGAACCTCTTTCTGGTAGGTCGGACGGTCTGGGTCTCAACAACAAC
The DNA here is from genome assembly GCA_951213105.1 of Amaurobius ferox. NCBI lineage: Eukaryota > Metazoa > Arthropoda > Arachnida > Araneae > Amaurobiidae > Amaurobius > Amaurobius ferox. The sequence continues at coordinate 2,838,705 of OX578133.1, read as the reverse complement.
AACAACAACAACGGTACAGAACCTAACGAAGCCTTATTTTCGAGTTCTTCCACAAGAGTGGACAAAATGTGGGAATTAAAAGTATTTTCAAATTCTCCAAAAGCACCCCGGTGACCTAAAAGATTTCAACTTTGCATACTTATAGTATCGATCAAAGGACAGAAGCTCACTGAGTCAGGTCCCGTCTAATACGACTACTTTCAACAGTAAGCGCCAACAAACTAAAGCTTAAGATTTAGCAGATCTAAAATTTAATTATCTTACACTTTCCACCCTAATTGTTTTAAAATACAGCTTAAAGGATATACATAATCAGCAAAAAAATTACATTTTGGGTTCTGTATTGAGTTCGGGAGATACTTTTATGCACATTACGTCAGCAACCCAACTGAACGATGACGAGCAGTCAAAAGATACCCTCTGTGAAAAGTTCTGGTAAAAGCGCGTAACTAGTGAAGTTTTTAGCTAATCTACAAAATTCGAGGATTCCAAATTCCGCCAAAAGTTGCTAAGATGGCGATAATTTCCAAAATCGTCGCCAAGGTCCCGAATTTGTTGGCTAGATAAAGTGATCCAGATCTTTAAATTATAACACTGTTTTCCTGCTAGGTATTCGTAATAATATGACGTCACTTCCTTTACATTGTTCCGTCCCATTTCTTTCATGATTTACTAAGATGTTCCACATCAACAAATTTAAAGAAAAGACTTATGACCCAACCTGTACATCTGTATTTTTTTCTTTCACGGCAAATGTAGAAAAGCCTACTACGCAATGCAATGAATTTACTACTCCAGAAGCAAAAAATATCTTGGAATTATTCCCAAAAAGTATCTGTTTTCACTGAGGAAACTCTTTTATATGTCATGCACATCTTCAATTACTTTAAATTCAGTTTAGATGTTCAAAATATATGGGTTACATATAATCTCTATTTCCTTTATTTGGAAGAATGAAATAGGTTTGTCTATTTATTCTATTGATTTGATTGGTGAAGAAGGGTAAAAGGACGTTTTCATAAAATGTTTGATCAGTATAATAGATGTCATATTTAGTCAGTGTGGGTAGTATACTTAACTATGTTTTAATGGTAGTATACTTAACTATGTTTTAATGGTAGTATACTTAACTATGTTTTAATGGTAGTATACTTAACTATGTTTTAATTTTGTGATTTAATATGAACGAACTAGAAATTTATGAAAGAACCTCCATATGGTGGCAAATGGTGTTTACACTTTATTTTCAACAAAATTATTCAAAATTTTTATACTCCTTTGCACAATTATTTTGTACAGTCATGCGAATTTTTTATAAAAACCAGAAGTGATATTTTCAAACGGGAAGTGGAAATACATAGAATGAACCCTTTCCGAAATTCGATGCTGAATTCATATCAGTCAACATCAGCTATATCTATAACCAATAATGAGAAATAGATGTTGCAAGGAAAATGAAAATTTTTGAACCAGAATAGATAAAAAACGGAAGTGGAAATTCTTAGTATTATTAGTAGAGTAAAATATTAGACACATATGATTAAAATAATAAGACTAATAAGAAAAAATAAGACAATAAGAGACTAATAATAATAATAAAACAAATAAGAGACAAAAATCTTTTAACAGATTTTGAACAAGACTGTATACGGCCTATGTTCGATTGCATCACTACATTCTGAACGTTATTACACATGTTATTGCTATATATTTTCATATATTCCTCACGATTTGATAAGCTTTTCTTCCAAAGTTATAAAAATATACAAAATTTTGCAAAGTATTTAATTTCGCAGTGATTAAAAATTATGAACTTTAAATTTGCTAAAATTTATTATTTCAAAGATTTATTATTTTGGTGATAAATAACGTAGAGTTTCTCATGTGCGGGCAAAAGTTGCGCTTAGCATAATCCAATGTTGTAAAATTCACTGAAAAATAACAAGATCCAACTATTTCGTATCTTATCTTACGTAATCAGTTTGACGAATTTATGAATCATTTATGACATCAAACGATAAGACATTTCGATCTTGCATTTTGTGTTAATAAATTTGTTTCATTCACAGTTGCGACAAATTTTATAGCGTTTTAAGTTCTTAGAGTTTTAGAAATAGATCTGATACTGCAAACATTTCTCACAAGATGTATAAATTCCAAAGTATGCCTACACTCATTTCTACGGAAAATGCTGTGGATTTGACAGTTCCTGTCCTGTTTTTCTTATTTTTTTTAACCTTGCCTAGATTCAAAATATAAAGTTTTAGGATAAAAGTTTTAAAATTTTTGAATAAAAGGTACAGAAAGGAAATTTTATCTTATATAGGATATACAATTCTAAAAAAATTGACAAAGTATAAATTTTTTAGATTGCACTTATAAGATTCTGCTTTAACAAGAATTTGGCTACCTTGGCTACAAATTTGGTGATAAATTAGAAGTGTTGGTGATAAATTGCTTATTGGCAAGTTAAGAATCACATATAGATTAAGGTTGATATCTCGTAAAGTTGATCCTCTTTTGTGTGCTGTTTTACTTTTTTTATTTTCACGATTTTAATTGAAAACATTAGAGAAGATTTTGGGAATATGTATAAGTAATGAGTTAAATCAGGATATGGTTAATAGAAAGTTGAAGTTTCAATTATTGTTTACAATTAGATCAAGTCGTTATGTATGTAAAAAACGGAAAATTTTTCTTAACATATAATGAAAATAAAAAACTCATAGTCTTCAATATTGAGAAATTATGTTAAAAATGCACGTTAATGGTGTTCGTTTAGATACACATGTTATGAAGTTGATAAAAAAATGTAAAGCGTTTTATCATATATAGGCAATGTACGTTCAATGAAAAACACAGTCTAACGACATCGAAAATCATTGCACTCCCTCCTTATGTGTTTAAGTAAAACATTGCACATTTAAAAATAAATGAAAATATTTTTGGTATCAATGTATTGGTCTCCACACATTAGTACTTCATTCAATGCGTTGTAATTTTACGGGCTTTTATAAAGTTTTAAATAAAGTTTCAGTGTGGTTATATAATTCAAAACTTTGCACCTTACTTATCGGTTCGAGCAAGCTTGGGAAGAAATCTCGACTTTGATAACACTCTTCTGACTAAATTAGTTGGGATTCTATGTTATTCAAGTTAGTTTTACATATTACTGTATTACCTTTAAAGAAAATAAATGTATTTTTTCTTTTCCTGTTAATAGAATCGTTGAGAATTTTAGCACTTCTCTCTTTAAATTATTGAAAAAACATGAAATTTTTGTAAAATCGGAGACATTAAAGTTAAAAAATCATAAAAGGCAGATGTAAATCACATTTTGTATTACATGTTTGTCGATTCGATTCACTTGGTACGTGTAATTATTTTCTTTTTAATTTCATATGAGATTAAAACAGAACGTCATTATTTTCATTTCGATAACATAACTTTCATATTCAAAATTTTTTATTTAAAAAAAGATTAAACTTTTTATATTTTATTAAATTGATAGATTATATTCATAAGATATATGTGTCGCTTCCTTTTGGAGGGTTCTAAAAGTTTGGGAAATTACAACTATGAGGCCACAATCTTGATCTGTAGTCTTCCACAAAAATCAGAAATGCATTTATGTCGACAAGAAAAAATCTCATGTGGCCAGCACATGACTTTCCCTGTAGACTTATATCTACATTCTCTTTATTTTAATTAAATTTATTTCACTTTTAATTCAATTTTCTTTCTCATGCGGTAACCGGACTTATTTTCAAAGGTGGCGTAGAGAAAATACGAAAAACTAAAATAACTCGAGAACGGATAGTCCTAGTGTAATGGGGTTGGTCTTATTCTTTTCTTCGTTAAAAATTACGTATTAAACGAGCATTTAATGGATATATTTGAGCATACGTAGTTCTTTAGTTTAGATTTTGACGATTTTTGCGGGCCATTTTGCAAAAAAAGGCGGGTTATTTTTTTCGGAATCATACCAAAATCTAATCAGCACCAGGGTAACCCACAAGTGACTCATCTACTGAATTTTGTGAAATTCGGTTCATTAGTTTTTCAGTTAGAGTGGATACAAACTTTTGCGAGCCATTTCGCAAAAAAAGGCGGGTTCTTTTAACCCGAATCATACCCAAAACTAATCAGCACTAGACTCGCCCACAAGTGACTTACCTACCAAATTTTGTGAAATCCGGTCCATTAGTTTTTCAATTAGAGTGGATACAAAATCTGCACAGACAGACAGACAGACAGACACACAGACACACACACAGACGTCACGCTAAAAATAGTTTTTTCGTATTCTAGAGGTCTCGAAACGTGTAGATCCGCCGAAAACTCGAGTTGCGATTTTCGGCATGATTCCAATACTTTCCCTATACATTACCATATATTGCAGGGAAAGTAAAAAAGAGATAGGAGGGTCTAAAAATATCTTAAAAAATAAGAAAAGATACTCTAATTCACTGAGAATCCCCCATGCGGCATTCACATCTGTTTAAAATAGAGAAGAAGAAGCAAAAGTTAAGTTTATATTCCTACCATAATGTTTTTTCGAAGTTTTAAATGCCTTAAAGTCTCAAATCATAGTTTTCAAAATAAAAATTATGGGATGATACTTTCTATAAACTAAGTCAATTTGTTATCCAAAACAACTAATGGTGGAGGGGGTGTATGTCACTATTTTCCAGTAAAAGGAACTAATTTAATAACATTAAAAAAATGTCTTGCTTTTGGTGATTGGCTGTATCTTTTTTTTTCCAGATTTAAAAAATAAGTCGAGAGTACATTTCACACATTGTTTATTACCACCACCGCTCGTGTGGTTACGTATCTATGTATTCCAATGTACTGAATTTGCTAATCTGTCTTTTCAGAAATTTAAAAGAAATTTAGTCGAGTCATAAGTATATTCCATGTATCGTTTATTGTAACCACTCGTAAATCACAGTTTCGTTCTGTCATTTTCACAATTTATTAGAACGTTCAAATGTTCCCTCTCACAAATGTTCAAGGTATGACCGAAAGATATTTGCCACTAACACATGATGGCATTCTTTAATTTAAGTTCAATATCAAAAAATTCTGATGTAATTAAAAATAGTCGCTAGGTTGTGTTCCGTTCTCTAAAAAACACGCAGTTTTCTAAAAAAAAAAGGGGGCTCTTAAACCTCATGGAACACCGAAAATTAATCTCTAATGAAAATCCGGCATGTGCAGTTCTATTCTCTAAACAACATGAAGTTTTCTGGGGAGGGGGGGTCTTAAACTTCATAAAATATTGAAAACTCACCTCTAGTTAGTTTTCTGAAAATTTCCTAGGTGGCGTTTCATTCTTTAAAAAAACGTTTTGCAAGAAAAAGGGTCTTAAACTCCCTGGATGACCCAAAACTCCCCCTAGTTTCCCGAAAATCTACAGGGTAAGGTTCTATTCGCTGAAGAACGTTAAATTTCGTCATAGATCTGAGTTTTGTCTTGTCATTTTCCATACTTTTTTAGAATGGACACATTCAAATGCCCTCCACCTCCCCTCTCTGTAAGGGTAACCATCTGCCATTCGTTATGTTAAGTTCAATATCAAAAATTCTGTAAATCTTACCCTTATTCATTCAAAATCAGCGCTAGGTTGCGTTCAGTTCACTAAAAAAGATGAAGTTTTTTGTAAAAGCACAAACTCCTTGAATCACAGAAAATTCAAGCCTAATTCCCCGAAATACCGCTAAGTGGCGTTCCATTCTTTAAGAAAGATTAAATTAATTCAAAACCCCATGTCGTTATTCCAATTGAAAGAAACTGATGTGAGCAGCACATGACTTTCCCTACAGAGTCAAATTCATTTTCTCTTTTTTTTCCTCTCTAATAATACATTGAATTGAGTTTATTTGCATAAAATAATACTGAATTTGCACTTTTAATTCCATTTTTGTTTTTATTTGGTAACTGGGTATTTTTTTTTCTAAGTAGAAAAAGTGCAAAAAAAACTCAAATATCTCGAGAACGGTTAGTCCTAGACTAATGAGGTTGATCTTATTATTTTCCTTGTCAAAAATTACATGTAAAACAAGCATTTAATTGATAAATTTGAGCATACGTAGTCTTTTATTTTAGATTTTGGCGAATTTTGCGGGCTATTTCGTAAAAAAGGCAGGTTCTTCTTTTTCGAATCGTACCAAAATCTAATCAGCACCAAGGTATCCTACAAGTGGCTTATCTACTAAATTCTGGGAAATTTGGTCAATTACTTATTAGCTAGAGTGGATACATGAGATTTTTACAGGCCATTTCACAAAAAGAGCAGGATTTTTATTCCGAATCGCACCAAAATCTAATCAGCATCAGGGTCACACACAAGTGACTTGTAAAACTTTATAAAATGTGGTCCATTAGTTTTTGAGTTACAGTGGATACATAAATGGCACAGATACACGCATATACACACAGACGTCACGCTAAAAATAGATTTTCGTGGTCTCAAAACGTGTAGATCCGTCGAAAACTCGAGTTACGATTTTCAACACGATTCCAATACTTTCCCTATACATTCCTATGTATTGCAGGAAATAAAGGGGTCTTAAACCCCCTGGAACACTGAAAACTTGCCCATAATTCCCTAAAAATCCGCAAGTGGTGGTCAGTTCTCTAAGAAACACAAAATGTATTCAAATGCCCAAGTCGTTACCTTCCTAAAAAGGGTTTTAAACCCCCTGATCACCGCCTGGTTTCCTAAAAATCCGCTTGATGGTGTTTCATTCTATAAAAACACAGAATTTATTCAAATGCCCAAGTCGTTATCTACCTAAAAAGGGTCTTCAATCCCCTGGAATACCAAAGACACACCCGTAGTTCGCCTAAAATCTGCTAGGTGCCGTTTTATTATCTAAAATCGCGAAATATATTCAAATACCCAAGGCATTATCTCACCAAACACCAACTGGAACTTCCTGGAACACCAAAGCCTAGTTCCCTAAAAATTCGTTTCTATAATTATATATTAAGTCGTTATCTGCGCAAAAAGGGTCTTAAACCATCCAGAACACCAATCCCTAGTTCTCCGAAAATCCGCTTGGGGGTAACACTTTCTGCAAAATTCATACACTTTCTATGTCAGGGATGAGTCACCGTTCAAATAACAAACAACCTCAACTTTCATATTACGTCATTGTTCACATTACGAAACCCATTACGTTATAGGCAAAATGTCAACTCTTTTTTTCAACACTTCCACCATGACGAGTCATAGGTCAATGACCTATGATTAATCGGGAGGAGGATGCATAATCCTCCTGTGAGCTTGAACTCTCATTACTTACCTACTGTCCCAACAAGACAAAAAGTTTAAATGACACAGAATCTCAAAGGCTAAGAAATGAAACAAATAGTAATAACATGAAAAAAAGTACAGTCCACCCCGTCAGACCGTGGACAAAAAATTGAGGTAAACTTTCAATCCATGACTTGGGTATACCCGTCTACTTCTATTTGTACCCATTTTGTCTTTTTGACTTCGGGTTTACTGATTCTCTAGCACTGACGAAGGGGATTTAGCGCATCCTCGAAACAGCTGTATGCTACAATTTCATTTTATTATTGTTTGAATACATTTCTCAAGTTTTCCGCATTCTTTGCTCAAGGTGTTTTTTACTTATTGATCACTTATTAACCAATTTTTGAGCTGGTAAGGGTGATTTCTTCCCATAAAAGCTTTGATCGATTTTAGCGAGACACAAAATATATTTCCAAGAAATCCTAATTATTTGCTTTGAAATATCCTGACTGCTTTTATGACCTGGATTTGGCTTCGACTGGAACGACCTCATATTCGAAGGTTCGTCTGCAGACACTAACGTGGGTAGAACACGTGGAGAGCAAATGTCAGAGGGCATGGAAAGGGAGAAACGGCTCAGGAGAATAGTTTTGTACAAGAACATAATCACATATGTTACATAGTTGCTTAACCTTTACAGAAGTGCGAGTTAGAGCTAGGTATATTCAAAGAATACTTGTTTTTTTTTTTTTTTTTTTTTTTCTTTTTTTATGAGGAATTGATGTTCTGGATATACACAGTTAGTTATTCAGAGCACAAAATACATGTCACATTCCGTTCGTTTGTCAGGATGCTTCTTTCAATATACAAATAGGACAAAAAATTAATTTTTGATGGAACAAACAGTACATCTTTAAAATGCAAGAAAAGTTCGAAATGTGACCTAAGAAATTGGTGTCACTCCTTTTAAAATTTATTGGGCTATAAAATAATGTTTACGAAATGATGAAATTGGAAAGTACGTTATTTTATTCTTTTAACGTTATTATTCATACTTCTAAATGCAATCACCATATGTAAACGTATAACGTGTTTTTCCAGACTCTCCAGTAGAAACACACTTACAATATTGACTACGTTACAAAACTTATTGCAGCTCGATATTTGATTTATCCCCCCCGGGGGCGGAGAAAATGGGGGTCGAAATGGTTTCACGGACCCTACAGAAGCCCCCTTCGTGACCCTTGAAGACTGAATCTTTGCCCATTTATAATCTCAACAGAATGTAACGAAGCCGGAATTTCGATGTAACGAAGCCGGAATTTCGATGTAGAAATCGATTAAGAAAATGGGGCTTTCTAAGTTTTTTCAGACCCTGCAGAAGTCCTGGTAACCTAAAAAAAATGGAATTTTTGCACACTTATAGTATCGATCTTTGGACAGAACCTAAAGTAGTTGAATTTTCGACTACCTTCGGGTCGAAGATTGCGGCACTTTTTGATATATTTCCAGACACTCAAACAACCCTTCGGTGGCTTAGAAGACTGAATCATTGCATTTATAGTATAGACTACTAGACCGAACTTAACAGAACTGAATTTTCGATTTTCCTCTCGGAGTGGACAAAATGAAAATGTCGAATTATCCGTTTGATACTATTTGAATTTTATTACTATTTTTTTGTTTTTTGCAAACATTTATGTCTCTAATATCATTTAACGTTAAGGTAAACATTTATGTTACCGAAATTTTCAGAATGAGTACCAGGATTTCATCTTGAAACCCTGGTCAAATAGGTAATTTCAAAAAGTGTGATGCGCTCAAAACATCATTTTTCTCTTACATTCAAAACAATTTTGATATTTTGGAGAAAAAATGCAATTTGCGCTCGATCTCGTTGAAAATCAGTATAATTAGTCTTGATACAGATTAAAATGTATACAAAATATCATAAAAATATATTGATTGTTGTTAGAGATACCATGCTCCCGGTTGAAAAGAATCTTCACTATTAAAACGCATGCGACTTTGTATGTATGTAAGTATATACGACCCCTGTTTTTCTCAACTAATTAACGCTCCCACAAATCGTGATCAGTACCCAATAAAATGATTTTTTTTTATAAAAGTCCATTAAGCATTAAAAAATTCAAAAATTAATGGAATTTTAATTATTTGGAGCAAACTACTGGTAATCGATGCTTATATATCTTACTGAACAAGTTATAGGAAGGAGTAGGTTTCATTCCCCTAAATTGATTGTTGTAAAGTATCAAAATATAATTCCAATATATCTTAAAGTAGCTCTTTTTTTAATTATTTTTTCATAAATGGATCAAAAATAGATATGAACAGCTGAAATCAGTTTTATTCCTTCGATTCGTGTACCGATATTCAGTGGGCGAATAACTCAGGCTACATAATTCTCTATTTTCGGTCCTATTGATGCGATTTTAGCATGTCTATCTTCATAATATCTTCTCTAAAATTTGCCAAAAGTTTTTACAACCCTTTTCTAGTCTTATTCCTATTAATGATCGTTTACAATTTAAAGCTAGTTGTCCTTACCATCCTAAAATTTTTCGTCCCCTTATTAATTTTTGTACCGAATTTAAATTTAAACCCGCTTATTCGACTGTTACCACCTTATGCAATAGTATTCGAACTGATAAATGTAAGGGTAATGTTAACTTTAAAAATCTTTCTGGGGTGTACGTTGCACCCCTTCTTTCTTCGCATAATATCTATAAACTTTATATCGGTAGTACTAAACGTACGGTTGGTATCCGTTTATCCGAATATGCAGACATAAAAAATGGTAAATTAACGACTGCCCTTGCCCAATTCGTGAATAAAGATAATTTTCGCCCCCTTTCTGAAAAGTCCTTTCTTTTGACTAGCTGTAATAACCCCCGTTTTATCTTACTATATGGATCCCTTTTTATTTACTTATATCGTTCTTCTATTTGTAATTTTGGCCCTGTTCAAGTCTTAAGTTATGCCTGAGAACTCGTTCTCGATTCCCTGCATGTTAAACATTTGCATAGTTACATTAATTTATAATTATTTTCTAAAATACTTTTTACATTTTTAAACTGTTTTTTGAAGTATTTATCTTTGAACTTCGTATAAATTATAATTTAAATCAGATTTATAATTCTCTATTTTATGCGACTGACAATTTCATGATATGCAAATTTTTACTTGACAGTATTGAATTGTATTTAAGCACTTTGGCATCCATTTCTAATTGTATTGCCACTGAGGATGAGCATGGAAGATGTTCAAAAGCGCTTTGGCTGTATTGACGCTTGTAGGATGTTTGGTTGGTTGGTTGGTGTCGTGTCCCTAACTTATTTTATTAAGGAAGAATGTGTGCACTGCTTCTGTTTAGTCATAGACCCGGGGCACCCGAAGGTAGAAGTCTGACTTCTGCCCCAATAAGACATAACAACATCCATGCCCGCAGGCGGGACTCGAACCCGCAATCTGGCAGCCGAGCCATCACGAAGAAACGCCTGCCACTTTGACAGCTTGGCCACCACATCGGCTGTAGGATGTTTGTATAATAAAATGACTTTTAGATCTGTTTGAGATTTGTCATTTGTTTTAATAATTAGTGTTCATGTCTATCCTTAACCGCGACTGTCCGTGTAGAAAATGGACATGATGAATATAGCGGGACGTAACAGATTATACATCCGCCTATAGGTGACCCAACAATGCACTGTCTCCACAAATAATACCAATAACAGCATCTCAAAGTTATTCCGAACGAAATTCGGTTTTAGAAAGCGACAGGACGGATCGCTGAAGACGACTTACTTTCTAATCTAGAATGATTCGGAATCACTCCTAAACAATGCTGGCGATTTATTTGTACTTACAAGAGTTCGCGTGCTCGACAATTTCATTTTTTAAGATTTTTTATATTAAGTGAATCATCTCGAAACCGGCGTGTATTAACAATCTGTAAGTAGTGCTACGTATAAAAATTATATATACATAGCACGTTTATTCATAATTATTATCATTTTTAAATTTATTTCCGAATTTCGAAAAAAAAAATTTTTTAATTGTGAGCCTTTCTCTATCCCGAACGCTTTGCAAATCAATAAGTCTTTAACGTTCATCGATTAAAATAAATCTCCCAAATTTCAATTGATTTGTTTAATAGCAAAAATTAAGCACACATCCACAATAGAAGGTCTTATAAAAAAAAAAAAGATCTTCTGTTGTGGATGTGTGCTTAATTTTTGCTATTATAACTTCAGACGTGATGCCAAATTATTTATGATTTGTTTGAGAGATATCGTGCCCACAGATATATAATCACGCAGACATAGACATACAGACGAGTGGACACAGACATCAAGAAAAATATGGTTGATTTATAGTCAGAAGCTCAAAACGTGTAAATCGAAATCTTAATGTGAGATTTTTAACACCAGACAGTACTTTCCCTTTACACAAACTATGTATTGTAAGGAAACTAATAACAAATTATGACTTAATATTTTCAAATTAATTGTAAACTATTAACAAGTATACCAGCTATAGTAAAATCCGCCATGTCTTATTAAATGCATGTAAACCTATTGCCTTATCAGTACAATTATGTTAAAAAAAACCTTCCAAAGCGCTTAATTGATTAGTAAGAATTATTACAGCTTTCTTCAGCCATATTACGTAACTGCTCCTTTAAACGTTATGATTTCTGCATATAAATTATTTTGATATTTCTATTTTCTTCTTTTAACTTGCTTATCTAAGACATAATGAAAAATGACGTATTCAAAATGCTCGTTTTACTTGATGTTCGTGACTACTTCATTGGATCATCCGTTACGCTACTGCATAATCAGAATCCGTTATTCATCATAGTGTCTGTGGATGAATAATGGAGTAGCTGCTGCTTTAAAAAATTACTTAAAATCCAATTCACGCTCTGTTCATCATTTTCTAAAACAGAAGTTTTAGAAGTCTGTACATTTATATAATAATTTCATAACGTCTTCCCAGACCCTGCACAACCTTCGTACACTTAATTGACTTCAAGACAGAATCTAACGAAGTCAAATTTTTGTTTTATCGCCGGGAGCAGAGAAAATGTTTTCCTTTATTTCTTTTAGCCCCTCCAGAAGAAAGCTAAACTTTTGCACACCTATAATATGGAGGGTACGGCCCCTGTGGATGCCTCCCCCACTGGGTTCCGGTCTAAATTGGGTGGTACTTCACGGCCGTCCAAACGGTTACCTTAAACCTTTCTGGTAGGTCGGATGGTCTGGGTCTCAACACCTATAATATGGAGCTCTTGATGAAGTAACGAAACCGAATTTTAGTTTTTCCCTCCGGGATTGGAGAAAATATTAAGTTTTTCTTACCTCTCCAGAATAAATGACCTAGAATGAATCTGTGCACACTTCTCGAAGACACCACGGGACAAAATCTAACGCAACTGAATTCCAATCCCCTCTCCCTCGGTTGACATAAAAATGTTTTTTACGTCTTTCTAGAACCTCTAGAACACCTCATGTGACTTGGACGTCTGAATCTTTGCACACCTATAGTATCGATTACGATACAAAATCGAATCGAGCCGAACAAAATAGAGGGTTAACGAATCATTCCAGAGCACTCAGAAGACACCCGATGACCTAGAAGACTGAAACGTTTCACGCCTATGATAAAAACAATGGGATAGAACTTAACTAAGCCAATCTTTAATATTTTCGAGGCTGAGCTCCATATATTGTTAAACAAAACATATTTAAAAAATGTTTCAGTGTTAATTTGTGTTCGTTTCCCTGACTTAAATACTAGTAATGTTACAATTGCCTTGTATTGCTTTATCTTTATTCTTAAGGAAAATATATCTTTACACGTTTTAAAGCAGCTGCCATTATCGTTGCATAATCTTGGCGACAAATCTGACGAAATATCCCTCAAGAATTGAAGCCGGAAGAGATATTTTTCTAGTTTTCTGAAATTTTCCAGAGAAACAATTTATCAGCTGCCGTGTCAGTATTAATTGAACTATGTTAGTAAATTCTAACGAGCAATAATTCAGTGTATTGCGAATACGTCAGTGGTTAGAGAATAGAAATTCCTTCTTTATTACGACTACATGATCTTAATGACAAATTTGGCGAACTATCACCAGCTTTTCAAAGTTCAAGAATTAAAGCAGGAAGCAATATTTCTCGAGTTTTCTAGAATTTTCCATAGAAACTATTTATCAGCTGCTATTTCAGTGTTAAGTGAACAATGTTAGTAAGTTTTGACGAGCAATAATAAAGTGTATTGTGAATACGTCAGTTGTTTAGAATTAAATCGATTCTTTATGAATTTGTGGAGCATATCAATTGCTGTAGTAGCAGATTCCAAACCGCACTAGAATGCATAAACAGAGGTCACAGAATGTTCATATTGGTGCAAGTATGCAACTGGAAGAAATCTCGTGTTACTAGTTGGCAGAACGTTTTGGAACACTGACTACCCTTTCAGTTAAAAAAGCTTAAAGAAAAATTGTTCTAAACTAAGTCTACTGTGAGCATACATTCATACACGTGGCTCTTTAACTGTAGCTGGGATTCCAACCCGTTTCCTATAGATCAAGAGTCATTATTTCTGGTTATAAATAGCAAAGTTTTTACTTATTTGATAACAGTGAATGTATTTATTTGATAACAGTGAATGTATTTATTTGATAACAGTGAATGTATTTATTTGATAACAGTGAATGTATTTATTTGATAACAGTGAATGTATTTATCTGTGATTTTCATTTTAGATCAAAAACGCGCAATATCTCGAGAACGTCGCATGTTAGCGTTCTTTTAATTTTACTAGCTGTTATCATTACATAAAAAAACTATTTTTATGACAAAATTTTACATAATTATTTTCTTATAATTTTTTCAGTTTTTGAAAATAAATATTGGAAATATTGGGATCCTGAAAATCACGAAGCTTCTGGCATTCATCGATTGAAATATGCATACCAAATTCCATTTGATTCTTTCAATTTGTTTGAGACATGGAGTCTTCACAAACAACATTAAACAAGAAAGATCAATCATGCTTAAGGCATTGATTATGAAACACTTTCCAACTTCAATGCAATTTTATTTAAACAAGTCTAAAATGCAATACATTCCTCGGTAATATTTTGAAACTTATCACAATACTGCATTAATTTATTATATTTGAAAACTTAAACCTTCATCCAAAAAAATGAACTTCATTCAAATGACGGCATTGAAATATAAATTGCCTGGTTTAAACATCTCTAAAATGTTATACATTCATCGGTAATAGTTTTATAATTATCATAATACTACGATAATTTATTATATTTGAAAACTTCATCGAAAACAACTGAAATTAATTCAAATGACGTCATAGAAAAAATAACACGCCTGGATCTCTCTACAAAAATACGATTTCATTCATAACTTTCTCCCATTCATTTCATTCATCACGATACTATAATAATTTATTTTATTTAAACATTTTGTTTAAGACCATGGAGCTACAAAAAATTAAACTCTATGCATGAAACTTCATCGAAAAAAATCGTCCTTCTCTTTAAGAAATCAATTAATATTTCATTCATATCAGCCATACAGACTCCATGGACTAAATTATTTTGTGTTAAAAAAATACAGGAATTCTAATACAACTCATTCTATATATTTTGCTGTTTACATTTTACATAAGTGAAAAATAGGCTTAGTTGTAGAAATAATCAAATTTAGATGAGCATTTAAACTCAAATATATTGTCATTGCGTTGTTTCAGTATGTAGATGCACAGAATTTAAGCAAAAATAAAGTAGTTTTAGGACGGATACAACACTCAATATGAATTAAAAAGAACTTAAAAAAATCACGATTGTGAAACAAGATGGATGCCATATATCATTTTGAAGTGGGTCATGTGATCGTTTCATATCATGGTCACGTGATCGTTTCATATAAGAGGTGTATTTATTATTTTAATTTTTATTTAAAAAACTACTGAATATATTTCGCTAATTTGAATATTACTAATATCCAAAACTAATTGGGTGATATTATTCATTTATATTCCCATAGGTTCTACAGTCCGTCTGAACAACATACTAAAATTTCATTTTGATTAAGTCATTTCTACGGCAGTTGTCGTGCTAACGGACAGACAGACAGACAGACAGAATGAACAAAGTCATAAACACTTTTCAACTGAACAAAGTCATAAACACTTTTCAACTGAACAAAGTCATAAACACCTTTCAACTTTGTTGTAAAGTGTTAAAAAAATGGTTGATTCTTATCCAGGGGTTCTCAAAATCTATAGATCCATTAAAATCGGGGAGTCGGGTTTTGTTAGCCCGTTACACTACTTTTCGTTAACATATACTATGTATTGTAGAGATAGTCAATAAATTATGAAGTAAAAAAACAAGTTTTTCAATGTTATCCCCTACACAACAGTGGCGCAAGAAAGTGTAGGTAGATGAAAGCGTTTCAACAATTTTGTATAATAGGAAGTTTAGATAATGATAAAATTTATATAGTATTGTTTTGGATTGAATCTGCTTACACCCTCATTTCCCGTCGACAATTTTGCACAAGATACATTTTGGATAATAATATATTGTTTTGAATCGAATCTGCCTACATAATCAATTTGGCTCAATTTTGTGTGTGAATTTATTTTCTACTTCTGTCTGCGCTGTTGTATAAGGGAGAATATATTGAAATTCTTGGGGTTTTTTTTTTCATAATTTACTTTTCATTTTTTACGTAATTTATGTCGTAGTATTATACATGGATCGACGCGTTAAAGCTAGGAGAGCATTACATCGGAAGCCACTGAACCGTAATTTGCAAAGAAAATGCATGAAAAGGACTATAAATAAACATGACGTACATAAATGTCAGTGAAATGCTTTGCGAGATGAAACTGTGTACGGAGTTTCAGTATTCTACGTGTTCTGGGAGCAAAGAACGAATCCGTCAAAGATATTGAACGAAGGAACAAACATAATCCCCTGAAGTTAATAAGAGTTAGAAAAACAAAATCAAATAGAGTAAGTAGTGCTCCCATATCCGCGTATAATACCTTCCAAGACATACTGCGGTTATGTGAAACCGCGGATAATGCCGAACACCTCTTTGTAAAAATTGCAATTCCATGCTGGAATCATCAGAACTGAAGGAAATTTTTTGGACAAACGGTCAGTTGTGATACAAATAAAAGATTGAATTTACAAAGCAAAAAAATATTACATGTCGAAAATTAGTATTTAATGAAGCCACCACGTGTTGCAGTAAGTTCTTCTATGCAACGTGGCACCAAATTAAACAGATTTTGAATTATACCCGAGGAAGAGCTTTCCAGATTGCTCCTATCCAAACCCAAAGTTCAACTGCATTAGCTACAGGACGAGCGTCACGAGCGAAACGCCGACCGACGAAATCTCAGACATGTTTCATAGACGGCATATCCGGTGAATAGTCAGGCCATGGATGAAGCTGTATCTGTTGTGTTGGAAAGAAGTCTTGAACATTCTTAGCAGCATGTGGACGGGCATTATCCTGTTGAAATACAACTCCAGGAATGCGTTGAAGGAAGGGTACGACTTCGGGCTCCAGAACATCTCTGATATACCTATTTCTGTTGAGATTACCCGTAATTCTTAGCAGCTGAGATCGTTCAAGGTACCCAATGGCGCCCCAGACATAATTCTTAGCATTCGTCCAGTATGACGTTGGATAGCGCATTCCGGAAGGTGTCGTTCACCGCTATAGCATCTAACGTAGATACGGACTTCACTGTACCCCAAATTAAAGCGGAATTCATTGGAAAAGACGACTTGTTACCAATCGGCACTCCAATGTCTATGTTGATGAGCCCATTGTAGCCGCATGCATCGAAGATTTTGCGTCAGGGAATCCTGTACAAAGAAGTTCTTGCACGAAGTTCACGGTGCAGCAGAGGCCGACGACTTGTTGGAGCAGATAATAAGACACCTGTAGCAGTGCTCCAACATTCTGCCAATTGTCGAGATAACGCTCACTGCCATGCGGATGAGGTGTCTATCATCCCGTGCTGAAGTAACATTTCGTCATTCACTGACGGATTTGGAACTCATCCAGATCTCTTCCGTCCACCGCTTCCACACTCGCATCACTATCGTGGAATTGTGCTCCATACGGGCTGTTATTGCACGATAAGAAAAAATAACCTTCACGAAGGCTGATTATTCGTCCGCGTTCAAACTCTGTAACTTGCTCATATGGTGCCCTCTGTCATCGTAGAGGCATAGTGACTTCTCATGAAATGTTAACCGCTGGCAGACATAGACTATTTCCAATGTCCCGCTACAGCTCTCTATCTATACGGCTGAAACAGTAGTTTAGAGGGCGCAGCTCAGCCCACGCATGCGCAGTGACTCCAAAATTCTAATCATTTGCATGGCAGATCCCAGTTTACATTTGCTGTAAGTTTCAGCTCAATCACGTGATTCTTTCATGGTGTTGCAATTTTTTCAAGCATGAGCGTGTAACGTGATATTCGTACAACATACATAAATACGGTAAAGTTTAATTGATAAATAAAGCACATTAAGGTATTACCAACCTTAAATTAAGTAATTATAAAGTGTACATTTTTTCTGTGCACTACATTGTATTTTTTTTTTCTCTTGCAGGTACAAAGTAAAGAATTCTAACGTTTTAGCTTAATCCTCAAAATATGATAGAGACATGAAAAAATATAGTATATTTTTAAGGTACAGTATCATATTATGTTTTTCAAGTGATGATAGACCAATAAAAATCACTATATGAGCAATAAACAATTGTTACTGTTACACATGTTATAATAGATATCTTGCATACTGACCCTGTACACACACAACAGGCAATAAAAAATATACGTCAAAAAATATGTCCACGGTTCTGCTTAAAAAGTGCAGATCCAATTTTAGTTTATTTCTTTAATTTTCCAATGTTTCGTCGAGCCGTGGTAAAACGTGATTAACTGAATCAGCAGATACGGAAGCACGACCGTACCCAAAAATTTAAATACTACATAGAGTTTTAGTTAAACATTTTAGTTCTTAACCACACAGAGATAAATCGCAGTTACAAATCAATATTTATGAAATCTCTATAAATAAAATTGAAAATTTGTCTGTCTGTTTCTTCCATCATCACTCGAGAACGGCTAAACCGAATTTGATGAAATTTTGTGGATAGCCTTGAAATAACCCCACTTAAAATTTAGTCCATGTTTTGAGTTTCTACGACAAGTGGTTCTGGAGATAGTAGTGAAAAACGAAACTTTCGTTTGTCTCATCATCACAGGAAATCGGCTGAACCGAATTTAATCAAATTTTGTGGGTTGTCCTGAAATAGCCCCTCTTAAATTTTATCCAAGTTTCCAGTTTCTAAGACTAGGGGTTGTAGAGATATTAATAAAAAACGAAACTTTTTCCTATGAGTTCTACTCCCTCTAACTCCCTGGTTTCTCCAAACGAAAAGGTTGGAAATCGTTTGTTTAAAACGTATAAGTGAATTAAAATTTTACCTTTGAGTTTGGTGGAAGATTTTTGCGTCATTTTCTGTCATTTTTAGTCATTTTCTGAAAACATAAATTGTTTGAAACAATGAATGTATGAAACATGAATTTAAATGGAAAATATATCACCATGGTTTATTTTTCACTAGCTTTTAATCCACAATGAAAAGTATTAAATGAAAATGGTTATTTAAATATTAAAATTTTATGGGGAAGATTCTATCTTATATCATGTTACTCGGCAACGTAATTAAATTAAATGTGTTTGTTAAAGTTTATTATTATTTTTTCGATTTGAATAATAAATAAATGGATATAAAAATATATTTTATAAATGAACGATTTGATTTTTCTTTTCATTATATTAATTACGGACTGCGTACATCACTTTCATTTATTTTAGCAAAGAGTTTTCAAGCTTATATATTGTATTTAGCTAATAAACTCATATATTGTGTTTAGCCAATAATTTCATTTATCCGATTGTTGAAACAGAAAAATAGTAGAACGGGTATATCTTCTAATACAATTTTAGTGTTTTCATTTAATATATACAAACGGGTTCAGGATGTTTCATTCAGATCTGCATATTCAGAGCTACGAATTTGGCAGGATATCGCTAACTTGGCAACTTTTCTTAAACGTTGACAAATTGACAGAAATGTCGGCAAATTGATAAAAACGACGCAAATTAATGAAATTTATTTTGCTTTGTTAGAAGAGAGTACTGAAATGATGTTTCGTTAGCATTTGTCTGTCAGTCTAACCGTCCTACTTAGTAACACATTTAGCGAATTTTTAAAATGTCACCAAATTGATAAAAATGTTTATAAATCTATAGAAATATCTTGAAATTGATAAAATTGCGCTAAATAAATTAAATTAATTGTGTTTTGTTAGGGGATAGTATTGTGATGATGTTTCGTCAATTTATGGCCAAGTGGGACTGTCAGTTCTATAGTTCCACTTGCCGATAAATTTAGCGATTTTTTAAAATATCGCCAAACCTTAATATAGAGATAGCATTATTCAGACGATATTTTGTCCACCAATTTATTTCAAACAAATGATATCATGTTGCTTAGCAACGGATTTAAATCCAATGTGTTTATGCGGCAGACAATTTTTATTAAATCTTTTTCGATTTGAATAATGAAGATATGTATATAAAATAAATTTCATTGCCATTGCATATTTGACTGAATAATATCAATTATGGTCTTCAGGTTTAAACTTTATTATTATTGATATTTTCGGGGATTATTGATATTTTGAAGTTATTATGCCATTGTCTTATTGCAGCAAAAATTGTTGAAACTCATACATTGTTCTTTTGTATGAGTAATCTTCTACAAATCACGGGTATATCTTCTAATCTACGAGAATATAAGTAGTACTGGTATATTGGCATATATTTTAACATATATTGGCATATATTTTAACATATATTGGCATATATTGGAATCAAGTACGTCGGCCTTCTGGTATGAAGATTACAGGAATTATTGATATTTTCAATTTATTACGTCATCTATTTTATTTTGGCATTGTTTTTGTTAGAGTTTTGAGACTCATATTGTAATACGGGTAATCTTCTACTAACACTAGGACATATCTTCTAATCTACGACATTATAAATATTACGAATATGTATCTTTCCATATAATTTTAGCACTTTCATTTTAGCATATATTGGAATCAATTACTGCCTTCAGGATCAAAGATTACGGGTTTATTGATAATTTCAATCTATACATGTAATCTACTAATACAGGACATATCTTTTAATATTCGCGTATGTATATAAGTAATAAGGGCCCCATACAATTTTAACGCTTTTATTTTGCAGATATTGATTCAATTTCATATTTTTTGTAAATTTGTTTACAAAAGGTCCAGGATGTTTTATTCTTCAGATCTGCCCGTGAAGATAATTTTGTATAACGAGAATAGAGATTCTTAAACTTCTTTATAGGAGCAAAAATTAAATATTTTAACAGAATATTTTGATTAAAAATGTCATTTAGTATACCATAGGAATTTGCACATGATTGTGAATTATAAATTTCTTTATCTTTGTGGCAACCGAATAAAAATAAAAATTAAGTCCTTTAAAGTTAAACTTTTAAATATAAAACTCATTTAATAAATTTAATATTAAAATAATAATTATCTTAAGTTTTGACATGGCCGTTATTTCTCATATAGTGGAATTATAATTAAATCGTACATTGCTATGTTGTGCCGCTATAAACCCTCCAATTATTTTACCTTTCGTGAGAGTCCTGTAAAGGAATAATTAATTAATAAAATGCTAAATTGATCACACCATTTAAACTTAAATAATAAAACATTTATTAACAACATTTATTTTCATTACTTATTGCAGCGGAGGAGATATATGCGACCAGAATTATTAAAATTACTATCGTGTCTAGGACCTGTGATAATTGCTGAGCACATACCTTCCAATTAGTCTTGGGCTTTATCATATCTCAAAGGCTTGCATCAGTCTTAGTACTGCCATAACTCTTTGGTGTGTGGCTCCTCCTCGTACTCTGAATGCACTCACACATTGATCTATCTCCATTAATTTGGAACCTCTACGGGACACTCTACAAATCTGTTGGGTTTTTCATTCTTCTCTAGTCGTGCTCTTCAAAATCGTGATAGTTTCTGCTGGCATGCTTCTAAGTCAAAATTCCATGGTTGTCTCGTGCGGTATGCTCTTAAGTCGACATCTTTTTCGTTTCTTACTCTCGTTCTCGGGTCACAGGCTGTAGTTCCCTCGGTGGGAGGGAGGGGGTAACCCCGCCTTTACTTCCTCTTGGCGCTTATTGGTTACTCCTTTACCCAATGGCGCCATTGCACATTTAGTACGGCCCAGCTCAGCCCCTCTGGTATGGCACCCCTAAATTTATAGTCTTCTGACCTTTAGGTTCACGTCGTAATAAACTTTGGTGACAGCCAGACTACAAGATTTGTCTGCCGTTCTGGCCACTATAAATTTCTGAATAAAAGTGTCTCATCACATGTGAGAACTATTTCTGGTCTCACAATATTATACAGGGTGTCCTAAAAAGTTTGAAACTCGTTTTAATTCTTTACCCGTTGGAGATAAGTGGTCAGTGTAAATAGCAAAAATGTTGAAAGTAAGATAGGAAATAAGACTACGTTAATGAAATAGTCCTCCCTTTAATTTTCAAAAAGTCACACTTTTTAAATTTTTTACGACCCCCTTAGACAAATTTGGTCAATCAGAATTTTTTTTATTTTTAATGCAAGATCATTAAAAGAACCGCATATCTGTATCTTTAAAATCAACTGAATTATGATAAAGGAAAAAGATCTGACTTGTGCCACTTTTCCGTACCATGTGAAAGACTATTTCATCAGTGAAAATAGGGATCATAAACAAATTGAAGATGGAAGTTGTTTAGATCAAAAATACATTAATATGTGTTAAAATTTTTTATCATAAATGCATCTAAATAAAACATTACACAGACAGATATCATATAAAGCAATGGTATTCACTACGCGGTGTGGTATCCTATGTATTATCATCTAATTTTATCTTTTTTGTGATATGTCACAAATTTACATTTCTAATTTGATATATGGTCACCATTCACAATGTTCAATTTCCAATTAAATATAACTCGCTCAATTTTAAAGATACAGATATGCGGGTTTTTTTAATGATTTTGATGCATTAAAAATAAAGCTTTTCTGATTGACCAAATTTGTCCAAGTGGGTCGTATAAAAATTTAAAAAGTATAACTTTTTGAAAATTAATGGGAGGATTATTTCATTAACGTAGTCTTATTTCCTACCTTACTTTCAACATTTTTGCAATTTACATTGCCTACTTATCTTCAACAGGTAAAAAATTAAAACGCGTTTCATTCTTTTTGGGACACCCTGTATACTCCGTACGAAGAATGGGTATGCTGATAGTATATGTATTAAACTCATCTACTAGTGTTAAATATTTTTCTTACAAGGAAATTGAGGTCGAGCAAATATTTTTTCCAGATATCCAAACTGACATCACAAGAGAAACAGCTCTCATGAATTATATTCAGTAAGTTCCGACGTTGACCAAATCTATTTAAAACGCAACATATTCTCCCCATTAGGAAGAACAAATATCATTAAAGGGAGATGTGTATGCATTCAGTTGGTGGCTTTTACGACCATAAATGCATCAAGTGAGTCCGCTTCGCATCTTTTCAACATTGTTAGTTGGCAAGTTACAATAATCCATCATTTTCTTATGTCAAAATAATCGACTGATGGCATACTTAGACAAATATTATATTTTTGAAGTATAACTGAGTATATATAAGCTTTTCGAAAATAGGTGAGGATACAAATGTTTGGGAAAAGCTTATAATTAATCATTCACTAAACTTTCTTCATATATCCATATTATTTCGTTATCTATATTTTCTAATATACATAAAAATACATTACGAAATTAAACTATTTACGATTATAATAAAAGTATATACGTATTTCCAACTATAAGTAATATATACCATTAGTGGCGACACGTCAAACTTCAAATCACTGAATCAACTAATTAAATGACAAATCTTAAAAGCAGATTTAAAGGTCACTTTATTTAAAAGAAAAACATCCTACAAACGTACAACAAATAATTTTTTTTTAATTAAAATTAAAAAAATTGTTTATTTGTTGTACGTCTGTAGGATGGTTTTTTAATAAAGTGACCTTTAAATTTGGTTTTAAGATTTGTCATTTAATTAGTTGATTCAGTGATATAAGTAATATATCTTCGTATTCCTGCATAGGAACCTTCATATAGTAGCAATTAGAGTGTACAATTTATTTTCGATGGAATTATAAGCATTTTTATACTCTTTTGCACAATTATTTCGTACAATCGTGCGATCTTTTGGAAAAACCGGAAATGACATCTCGAGACCCGGAACTAGAAATCCTTGGTGAATTAATCCCTACATCCCACGAAATTCAATGCTGAATCCATGTCAGTCATAATTTATGCTATATCTATGCCGATCTATCATCTATGTTCTATCTATGCCGATCTATCATATATGCTCTATTTATGCCGATCTATCATCTATGCTCTATTTATGCCGATCTATCATCTATGCCGATCCTGAGAAATAGATATTGCAAAGAAATGTACATTTTTGAGTAGGAAGTGACATCTCACTAACCAAAAGTGGAAATCCTTAGTGATATTTTCTACTCCCTTTAGCTCTGATTCCACACCAGTCGTTGTTTAAGTTCTATTTAGAACCAATCTTAGAAATAGATGAAATTTTTTTAAGCGTTTACTCATTACTACACATTTCCTTAAATCGAAAAAATAATTTTCTTAATAATGCGCATCGAGCGATAACCCTAATTTAATTCCAGAGTTGAGCGTGAGCACCTGTTGTATCGATTTCTTGTTAATAGCTCAGGGGATAATGGAGATTTCCTAGAATTTCCTCCAGACAGCCTATTTACAGACTGTCCCCGCGATCCAGAGATGACATCTTTCATTTCTGGCGAATCAGCATTCGTTTGCATGGAAAGTCACAAACGTGGGAGTTGAGCCTCTGTATATATTTAGTATTATATTGGAGTGGCCTGTAATGGAACTGCTCTCAATGTTTCTGCATGCAATCAAAACAAACGTTAATGGAAATGCGGTGAGTTTTATCTCAATAAGTTTTTAATCTATCGCATTTTAATCATCTCATAAAAACCGTAACCGTTTAGAATTTATTTATATAATACAGATACAGATAAGAAACACCACTTTGTTTCCACTTAGCAGTTTTCAACCAAAACCATTTCGTTCTCATGTTTTTCCATGCGTCGCAGAGCCAATTATACAACTCGGCCATAATACGGTCAAAATGAGCTTGTTTTATACGCCCTAAATAAGTTCCATTGATATGCCCTAAATAAGCTCCTTTGATAAGCCACAAATAAGTGCGCTGAAAATACTTGGAATCGTAAAAAATAAAAGAAGTTTATTTCAGTTCGAAAAGTGGATATATTCGATTTTTAGCTTAGCTTCCTTTTGCTTTTAGAAAGTTTAACTTAAATGTTGAATTTGGTATTTTGTCATCCAATTCGTGTCCCGCCATTTTCTGAGATGGAAGTTCCCGAAAAACCTTTTTTGATCCGTTTGGAACGGATCAAAAAAGAAAAAAAAATAATTCTTCCTTCCGTCTGCTAGAATAAATTGATTATAAAACTGAAAGTAAGAAAAAAAATCTGATATGGGCAGCACATGATTTTCCTTGCATAATGCAATGAATTTACTTCTTTTACAGTCAAAAAATAATCAATGAAAAAAATTATCAATTTGGCGATATTTTTATCAATTGGGTGACATTTTCGTCAATTTGGCAACATTTAAAAGAGTCACCAAGTTGGGGATATTCCGCCAAATTCGTCACCAAAATTTTGCTAAATGTTACGGACAAAAAAGTAGGTTATTCTTGTAGTACATTCTTATATTCTTTCCACGATATTGAATTTTCATCAATTAGTCGTCATATCATTGATTTGGCGTCTGTTTCGTCAATTTAGCGTATTATCAATTTGGCGACACTTTAAAAAGTCAACATCTCGGTGATATTCTACCAAATTCGTTGCCATAATCTCGCAAAGCGGTATGGACGGAGAAATAGATTATTCTTATAGTAGATAAATGACTATTGAAGTCCAAATACAAAACTATTACCCAAAGTATATTTTCTCGTGAATCAAACAAGCTAGATCCACGGGAATGATGTCAATAAATTTATTACATAATATTACACATAAAAAATGAACATATTTCACAATAAATAATTTTTTTTATTTTATGTGATTTTTTGATAAATTTATTTGAAAAATGTGCAGACCTTATAAATATAGTGAGCCCCCGCACCAACACCACTTTCCAAAGGTCAAACTGTACATTGTACAAATTATCCAGGTACCGTCAGTCATCTTCTCGCGTACCGCTGATTGAGAGCCGCTGCTCTACGTTATTATATACAGTAGTGACACGTCAGGGGAGACAAGGCAGGCAGTATCTACTCAAATATTTTGCGATCAAGTATTTTTTATTTCAATTATATTTTATTCGAAATAAATGTATAAAATACTTTGTAATTAGACGAAAGAAAATACAGATATATGTAGTTGCTCTAACTGGCGATAAACTCTACAGTGCCGGCGTATTTTTCAGGGAAGATATCTCTCAAAATGACACCTCGTCAGCTGATATTGAATTGGGCGTGGAAGTGAAAGAGTATGCTCAGGCAATGTTATCATTTTTTGCCGTAAGTAGACGTGTCTAAGCTGCGAGATATTTTGGAGGAATAACGATTCCCCTTCTCCCTACATGATTCGATTTGGTTTTTAACACTTTACAACACAGTTGAAAAGTGTTTATGACTTCGTTCATTCTGTCTGTCCGTTAGCACGATAACTGCCGTAAAAATGGCTTTATCAAAATGAAATTTTAGTATGTTGTTCAGACGGTTTGTGGAACATATGGGAATATAAATAAATAATATCACCCAATTAGTTTGTTTTGGATTGAACCCGGGTTGAAAAAATGAAATACATTGAACCCTATGGGACCTCATTCTTCAAGCATTTTTTAAAAAAAGAGATCACGTGACCCACTTCAAAATAAAATATGGCATCCATCTTGTGTCGAAATCGTGATTTTTAAAGTTCATTTTAATTCATATTGAGTTATTGAGTGTTGTATCCGTCCTAAAACCACTTTATTTTTGCTTAAATTCTGTGCATCTACATACTGAAACAGCGCAATTACAATTTATTTCAGTTTAAATGATCATCAAACTTTGATTATTTCTACAACGAAGCCTAATTTTCCCTTATGGGGAACGTAAACACCAAAAGATGTAGAATGAGTTGTATAAGAATTGCTGCATTTCTTTAACACAAAATTATTTGGCTCATGGAGTCTTCAATATAGCTGATATGAATGAAACATTCATTGATTTTACACAGAGAACCAGACGATTTTTTTCGATGAAGTTTTAAGAATAGAGTTAAATTACTTGTACCTCCATGGTTTTAAGTTTTTAAATAAAATAAATTATTACAGTATTGTGATGAATGAAAGGAATGGAAAAACGTTTATGAATGAAATGCTGCTTTTATAGAGAGAGCCAGGCGATTTATACATATTTCGACGACGTCATTTAAATAAAGTTCATTTGTTTTCAATGAAGTTCTCAAATATAATAAATTATTGTAGTATTATGATAATTGTAAAAATATTACCGAGGAATGTATCGCATTTCAGAGATGTTTATATAAAATTGCATTGAAGTTGGAAAATGTTTCATAATCAATGCTTTATGCATGATTGATCTTTCTTGTTTCTTCTTATTTTTTCTGTTTATTGTCTAAGGATTCTTGCGAGTCATTTTAAAAGTTAATTACAAATTTGAGTTAGATAATTGCTCAACTATAGGGACTTTAAGATTTTTAATACAAAACTTTCTATGGAAATCATAAATTAAACCTTTAATAAGTAAAAACAGTTAAGCTTGGTAAATAGTATACACTCAGGTCCAAAAGTTAAGCAGCAAACGAAAAAATTAGCATATTTAGCGAAAGAAACAACATGTAGCTACAGAATTTGCATACATAACAGGCTCACACACGTGGAAACTAGCCCGCAAAAAACATTTTGCATACCAATATTAAGTAGGAATTAGACGTATTAGGTATAAAAATTGCCTGTTTTGTGCAGAACCTGCATCTCTGCGTTACGGATTCCAATAGCCAAATATTGAAATATGAGTAGCCTGCATCATCTGAATGACGCCAGGCAATGGGAGTTATTGGGCATCTCGAAGGGACCAGGGATATTCGGAAGTAGCCTGAGCCCTAAATGTCAATCTTTACGAGATTTGCCGCCTGTGGAACCGGTATCAAAGTAAAGAAACAGTGTCGCGAAGAGCAAGCAGTAAGTGGACGTCCAAGGGTTGCAACCGCTCAGGAAGATCGTTTTCTGTGTCTGCAAGCATGACGTCACAGGTCAACCTAAGGCTCCTCTATATACGAGCTGACTCATCAAGCATATTGAAGCCCACCATAGCTGGAAGCGCAGTCCATTAGCATTAGCTCTATTCGTATTTTCACTTTAGGAAGTATTACTGAAATAAATATGGGTGATTGTTTTGCACCGAACTGCTCTAATCAATTCAAAATTTGTTTTAGGCTATTTCGCTTTCCTAGAAATGAAGAAAGAAGAAAACAATGGATAATAAATAATTGGATACCCTGTACTGGAGCATACTTGTACGAGCTAAGTTCAATAATATTCTAATTGAAACTTCTTTTTTTTTATATAAAGTATTTGTTTTAAACACTTATTTTTTAATTTCTGTTACTGTAGTATAGAACCCTATGGGCTTCAATATGCTTGATAAGTCAGCCTGTAGTAGAGGAGCTCTAGGTCAACCTAAGGCTCCTCTATTTACGAGCTGACTCATCAAGCATATTGAAGCCCACCCTAGCTGGATGCGCAATCTATTAGCATTATCTCTATTCGAATTTTTACTTTAGAAAGTATAATTGAAATAATTATGGGTGGTTGTTCTGCACCGAACTGCTCTAATCATTCTCAAACGGGTTTAAGGCTATTTCGCTTTCCTAGAAATGAAGAAAGAAGAAAACAATGGCTAATAAATAATTGAATACCCGGTACTGGAACATACTTGTGCGAGCTAAGTTCTACAATATTCTAATTGAAACTTCTTTTTTTATATAAGGTATTTATTTTAAACACTTATTTTATAATTTCCGTAACTGTAGTATGAAACCCTATGGGCTTCAATATCCTTGATAAGTCAGCCTGTGGTAGAGGAGCTCTAGGTCAACCACTGCACATCAGCTTACTTCCGACCTTGCAACATCGGCAGGAAGAGCGGTAGAAATAGTTCATAAAAAATTCGTCGCAATCGGCCATTTTTTGGGCCCCAAGGAAGACGGTGTTTGAAAAGTCAAATCCAAATTCATTATATCGAAGCTGTACCGAGCGGGAAATCTAAATTCTTTATATCGTATCTATACTGAGCGGTATATCGGTAAATTGTTTACACACGGCTACATGAAGGTCATCTGTATGCAATACAAACAGTATTGTTTTGCGTCCCACTGACGTCTTCGTACCGAGGGGCCCGCTTAAACTGGACTCGAGATCAACTCAACTGGACTCCACAACAATGGGGTACTGTACTCTTCACGGATGAGTCACAGTTTGGTGCACAGAGTGATTCCCGACGGTTATTGGTCTGGAGAACGGTTGGAACTCCCTATCATGCCAGTAACATCCGCGAAATGCACGCATACAGAGGCGGTGGTTTGATGGTTTGGGCAGGGATTGTTGTTGGCCCCCGCACTGATCTCCACGTCTTTCCTCGTGGTACTGTGACTGTAGTGCAGTATAAAAATAACATCCTGGGTGAATTTGTTCCCTGATTTCTTGCGACATGGGTCCTGATGCATTTTTATGGACGATAACGCACGAGTTCACAGGGTTCATGCTGTCGGCCAGTACTTGGAATCGAAAACACTGCTTCGTATGGAATGGCCATCGAAATGACCAGACTTGAATCCCATCGAGCATGTATGGGACATGCTTGGGAGACGTTTAAATTCTCGCCATAATCCTTCCCAGAACCTTTACAAGTTAAGAACGTACTTGCTCCGTGAATGGGTTCAGATACCCCAAATCGCTATAGATGATCTTATTCTTTGCATGAATCGACGCTGTCGGGGACAAAGTTGGTCAAAATACATTGAAAATGTATTTTGTCCAACTGTATTGAAAATGTATTTTCGATACAAAATACATAGGCTTTAGGGCATAAAATACAAAATACTTTACAAATTAAAAAAAATTCAAAATATAAAATACGTGTATTTTCAAAATTACATTCAAAATACAAAATACATTTTAAAAAATTAAACATTGCTATATATTGGACTGAATTGAACTTTTAATGCAAAGCAACAGTTCTCTATACATTTTATTGGAAATAAACAAACCTCATATTTGTTGAATATTGATATTGGCATTTTAAAAAGATTAGAATGTAGTAAATAAAAGTATGACTTAAAAAGACTAAAGTCTTTGAAAATTTAAATCTTCAAATTAATAACGTAAAACTTAATGAATCGAAGGGGGAGAACACATTTCATATAACAGGGAAAGATATAATAAAATATCTGATGTGGGCAGCACAGGACTTTCATTATAATCTTAAATTCATTTTCTCTTTATTTCTTTAATAATTGAGTTTAATTGCACAAAATAACACTTAAAATTATTCGAAATTGCACCGAATTTGCACTTTTATATCAATTTTCGTTTTTATTTAGAAACTAAATGTATTTTCGAAACCAGTGTAACAAAAATGCAAAATATATATATATATCTATATCTAGAACGGCTAGTCCTAGAATAATAGAGTTATTCTTTTTATGTTTGACTCCAGTTTAATTATTTTCATGTTTGATTTTCATATTACTTTCCCTGCAATAGATGGTAATGTATAGGGAAAGTATTGGAATCCTGCCGAAAATCGCAACTCGAGTTTTCGACGGATATACACGTTTCGAGACCGCTAGAATACGAGAAAACTATTTTTAGCGTGACGTCTGTGTGTGTCTATCTGTCTGTGCAATGTATGTATCCACTCTAACCTAAAAACTAATGTACCGAATTTCATAAAATTTGGCAGGTAAATTACTTGGGTGTGACCCTGGTGCTAATTAGTTTTAGTACGATTCGGGATAAAAAAAAAAACTCCGCCTTTTTTTGCGAAATGGCCCGCAAAAATTGCCTGTGTCCACACTAGCTGAAAAACTAATGGACCGAATTTCACACAATTCGGTAGACAAGTCGCTTGTGAGTCACCCTGGTGCTGATTAGATTTTGGTATGATTCGGAAAAAAATAACCTGCCCTTTTTTGCGAAAAGGTCCCCAAAATTCGTCAAAATTTAAAATAAAAAACTACGTATACTTAAATATATCCATTAAATGCTTGTTTTATACGCAATTTTTAACGAAGGAAAGAATAAGACCAGCCCCATTACACTAGATCAAGCCATTCTCGAGATATTTTAGCTTATTCATATTTTCTCTGCGCCACATTTGAAAATAAGTTCAGTTACCAAATGAGAACGAAAATTGAATTAAAAGTGAATTAAATTTAATTAAAATAAAGAGAACTGCAGGGAAAGTCATGTGCTGCCCACATCAGATTTTTTGATTTCAGATTTGATTTTGTGATGTTTGTTTATTAAAATCTTCAAACATTTATGTTTCATTAGTCCAATCTTTTCCCAAATACTACTGTTTGAAACTTCTAAAACATTACAGTAAAAATATAATGTGGGCAGCACATGACTTTCGCTTCAAACTCAAATTATCTTTATTTCTTTAATAATTCCAAAATTGAGTTTCATTGCACAAAATAACACTCATACTTATTAGAAATGACATTGAATTTGCACTTTGAATTCAATTTTCGTTTTAATTGGGTAACTGGAAGCATTTTCGAAGGCGGACGTAGCAAATATGCGAAAAACTGAAATATCTCGAGAACGGTTAATCCTAGAGTAATGAGATTGGTCTTATTCGTTTCATCGTCAAACATTACGTATAAAACAAGCATTTAGTTAATACATTTGACCATACGTAGTCCTTTATTTTATATTTTGACGATGTTTGTGGGTCATTACGCGAAAAAAGGCCGATTTTTTTTTTATCCCGAATCGTACCAAATTCTAATCAGCGCTAGAGACCACATCCACAAGTGACTTATCTATTAAATTTTGTGAAATTAGTTTTTTTTAGCTAGAGTGGATAAAGGCATTTTTTGCTGCCATTACAGAACAAAAAGGCAGTATTTTTTTCCTGAATCGCACCAAAATCTAATCAACACCTGAGTAACCCACAAGTGACTTACCAATAAAATTTTATGAAATTTGGTCAATTGGTTTTAGAGTTAGAATGGATACATGCATTGCACAAACAGACAGACGCCATGCTAAAATAGTGTTTTCGCGTTCTAGAGGTCTCGAAACATGTAGATATATCGAAAACTCGAGTTGTGATTTTTGAAATGATTACAATATCTCCTATACATTACCATGTATTGTAGGGAAAGTAATATCAAGAAATTCGTAAAGAAACCTTCATATGGTGGTAAATGATTCGTACACATCAGTTTTGACAGAACAATAAAGCATTTTAATTCTCTTTTGCATACATGTGTCGCACAGCCATATACTCATACACAGTCATATACAGTCATGTTTTTAGAAAAACCGGAACTATCTCCAAAACTCTAAATCAAAACCCTTAGTGCATTGTACTTTAAAGTGTGCTTCTACGGAACCCTTGTGCTTCCACGACCGTATTCGAGAGCTTGCGAGACGTGATAGTTTCGTGTAAATTGTCTTAAAATGAAAAAACAACGAGTAACATTTGAATGCATAATTTGGACAATAAAGGATTTTTTTTTCATTTTGGGGTTCTGAAATAATATTAAATTTCAAAGGGGTTCCCCTTACCAGGAAAATTTGAAAAACACTGCGCTAGTGAATCCTGTTATTCTCTCTGGAATTCGACTCTGAATCCATACCAGTTATCATCGAAGTTCTATCCATAGCCAATCTTAAGTAAGTTTTAATTTTTTTAGGAAATTCTTTCGAACCAGAAGTGAAAAATATGATGTGGGCAGCACATGACTTTCCCTGCAAACTCATATTCATGTTCTCTTTACATCTTCAATAATTTATTACATTGAGTTTAATTTCATAAAATAACGCCCATAGTTATTTAAAATGACACTAAATTGACACTTTTAATTCAATTTCCGTTCTCAGTTGGTAACTGAACTTATTTTCAAAGGTGGAGTAGCGAAAATGCGAAAAAACTAAAATATCTCAAGAACGGCTCGTCCTAGTGTAACTGGGTTGACCTTATTCTTTTTACCGTTAAAAATTACGTATAAAACAAGCATTTAATTGATATATTTCCGCATACGTAGTATTTTATTTTAGATTTTGACAATTTTTGAGGGCCATTTTGCAAAAAATGACAGGTTATTCTTTTCCGAATCATACCAAAATCTAATCAGCTCCAGGGTAACTCTCAAATGACTTATCTACCAAATTTTGTAAAATTTGTTTTAATAGTTTTTCAGCTAGCGTGGATACAGGCTGCTTTTGCGGCCCATTTCAAAAAAAAGGAGAGCTCTTTTATCACGAATCGTACGAAAAACTAATCAGCACCAGGATCACCCACAAGTGACTTACCTGCCAAATTTTATGAAATTCGGTTCATTAGTTTTTCAGTTGGAGTGGATACATACATTGCACAAACAGACAAACACACACACAGACAGACACATATACACAGACGTCACGCTAAAATAAATTTCGTATTCTATAGGTCCCAAAATGTGTAAATCCGTCGAAAACTCGAGTTGCGATTTTCGGTATGATTCCAATGCTTTCCTTATACATTACCATGTACTGCAGGGAAAGTAAAAATCTGATGTGAGCAGCATATGACTTTCCTTGCAGACTTATATTCACGTTCTCTTTATTTTAATTAAATTTAATTCACTTTTAGTTCAATTTTCGTTCTCATTTGGTAACTGGACTTATTTTCTAAGGTGATTTAGAGAAAATACAAAAAAAATAAAATATCTCGAGAACGGCTAATTCTCGTGTAATGGAGTTGGTCTTATTCATTTCTTCGTTAAAAATTAGGTATAAAACAAACATTTAATGCATATATTTTAGTATACGTAGTTTTTATTTTAGATTTTGACAATTTTTGAGGGCCATTTTTTAAAAAAAGGCAAGTTATTTTTTTCCGAATCGTATCAATATCTAATCAGCACCAGGGTGACCCACAAGCGACTTATCTACCGAATTTTGTGAAATTTGCTCCATTAGTTTTTCAGCTAGAGTGGATAAAGTCAATTTTTGAAGACCATTTCGCAAAAAAAAGCGGGTTCTTTTATCCCGAATCGTACTAAACACTAATCAACACCCGGGTCACACCCAAGTGATTTACCTACCAAATTTTATGAAATTCGGTCTATTAGTTTTTGAGTTAGAGTGGATACATACATTGCACAGACAGACAGACAGACAGACAGACAGACACAGACACACACACACACACACACACACTCACACACACACACACACACACACACACACACACACACACACACACACAGACGTCATGCTAAAAATAGTTTTTTCGTGTTCTAGAGGTCTTGAAACGTGTAAATCCGTCGAAAACTCGAGTTGCGGTTTTCGGCATGATTCCAATACTTTCCCTATACATAATGCAGGGAAATTAAAAGGACTGGGTCCTTAGTTAACCCCCGAACCGTTCCAGAATTTTATGATGAATCCATATCAGTCATTATCTCTATCTACAGTCAATTCTGAGAAATAGATGTTTTAAGGAAAATTCTTAAACCAGAAGTGGAAAAGAAACTGGAAATAAAAAATCTGATGTGAGTAGCACATGGCTTTCTCTGCAGATCCAAATTCCTTTTGTAATTTTTTATTTCATTATACATTACATTGAGTTTAATTACAGAAATTTCTGATATTATATCCAATTCGTTTTTTTATTGCATCTTCGTTTCGTTTGGCAACTTAATTCACTTTAAATTCTTCAGATCCTTAAAATTCCAAAAACTACAATATCTGGAGAACGGTATATCCAACAGTCATGGGGTCAGATTTATTCGCTTAGTTGTCAAATTTTGCATGTAGAACAAGTACGTAAGTAATATATTTCTTCAATTTTAGGCATGTATTTCAGAGTTTTACTATCTTGCACATGTAGTATTTAAAGATAGAATATATAAGATTTACGGGTCATTTAGCAAAGAAAATCAGATTCTTTTTTTTCCAACCGCATCAAAATCTAAGCAACGTCACAGTATCCTTCCTACGAGCCACTTATCTACCAAATTTTGTGTAATTTGATAAACTAGTTTGTCAGCTAGAGTGGATACATACAATTTTTGCGGGTCATTTCGCAAAAAGAGGTGGGTTCTTTTTTCCGAATTGTACCAAAAACTAATCAGCAACAGGGTCACACCCAAGTGACTTACCTACCAAATTTTATGAAATTTAGTCGATTAGTTGAGTTAGAGTGGATATATACAATTTTTGCGGGCCATTTCGTAAAAAATGCAGGTTCTTCATTTTCGAATCGTATCAAAATCTAATCAGCACCAGAGTGACCCACAAGTGACTTATCTACCAAATTTTGCAAAATTTGATAAATTAGTTTTTCAGTTAGAGTGGATACAGGCACTTTTTATGGGTCATTTCGCCATAAAAGGCGGGTTGTTTGATTTTGAATCATACCAAAAACTAATCAATACCAGGGTCACACACAAGTGACTTACCTACCAAATTTTAATAAATTCGGTTCATTAGTTTTTGAGTTAGAGTGGATGCATACATTGCACGGACAGACACACAGACGTCACGCTAAAAATAGTTTTTTCGTATTCTAGAAGAGGACTCGAAACATGTAAATCCGCCGAAAACTCGAATTGCGATTTTCGGCATGATTCCAATACTTTCTCTATACATTACCATGTATTGCAGGGAAAGTAAAATGAATTATCTACCACCCTACTTTCTCTAAGATTTGATGCGGAATCCATATCATCAGTTATCATCTAAGCTATATCTAAACCCAATTTTGAGATATAAACGTTTCAAGTAAAGTGACAATTTTTTAACCTTTAATAGAAATCCATAGTGAACCTACAAACGCTCAGAAATATGATGCTAACTTCAAATCAGTCATCATCTGAGCTCTATCTATAGCAGATCCCAAGAAATAGATGTTTTAAGGAACCATTTTACCTAAAAAAATATTGAATGGCAAATTTTTGCCAACAATAAAACTCATAATATAGCACAACCTCGATTAAACGAATGCCAAGACACTAACATAAGTACTTGCCAAATCGAGGTACTACTCCATAAAACTAAAATATTACCTTTAGATGTGTTTAAAAAGTTTTGTGGCTTCGAAAGACCCATTTATAACGACATATTTTATTTTCCATAATTGACATTCCGTCCTTACTTTTTCATTATCGTCAATAGATATTACTTTAAAACATTTTCCATCTAATACTGCATACCATACATATCATAATCCATTAATTATCTAAATCATTTGCATAACGACTAACGAGCAGCAGCATCTTCCATCTTTTCGCATGTCTTTGCAATAATTAACTGCATTGCATCTCTTTAATTTACTAACATATAATAATGCATTAGCAGAACTCGGATTGCCTATGTTACTGTTTTCATAAAGAGTGCCACTTTAAGCTTTTTCTTTCCCCTTTTCTTTAAATACATAGACAGGAAGGATCCATATATCAAACAACATCATTATATAAATCCAATATGAAAGTAAATTTATAAAGGAACTATGTTTTTCAAAGGCTACTACAGTTCACAGATGCTAAACATCCCATTAATTAACATCTTTATAGGCGCAAGGTTGAATAAAGAAGTTTAGATTAAAGTCTAGAAACGAAATCAGTGACTAGATAAAATGCAGATTAGCCGTTTTCTCTTTTGCGAATTGTTCGTCTAAGGTTTAAACACGACAGTTCGAAATCTGAAGAAATGTATGTTGGGTATTTTGAAAATACCAAATACTCTAAAAATATATTTTCGATACATTACCAAAATACTTTAGTTTTTCCAGCTTAAAATACAAAATACTCTAAAAATGTATTTTCGATACATTACCAAAATACTTTAGTTTTTCCAGTATAAAATAAAAATACAAATGTATTTTGAAAATGTATTTCAAATATATGTATTTTCGATACTGCCCAACTCTGGCCGGGCATGTGTTTCCAGCAGAGGTCATCAGAATCCGTATTGATAGACCTCCACCAATAAACTGTTCTTGTTACATATTTATTGATAATTTTCTTTGCATTTCTCACGTTAGTGTCTTTTGTTATACACCATGATCTGTGAAAGTTTCAATGAATTCGAATAGATATGTTTCTTTTTATCCGCTTTTTTCACTTTATTGCTTAACTTTTGGATATGAATATCTTACTTGTTTTCTTCGATTAATATAAACTAGTAAAATAAAGTTTTTCGTGTATTGTATTTTCCGGCATATCACGTCTTTGAATCGGTTCCGCAGAGGAACTCCAAACTGGGGTCCGACTGTAATAACAAAATTGAAAACTGTCATTAATTCATTTTCATTGTAATTTATAGATAAACAGCTTATAAATAAACCACATCGATGATTTTAGAATAATACTTATACGGAAAATACCTCCCATCCCCTCGCAAAATATTTACAAAGTATATCATGCTATCCATTTTCGGCCACGTCCAGTCATTAAGATAGGTGATAAATGATTTGTAGCTCAAAACAATTTAATGCTCGAAGATTTATTGTGTTACTTTATGATCGTCTTCCGGCGTGTTACGAAAATATGAATTGACTGAATACATTTGTACCTATAAATGTTTGTTGTAACCACAAGAGCGCAATAATATACTTCCTTTGCAATACATGTTGTGTATATATATATATATATATAATTGAATAATTTTAATTTACTTGTATTATATATACCAGAGATGAATCGTTTATTGAAATTGTTCTGTATAGCAAAAATGAAAATAAGATGGTCTAAAGTAAATATTTGATATCAACAATGACTATACGACAAGCTCATGGAGATGTTAAATAGAACATTATAAATAAAACAGGTACTAAATTGGTATAAAATACCCCTTTTTTCCTGTTCTATATATAAGTTAAGGAATTGAAAAAGAATTACATATAGTAAAGATTGTTGAATATATTCACTTAACTGCACCCTTAGATTAAATTTTCTTGTGTTATAAATCATATATGTAATACAGATACTTAAGATAATAATCCCCCTTGTTCCCTGCATAAACATACATGGTGTAAATGCATGAATAGTGTATAAGATGAAAAGTTTCAAAACAGAAAAATTTTTGCACGTGGAGTTAGGCCTTTCTGCCCCCCCCCCCCCAAAAAAAAACTTTTTGAATATGAATAAATTGAGAAAAGTGAAAAGCTTTTCAGAAACCATGTACGTTATCAAAGGCCATACCTGATTCATTAATGCTAATTCTACGTTTCTGTGTGCATTACTGTAAATGGTATTACAGAAATAATGCACATGCCCCGACGTAGAAAATAGATCAGATATAAAATAAAATAAGTAAATATACCAGCGTATTGCTTTGTATTTATATGAGAATACAATGTAATGATTAAAATGAAGAAAATAAGAATAATAATAAAATAACATAAATTGAGTTACCCCATGTACTGCTTACATTGGAGAGTATTTGATACTGACTTAGCTTTTCCCAACTCAAAGCAGGTTACAGTTAAGTTGATAGACTTAGTGTGCAACTGTTGGAAGTGAAACATGGAGATGATAATTTGTTTAAAACGTTTATGATTATTCAAAAATGGTTTAGATTGACCTGTCAATATGTTACTGTAATTGGAGTAAGGCTTTCAATTTAAATTTAAATTGTGTTTTAATAAATGAAAAAATAAAGCTTGGCGGATATGTATTTTGGATAGTGGTGTTTATGAATTTAATAAGATGTTCTTCGTAGTAACATGGTGTACTTAATATTTTTATTCTTAACTGATTATTAGTAATATTTTTATATACTGATTTTGATAGATTGGATGAATAATGTTGAAGTTTATTACTTTCCTTATATTCATATAATGTATAAGGAAAGTATTGTGACGGGGTTGAAAATTCGAATTCGAGTTTTCGACGGAAGAGCATGTTTCAAGCATCTCTGAACACGAATCAGACGTTTTTGAGATGATATCTGTGTGTGGGGGGGAGTGAAAGTGTGTGTGAGTCAGTGAGTCTGTGGAGACGATAACTGACGAACGAATGAAGCGATTCGAACAAAATTTGGTACCAAAAGTACAATCCATGAATACTGGAAGCCTATTGTTTTTATATGCAATCGGATGTTCAGAACCCCCTTAAATTTTCGAGTGAAATTTTGAAAAAATCATAAAAAAATTAAAACCTTCAATAAAGTTACGTAAATAGTCATTTCTTATGTAATTTTTCATTAGAAAACGATTCACATAAATTTTAGAACGCTAGCATGAATCGTTCTCGAGATATTGCGCGTTTAAAAAAAAATATTAAAAAATCATATAAAATAAAAAAAATATTGCTTATTGTCAAATATGTTCACTTTTCATAAGTAATATCATGTGATAAATTTGGTGACATCATTCTCGTGGATCTAGCTCATTCCATTCATGAGAAAAGATACTTTGAGTAATAATTTTGTATTTGAACGTCAATAGTCATTTAGTTGCTATAAGAATAACTTATTTCTCCGTCCATAATGTTTGACGAGATTTTGGCGACAAATTTGGCGGAATGTCACCAACTTGGCGACTTTTTTAAATGTTGCCAAATTAACGAAAGTCTCGCCAAGTGGATAAAAATGACGACTAACTGACGAAAATTCAATATCTTGGATAGAATATAAGTATCTACTATAAGAATAACCTATTTTTTTTACTGTAAAAGTAGTAAATTCATTGCATTATATAAGGAATGTCATGTGCTGCACATCAGATTTTGTACTTTGAATTTATGTGATTCAGTTTTGTCGTGTATTTTAATTTTAATGTGTTTGCATTTTGAATTTTTAAACTAACGTCTAGGTAATAGATCCAGTGTGATGTATATAAAAGGTTGGGCAGTATTGTGGATGAGATTCCTCCCTGTGGAATTCCCTTATTTAATCTGTATATGCAATTACCCTGAGAGAGATACTGGTTGAACAGAATGAATTTTAACAATGTTTTGAATTTTGGAATAGAGGTGTCTTTTGATTCAGTAAATTGTTCGCATAAATTTAGTATGACTTTGAATAAATCACGAATATCAATGTTATTAAAGAGGGCTTTGAAATCAATAGTTTTAATATCATGTATGTAAGGTAGTTGTTTTAAGTTACTAATCAGTTCTAAACTATTTTTTAATATCATGTATGTAAGGTAGTTGTTTTAAGTTACTAATCAGAGTTCTAAACTATTTTTGATTATGTGTGTTCGTTGCGTAGTAAAATGATCCTAAATTTGATTTAGTATAAATAATAGTTGTTTGTCCGCAGCATTGGTATATGAATCGAATTCTATAGTAACAGTTCTAAAAGTAATTGGTGATTTGTGGAATTTGGGTATGAGTATCAGGTAAGGAAAATTAAGATTGTGTTTTTATTTAAGTAGTTTGTAGTAAGCAATAATTTGTTTACTGATAATAGAGATATTACTGTGTATAGGAGTTAATGAAATTGATGAATTAAGCTGTAATTTGAGTTCGTCAAAATAAATTTTTTTGCAAATAAACGCATAATTACTTGAAGCCTTATCAACATAAGTGATTACACATTTGTCTTGTACTAACTTGATCTCTTTTAAGATGTCTTGGTAATTATGCATATATTTTTGTATAGGAATTTGTTGAAGCAATTGATTTACATGCCAGGTGACTTGTACTAGCTCCTCAAGGTTTCAAAAGGGCAGTTGCATTTACCCCATAGTTTATAAATATATTTATCGAGATCAATGGAAAAAGCTTGAATTATTTTCTTTTTATTATATAGTAGTGGAAGTCTGTATTTGGATCCATAGCTTAAAAACTGTTTAAGATTAGGTTCCTTAATTAAATTGAGATTTCCTGTGACTACATGTCCATGATGTTGGTCGATAAAGGGTTGATAGCATGATTCAGAACACGAACAAGATACAGAATTGTTCAACTGTTTTGATAAAAGATTGTAGTTGTATATTTTACATCCTAATGGTGCAGAATATTTATATGCTTTTATTATATTAAGATTTTTAATTGGTTATAATGATTTGAATCTTTCAAAAATTTGTGTAAAGTTGAAATAATTAAAAATAGGATTTGTGTAATTAATAACACAATAAAATAGGTTGTTTTTCTCTTTCGTGTGTGAAAGTGTGAGGTTAACACCTAGCTGTCTTGCTCTTGTTAATAATAGGTCAAAAACAAAAACTAGGTGTCCGAATTGTTTTTTGTTATTAAGATCTATGAGTGAAATATAAAGTTTATTTAAATGTTGCTTTTTGATGGAAAATACTCAATTTCTGACTTTTTTCCCAATCATAGTTAGATTCAAATAGTGAATTGAGATTATTTAGTTGAGACTTAAAGGCTAAATCAATAGAGTGTTTGTTTTTGTGTATTTCTCTGACTGCGCGTGGTTTTGTGAGAATGAGTCTCCAATAAAGTATATACTGTTTGTTGTTTAATTATTAAATAAATAGTATTAAATAAAACATTTTTAACTATATTGTGACTATTAATTATTTGATTTAGTTCAAAAGGAAAAGCAGTATTATGCTTTAAAATGTGTTTGTCTTCATAGTAAATTCTTTCAGAAGAATTTGGAATTATATCCAAAATAAAAATAATAACTGAATCAAAACCATGTTTCGAAAAATGTTCATATTCAAATTGATTTTCTGAATTACGATGATTATCAAAATGCTTTATGTGTCTGTTATGTACACTTAATCTAAGATACAATGGAGTACTAGCCTGTCCCACATATGCCATCTGGCAGACAGAACATTGAAGCTTTTAATTACTTGTAAATGCAATTAAAAACTTTACAGAAAGTAAGTGAATTCTTATCGTTGGTGACTTGATTTGGATCCTCATTGGGGCAGGTTTTACAGTTTTTGTTTATGCAGGTTTTAAATCTAAATTCTGTATTGCGTATTGTTGCTATCATATTGGCTTCACACTCGGTTGGGTAACAGGATGTCCATCTTTGGTATGCCCTATTCATATTCAAGTACCGGACACAAGAATTTTCATTTTCTTTTTTGCCAGTCGCTAAAATATTATCATGTTGTATATTCATATTTGTAAAAAGGTTAAGCAGTAATGCTTAGGAGGTATACATTGAAATAAATAATTGAAAGTACACTTAATAGTTGTTTGAAAAGTCTTGAGTATTTCTTAATTAAATAAATTACAAAAATATACAAAACATGAAGTTGACTGAATAGTAACTCCTTGATCAGCTCTACATTGGTCTGTTGAAGATTTATTATAATCTATAAAATCATAAACATCAGACAAAATGATTTCAAAGCTGCTTTTCAAAATTTCCAGTAAAAGTAAACCATTGCCCTGTTGAAAATTTATTCTTACCCATAAAATCATAATCATAAAATAAAATGTTTTCAAACCTGTTCAGCAAAATTTCCAATCAAAATATATATATATATATATATATATATATATATTGAATATATATATATATATATGGAAAGTATTGGTTTCGTGTCGAAAATCGGAACTCGAGTTCTCGACGGATTTACACGTTTCGAGTTTGTTTTGTATTTTCAAGTACTCTAAAACACAAAACAACAATTTTAGCGTGGCGTCTGTGTGTATGTGTGTGTGTGTGTAAATCATCTGGGAATCTGTGTGTCTATCAACTGGGAATCTGTGTGTCTGTGCAATATATGTTTCCATGCTGTCTCAACTATTCGAAGAAATTTCACAAAACTTTGTATCTAAGTTACTTATAGGTTACCCTTGTACTGATTAGATTTTGGTATAATTTGGAAAATAATAACCTGCCTTTGTTTTGCAAAATTGTCCTAAAAAAATGTCAACATCTGTAATACTAAACAAAATATGCATAATTCTATGGATTAAATTGTTTTTTCGTATTTAATTTTTGACGACGAAAAAAATAAACTCAAAATAGTCCTTTGTAATACTTTACAACAAAGTTGAAAAGTGTTTATGACTTTGTTCATTCTGTCTCTCTGTCTGTCTGTCCGTCCGTTAGCACGATAACTGCCGTAAAAATGACTTATTCGAAATGAAATTTTAGTATGTTGTTCAGACGGTCTGTAGGATCTATGGGAATATAAATGAATAATATCACCAAATTAGTTTTGGATTGAACCCGGGTTGAATAAATGAAATACATTGAGCCCCATGGGACCTAATTTTTCAAACATTTTTTAAGCGGATTTAAAATTCACAAATTGCTTCGAAAATTTTAGATAATATTTAAATTGTTCCATAAAATATATAAAAAAAAATTCAGCGATATATATTCAGTAGCTTTTTAAATAAAAATTAAAATAATAATTACACCTCTTATATGAAGCGATCACGTGACCATGATATGAAAATATCACATGACCCACTTCAAAATGATATATGGCATCCATCTTGTCTCAAAATCGTGATTTTTAAAACTCTTTTTATTCATATTGAGTGTTGTATCCGTCCTAAAACCACTTAATTTTTGCTTAAATTCTGTACATCTACATACTGAAGCAGCGCAATTACAATATATTTGAGTTTAAATGCTCATCCAAATTTGATTATTTCTACAACGAAGCCTATTTTTCATCTATGTAAAATGTAAACAGCAAAATATGTAGAATGAGTTGTATTAGAATTGCTGTATTTCTTTAACACAAAATTATTTAGTCCATGGAGTCTGGATAGCTGATATGAATGAAATATTCATTGATTTTAGAAAGAGAAGGACGATATTTTTCGATGACATTTTAAGCATAGAGTTTAATTACTTGTAGCTCCATGGTCTTAATTTTTAAATAAAATAAATTATTATAGTATTGTGATGAATGAAATGAATGGGGAAAAGTTATGAATGAAATGCTGTTTTTATAGAGAGATCCAGGCGTGTTATTTTTTCTATGACGTCATTTGAATGAATTTCAGTTGTTTTCGATGAAGTTTTCAAATATAATAAATTCTCGTAGTATTATGATAGTTTTAAAAATATTACCGAGTAATGTATCGCATTTTAGAGATGTTGAAACTAGGCAATTTATATTTCAATGCCGTCATTTGAATGAAGTTCATTTTTTTCAATGAAGATTTAAGTTTTCAAATATAAAAAATTAATGTAGTATTGTGATAAGTTTTAAAATATTACCGAGAAATGTATTGCATTTTAGACTTGTTTAAATAAAATTGCATTAAAGTTGGAAAGTGTTTCATAATCAATGTTTTAAGCATGATTGATCTTTCTTGTTTATTTAATATATTTAGAAGAAATTCATACCATTTTTAAGATAACAATATAAAGACAAAATAGGATATATATATATATATATATATATATATATATATATATATATATATATATATATATATTAATGTCATATAACAGATACGAATATAAGATTTAAAATTAACGAGACAAGTAGGCGCAATGCTGCTCTAAATTGTCTAGTATAATAAAAGAGAAAAATTCTACAAAGAAATCTCAAAAAAGGGGGGGTGGAGAAAAGCCAACAGGGAAATTTGAAAAGGCCTAGGGGGGTGGTGACCCCTAGTTCCCCGGTTAAAAGTCGACTTTTATTCCATAGGAAACACTCCCGGAGCCGAAAAATACCTGAGG
Organism: Amaurobius ferox; assembly: GCA_951213105.1. NCBI lineage: Eukaryota > Metazoa > Arthropoda > Arachnida > Araneae > Amaurobiidae > Amaurobius > Amaurobius ferox. Next base: position 2,794,245 of record OX578133.1, on the reverse strand, counting down.
CCAATCTCCGTACAAACGTCAAAGCAAAAGACGCACAATAGCTGCATATATATATATATATATATATATATATATATATATATATATATATAATGAAAGTACAAAGCTTTTCAAATTATACGGACCCACTATTCTCAAATGTGAAAAAATTATAGCTTTTTCGAAACTGAATGGTAACCATTGTTATATTAGAAATTTCATTTTTTTTTCCGAGGAGTGCTATATCTCTCTAAATAATTTTGTAACTACATGAAATTTGATATAATTGCTTTTATTAGCCACAAAGGGAAAAGCTATTTGTTTTCAGTGAATCTAGTTATAAGTTCTAATTGTTCTAAGAATTAAAGCTGTAATTTGTGTTATTGCTCTCTAAAAATATCGAAATTTGTTAATCTGTAGGAAATCCATCTGTTGGGCAGATCAAAATTTTTGCTATATACTTCATAAAAAGATATAAATAATAAAAAAAGTAAGCTATATTAAAACAAAGAACATTAGAATTTTCAAATGTTACTCGTATTTTTAAAATGCAACAGAACCTAAATTCTTACATAACAAAAGTATTTTCAAGAACGCTTTTTCAGTAATTTATTGCCTTTAATATTAATAGGGTTTCAGCATTCATTGATTGTAACCATCGTACCAAATTATTTTCGAAAAGCTTCTTTTGATCGTGAAATATCGCAGCCACAGATTCACAGACGCACACTAACATGCACACACAAACAGATATCCGTCTAAAACGTTCGATTTGCGTTCAAGGATATTTAAAACGTGCTCTTTCGTCCAAAATCTGAACTCGAAATTTTGACCCCGTCACGATACTACATATAATATATGCTATATATAATACTATATAAATAGTATATATAATACGATAGTGTATATATACTACTACATATAATACTACGTAAATAGGTAAAGCAAAAATGGTGGATTCGTATCCAGGAATAGTCAAAACATGTGGAGCCATCAAGTTCCAACAGTCGAATTTTTGATCCTGTCAATTACTATATTTTTCCTTTACATATACCATAAAAATGAAGCGCACAAACTGCTGCGAAAAGTGTCAATGTAATAATTGATTTAACAGAAGGTTAAAGTATGGATTATTAAAAGTTAACGACGAAAATAATTTTATAATAATAATTGCTATTAGAGTAAAAATATATTTGCAAAGCATCTCTCTATCAATTTTCAGCCAAGTCCACATATTATGATGCGTGATAAATGCTTTCTGGCTCAAACGATTCCATGCAGGGAAATATATTACATTACTTCGGGCTTCTTGCAAACGCCGAGAAGATAAATTGGCTGAATAAATTTGCACCAATAAATGCTGACTGTAACCACAAAGGCGCAATAAACTTTTCAGGTTTCAAAAGTTATTACTTGTAAACTTATGTACCATTTTCCGTTAAAGTTGCAGCTTTGTTAAAATCTTATATTCTGTCTAAACTGATTAATTTTTCTATAGAAGTGTACAGATTAGTACTGCGATGACTTCCAAATTCCATGGTCAGTGTTAATGGTGGTTTTATACCGGATAAAATGACATAAAATGTTGTGAATCCATGTTTGAGGACACTTAACTTTGTCCAGTAGTGTACATGTTAAGTCTAACTATAGAAAGTGACCATGCTCTATCGAATAAAAGGGATGGTAGTGCCTCTAGCGGAAAATTTAAGCTGTTACTCGGAAACAAAGCAAGTAGACAAAGAAAGAAAATTACAAGATTGTAGAGCATTGTCTAATGAGCAGAAATCGACACGCTTACATGGAAAGTGATAAATATCTACCATTCTTCACTGATTGCTAAATGCTTAGCGACGAATTGTAAGTAATTACTGCGTAATTTTCTTTCTTCGAATTCAAATGTGATAACGGCGGACATTCATGTATAGGAGAAACATTCCCATTTTGGTGAAATAAATGCATTTTGTTGCAGTTCTATGACTGATTTCTATTCATTTGATATTCTTATTTCATCTCCCGTTGTTGCCGTGTTTGTTCTCCTATTTTTTTAATTTCTTCGCTAGGGTGCTGCAATCCCTTTTATCCGACCAGGCATGGTCCCTTTACTATAGATATACCTTATATGTACACTCACAGACATTTCCTTAAACTTATTCATGTGCTTAAGGACTTTCCTAGATAGCATTGTATGCTCAGTACGCGAGCAAGTCACGGCTAACGATATATACGAGTTTGCTGAAATCAAAACTCTAAAAAACGAAACAGAGAGGGCTGACAACTGTGCTGAGGTTGAACCACCTCCACCAGTTCTTTCGAGATAGAAATAAGCCAATCTCCCTTAATAATTCACCCGATTAAAAAAGCCTATACTTTTAGTATCGAATATAGTTTGTTTGAGTAACCTGTGCCTCCTCGCGCGATCTAAACTTAACATTTATTTTCTTAAATGAAATCAACACGAAGAAAACTAAATCAATATAAATCTTCGTATAAATACAGTATACAATAAAATTTAAGAGTCAATCGGTTTTGAAAGCTAAAACAGCCTTCTTCTTCAGAACAAACAGGAAGCGCAACCTCATTTACTCAAGCTAGTTCAGCATCAGTCGTTCGGCATCAGCCCACTTGACTGTAGGTTCGAAAAAAAGGAAAAGAAGAAAACCAAGGAGGCAGAAAAACGAGAGACAGGATATTACGAATCTTTGACGTCCGTCCGTTAAACTGCTCTAAACCTTCGGGTGAACTGTGCGGTCTGAGTTCTTCAGGATACTACGAATAAACGGTAAAATCCATGGAGAAAAAAAATAATAGCAGAACATAAAGAATGGACGAGATGAAAGCAAGGCGGTAAGAGAACAGATAGCAGAGCGAATAGAAAAAACTAAATAGTGAGTAAATCTACTAAACTAGTAACGGAAGAATATGACACATTTAAACCAGGTGTAAAAAATAAGTAGGAAATAATTGAAAACGACAGCAAAACAATTAGGAAAAAAAAACGAAGTACCGGAGGTACATCCACAAGGTAAAGTACGTCTTGTCACACGGATGTTTGCAAATGAAATAACGGTTTACATAAAAATTTCATTGACTTCTACACACTGGCTGCTAATCCTCCGGCCGACTAATCGGTTGCTCATGTCCTTGCTGACGAGCCGGTCGGTCTGGGTCTTCAACACTGGCTGCTAATCCCGGTCGTCCACTTTGTTGCTCCAAGTCCTCTGGACGAGCCGGACGGCCTGGGGCTTTCACACTGGCTGTTAAGTGTTTGGTCTTTGTATCTTACAAACATTAAATCTAAACACAAGCTGCCGAATATCGTTGATATAATCTACAGGGCCGTCCATAAGAGGGAACGGTCACCACTAGAATGGAGAGGCCTGGAGCCCAAACCGCCAATATTTTCCTTTAGGGGCTAGAAAAGACATGCAAAATTCACAAAATGAGAAAATCAAATATGGAGGGTGCCCTTGATAAATATTTAAAAAAGGCCACGACTTCTACGGTCTGTATCAAATATACATCAAAATGCATCTTAATTTTCATTGGCATTGCAGAATAGCCAGTGTCGCCCATTTACTTCTACACATTCGATCGGGACCTCTGAGTGCCACCCCTCTTTTCTTATTCAGTATTTTGCCTTCTTTCTTACTGCACTCGAATCTTAAAGGATTTTACATATTTTCTTTGTTTATGTTTTAATATATTAAAATGAAATCCAAATGTTTGTTCCTGTTTCCAAATTTCCACTATGTAACAGTTACTCGTTCGCTATTTTTGCGCTTTAATTGTGTAAATCAGTCAGCAACAAATCATTTGAGCGGTCAAACAGACATGTCACTTTTCTTATTGCCGAGTTACCACTGCTGGAATCAATGACGCAAAACGTGGTAATACTTATCTTGTCTCACGTTCCTCTCTCCCCCGAGAAACTACCCGATGAGTCGCCCCTCTCAATACGCTTACGTCCTCGGCCTAACACATGATATCACTGCCATCCTCCTTCGACGACGTGGATACCTCTTGTTGAGAAACATAACTCATGTTCTCCTTAACACGAAATTTAAGAGCACCAACATAACCAAGGCCGCACTCGCATCAAATAATGACCCAACGACTCAAGACAGGAATGGTGTCTCTGCAGCATTGCAGAACATCACGATATATCGAGAGCATCACGAGAACATCACAGAAGATAAATATGTTTTAAAGACTGAATCTGTCATTTTGATCTTGGTAAAAATTGACGTGCTAGTTTCTATGTTATTGTAATTTTAAAAACAGCATTCGAATTATTCTTTCCTGACCCTAAAATATGCTTTTCATAAGGCATTAAAAATCGGAGATGTTAGTGATTTCTTTCACAGTTCATTTTAAAAAGTTTTTAGTAATTTATAATTGTGTTAAGATTGAAACTATGCGATAACTTTTTGAATCGTTACGAATTGGTGTGAAAATTGTTGAACATTCCACTATAACATTAAATAAATGAAATTAAATCAAAGTAAACAAAATCGCCCCAAATCATCACGGAACTTATGCGAAATCATATCTATTAAATTTAGTAGATTTGCGCCGCTTACAGTTTCCGCTACAAAGAGACACGCAGTCTTTCATTATTTTAGATAATGAATGAAATCTTCTTGGATGTAAATTATTACATTTATTGCATAATTTCAAAACTTTACTTTAGATATTTTAGATCATTTAATTTTAGATCAAATTCTCTTTTATCTTACCTTGAATCTAGCATATATATAAGGGAAAATCTGATATGGAAAGCACAGGACTTTCCCTACGTAATGCAAGTACTTTCAATGCTTCTTTCAATGCGAAACATCCACGGCACAAGATTGTTAACGGTGAAAAGTACACTGGGATTTGGCCCATTTCCAGCTGACAACATATAAAATTATTTTGAGATAAAAAATAAACTTATATTTCGCGCAAATATAACTTAACAATTGGAAATATTGCTAGCATCTGCTAAGCAATATACTTTATTATATTGAAATATATTAATTATTAATTCATCAATTTGGCGTCATTCTCATAACGTTAACGTCATTTTTACTAATTTGGCACCATTTGTCAATTTCACATTACCTTAAAATATCGTCAAGGAAATAATTCGCTAAATTAGTCGCTAAAATCTTCAAATTTATCACTACGTACCACATATATGATACTTATTACTGCTCATTTTAGGTGATTTTTAATAAACATTTACTTGAAAAAAGTGCAATATATCGAGGACGATTCAAACTAACGTTCTAGAATTAGTGTCATTCGTTTTAAAATAAAATCTGCGTATAAAATTATTATTTATTTAACATTATTAAATGTCCTGATTTGTTTATGATTTTCAAAAATTAATTTGAAAATTGATGAAGAGTGTGTGTGGGGGGGGGGGAGGGGGGGGGTTCTAATATTCGAATTCGCGTAAAATCAATAGAGCTTCAGTATTCACGGATGGTAATATATACCAAATTCCGTTCGAAACGCTTTATTTGTCCGTCCGAAAGTGCACACACACACACACACGCATCACCTCAAAAACGTTCGATCTGAATTCAGGAATGCTTAAAACGCACTTTTCCATCGAAAACTCGAATTCAAATAATCGACCCCGTCACAATGATTTCGTTATGCATTATACTACTGCAAATACTATTATAATACTACACTATACTATATATGTAGGGAAAATAAAAATTTAAAAATCCCTTCTAAAGGAAATATCTCCTGGACTACGAGACCTATTTTGGTGAAACTCGCTTCAGTAAATGAAGCTGAGTTCAAGAAATATTTCAAGATAAAGGTTTTGTTAAAGGTACAACGAGGACTAATGATTGCAAGATACAACGGAAGTTTTTAAAAAATTTTACGAGTTAAAACGTTTTATATTCACTTGTTTTTAGGACAATACTGCTTGAATTCGCGAAATAAAAAATCTAGATATTATAAATGCATACTAAAATGGATTCTTCAATTATTAAAATTGGTTTTTTAAACTGATAATTTTTTTTAATTTTCGTAAACTAATAAAAATGAATGTAAAACGCTGAATGAAAAACGTGTTGATATTCTTCAATCTTTCATACTGATGTTTTTCATTATATTTTTCATAACTTTTAACATTGAATGCACTCAATTTAGCCAAAAACATTCGGCAAATCTGCTGGTAACTTGTTTAAAAAGTATCAGGAAAATCGACTGAGTATATTCCAATAACATGTTGTCAGACATATGAAATACATGATTGGTCATGCTACAAATTTGAATGCTTTCTCTATTTAGGCAACTGTGTCGGATCGCAAACATATTTGCAGATCGGGACCTTTGGTATAAAAATAAAATCATGAAAATAAGCCGAGCAGATTCCGATAACACGCTAGGAACAGTGATAAATATAATACATGTTCACAACTTAAATACATTCTCGAATTAATCAAAACTGCTGTGCAAATCTACAGGTTAAGATTCTTCGTTTAAAAAAATGAAAAAATTATGAAAATCGATTGAGTAGATTTCGAGAAGCTCACTGACGACTGAAACATTACCCGAACTTAAATACATGGGTTTTTTAGGAAAGTTCTCAAGCACCTCAATAACTTTGTAAGTAAAGATCCATGAGTATACGTTAGGTCTATATTTGTAATAAAGTGGCCATACCCAATCTAACAAAAGAGATTGCAACACCCCTACTGGAGAATTTTTCAGTTTGGATAATAAGTTCGGAAAAAAAGTGAGATAGACGAAACAAGCTAATTCCAAAGCTGCATAGTATTTTCTAATGAGAAGAAATCGACACTAAAACGGTTGCGAAATTTTACAGGATAGTGTTATTGACGAATGGATGTCTTATTCAAAAATGCGAAAGTAAACAGACTCTAATGTACAAATCTAATGTACCCGTTCAAAATACCTTCCGTCGCCCCAATAAAGCACATGTGAATTAGAGAAATAATATCGCCCGTACTTTGACAAATGATGTAGATGTCACCGTGTTAGAGGCCCAGATGATACACATTTTTGAGGGTTATTTATCGCCCTCAATATGCGCGTTTCATCCTGCTCATTAGACAATGCTCTACAATTTTGTAATTGGCTTTTTTGTCTATCTTGAGTTGTTGCCGAGTCCATTTATTAGCTTTTAAATTATCTGCTAAGGGCGCTTCAATCACTTTCATTCAATCTGACATGGACAGTGATAAACCTAGCATGTACACTCATGGTCTTTTCCTGACAAAGCTATTGAGATGCTTAAAGACTTACGAATTCTGTATAAGATATGCTTAAATTTATTAACTAAACACTTATTTTATATGCAATTTTTTATGACAGATCGAACAAAACCGTCTATATTACTTTACGATAAATCATTGAGATATTTTTATTTAATTGCTGTAACTTATCCGCCATTTTAAAATTGTCAAATAAAAAGAAAATAATTTCAAAATTGAAACTTCCAGGAGTGCAATTTCAGAAATGTATTCATTCCATCAGGATTTTTGTATTGCTAAAACTTCAATGTATATAAAAAAAAAATGAACTTGTGTATGTAGGAAGAAAAGTCATGTGCTAGCCACATCATATATGTTTTTATTTTACCGAAATTTATATAAATTCCTTTAAGAATTATAAAATATCCACACCAATGCGCAAATATAATGTCTGCGTTACTTATACTAAAGATTTAAAATAACTAAAACAGAAATGGAATATCAAATTTATTTTTTGTCTATTTTATCAATGTCGATTTTTTAAAATGAACATCTAAAAAAATAGAATCTCTCACTGCAAAGACGCAGCATTTTTCAAAATCCGTAACATAAGTAACCAATTAAATAAATTATATCAAATTCATTTCTGTATATCCTACTTTTTAATAAATGTCGCGTCTAAAGACATGACGTCATTAAAAGATTTTGCAAATTGCCTCATTATCAGCCGCACAAATCCTAAAACATCTCCTCCCGAAGAAGGTATTTAATTTTAATTATTTGAAACAGAAATATGAAGAAAGAGCTTTGTTAAAAGGCATCATTAAAAATAATGGTTGGAGAGGGGGGGGCGGTGGTTACTGTGTCTATTCTGGTCCTCTCTTTTATTCTTCCAAGGGGTAAAGAAATGCCGTATCGATCGTAATTGAAATTGCCGTCTTCGAAGAGTTAAATGCAATCCTCACAGCTTTTGTGGAAAATAAAAATAGATTCTTTTATTATTTGGCTTGTAAAAATTGTTCATGTCTGATATGTTTTCTTTCCTACACTAAACTACATGGTAGTGTATGGTGTCCCTGCATTGTATCGTGGTGTATGGGGGAAATATTGTGAAAGATCAAAAATCGAAACAACTCGAGTTTTCGACAGATCTGCGTCTTTCGAACACTCTAAAACACGAAGCCACTATTTTGAACGGAATGTCTATATATGGTTGTCTGTGTCTCTATAAAATAGCTCCACTCAATCTAGCTCAAAAATTATTCAACACAATTTCACAAAATTTGATAGATAAGTTACTTGTGGGTTATTGTGAAATTATAAACATTGTAAAAGAATTCGTAACTCACTTTATTCAACCACTTCACTTGTTCTTTTCTTTTCGAGCAAAGCATTTACCTTTTCTGCATTGGCAGATTTTGTTTCGCGGTTTTAAATAGGAGACAGAAAACCATAGGGATTCTTGCGTTGCGATTACTTCGCTCTCCATGACATCCTCCCCACTCTAACTCCGCCTCCAATGGTTTAATCAGTTGTACTGGTCTTCAAATTTGTTTATTGTCTTTAACCGTTAAGGTGCAGGCACGAACCCTATTATCCCGTCCTTCAATATGTTTCTCTATTCAGGCACTGTTCCACATGTGGCGAGGTAGCTTTTCATCTTGTAGTAACATAATATCATTAATCCGTATTTTTGACGTTCCACTTGCATTTCCAACTTCGTGGAATGTGCTTGAGCCAAGAAAGCATTCTCGTGTCTATTTTCGCCACAAATCATCTATCAGATCTTGCTGTATCTTCCACAGGCCCGTAACTTTAATGTTATTGGGCTCGGATCTTGGTGAGTTCAGATGTCAATGTCCTTCCGGTGAGGATGCATTGCACCAAGAGATGTCACCATCATGGCATCTCTTGATGCAATGAATTTATAAGAAATGCCATGATAGAAGTAAAACTGAAGTACTTGAGCTGCCTAAATCGTGTTCCAAATGCTGGTCAGTTCTTTGTTTGCTGCTTGGAAAGTTGTTACAGTAATAAACAGTGTGGGGAAAACTACACATAAGAGATTTTGATACGAAAATTCAATTGATACAGAAAATCAGAATGTTTTATCTGCATATTCTGTATTTATTAAGATAGTGGCAATAGGAATAGAAGTTAATCAAATAACGATATTGGAAGATGTTTTGGAGAGATCTTTTTTTTTTTCACTTTATTGATGAATATATATTTACTTTTTCATTTCAATAAGTGGCTGTTATTTCTGCTGTGTTTTACTATTTTTAAACTCGAGAATTCAAATTTAATTATTTAATAAGGCTGGGCAAAAATTATTTTACTAAAGTCAACTTTGCCGAAAGTGCGTTGGATTTAGGGAGGGGGGTACTATTTGGTACCCTGTCCATGTCCCACAATTTGGTATGGGGGGCTTCCCGTGGTGACCTTTATTGGTTGTTTAAGCCACTACAACAGAAACGACGATAGTATTCCCTCAATGTATCTCTAGGAGTTCGGTTACATTTGCCGAAAATCAAAATCATCTCACAGAGTTCGGCATTACTGAACAGCGCCATCATTCAAACTCTAGTTAGGTAGCAGAGTTACTTGAATGCTTAAAAACAAACTGTGAATCGATATAATAATGACATAATAGCCTTATCTGCATAAAATAAATTTGAAGTGGTAAAAGTTTTAGTAACTATTTGCACCCGAAGTTGATTTGTGGATGCCCTCTTATTTTCCAGTGAAAATTTTAATTGATGATAACTGCGTAAAATTGGATCGTATTACAGCCACATTTTTTTCAGTTATACTAAATATGGTATGGGTAACACTTTTTAATTTGACATTTTTCGATGGAGGGGATGTATAAAAAGTTAATTTTCTTAATTTTTTACTAAAAATGTAATTCAGCATTTAAATTAGTATTTCGTAACTTCTTATTTAAAGCATTTTTGTAATTGGAACTATGGGTCTACAACCAATGGTTCAAAAAATGTTCCGCTGTTCCCTTTTTGTGGGACAACCTGTATATGCTTTCGTATATGAATCGCAAGATTTTACATACAACGGTCCAGTAACCGCAAAGGGGTCAGATCGCGTAACACGATCATACAAAAGGGGGGCTTCCACTTGTGATCCGCTCATTTTGTTCAGTATCTTGCTTGGAAGACATTGATAGAGAACACGTTTAATCGCTTGTCTTCCTCGAATAATCCAAAACTCTGAACTTCGTTCAGACAACATAATGCGCGTGCCCAAATGATGGAAACGGATGTGAGTATATCGGAGAAGTAGTTGAACAATTGCATGCAAACTTTTTAGGAGTAGTGGGTGTTTCGCTGAAGGTAAAAGATTGGCAAATTGCAATCGTCTTCCGAGCCGTATGAAACCATTTATCGTAAATGGACTAAATCGCGTGATTTTTAACACTTTACAACAAAGTTGAAAAGTGTTTATGACTTTGTTCATTCTGTCTGTCTGTCTGTCTGTCTGTCTGTCCGTTAGCACGATAACTGCCGTAAAAATGACTTAATCAAAATGAAATTTTAGTATGTTGTTCAGACGGTCTGTAGGACCTATGGGAATATAAATGAATAATATCACCCAGTTAGTTTTGGATTGAACCCGGGTTGAAAAAATGAAATACATTGAGCCCTATGGGACCTAATTTTTCAAGCATTCTTTAAGCGGATTTAAAATTCACAAATTGCTTCGAAAATTTTAGGCAATATTCAAATTGTTCCATAAAATATATAAAATAAAAATTCAACGAAATATATTCAGTAGTTTTTTAAATAAAAATTAAAATAATAATAACACCTGTTATATGAAGCGATCACGTGACCATGATATGAAACGATCACGTGACATACTTCAAAATGATATATGGCATCCATCTTGTCTCAAAATCATGATTTTTAAAGTTCTTTTTAATTCATATTGAGTGTTGTATCCGTCCTAAAACTACTTTATTTTTGCCTAAATTCTGTGCATCTACATACTGAAACAACGCAATGACAATATATTTGTGTTTAAATGCTCATCCCAAATTTGATTATTTCTACAACTAAGCCTATTTTTCACCTATGTAAAATGTAAACAGCAAAATATGTAGAATGAGTTGTATTAGAATCGCTGTAATTCTTTAACACAAAATCATTTAGTCCATGGAGTCTGCTTAGCTGATATGAATGAAATATTCATTGATTTTAGAAAGAGAATGACGATATTTTTCGATGAAGTTTTACGCATATAGTTTAATTACTTATAGCTCCATGGTCTTAATTTTTAAATAAAATAAATTATTATAGTATTGTGATGAATGACATGAATGGCGGAATTATTTATGAATGAAATGTTGCTTTTATAGAGAGAGCCAGGCGTGTTATTTTTTCTATGACGTCATTTGAATGGATTTCAGTTGTTTTCGATGAAGTTTTCAAATATAATAAATTATCGTAGTATTATGACAATTCTAAAATTATTACCGAGGAATGTATCACATTTTAGAGATGTTTAAACCAGGCAATTTATACTTTAATGCCGTCATTTGAATGAAGTTAATTTTTTTATGAAGGTTTAAGGTTTCAAATATAATAAATTAATGTAGTATTATGAAAAGTTTTAAAATATTACCGAGGAATGTATTGCATTTTAGATATGTTTAAATAAAATTGCATTGAAGTTGGAAAGTGTTTCATAATCAATGCTTTAAGCATGATTGATCTTTCTTGTTTTTATTTCTTTGATAATAAATATGCCTTTTAGATTGCATCCATCTCAGATGGGAAACAACTGTTTTGAGTTTCACGTATCCAATAGTCGCGTGCGGTGATCAATTCCACAGCCGTTAATTCTCCAGACAGTTTATCGTTGGATCGGCAGTTAGAGATGAAGCGAAACATTCAGGCTATTGTGCGTAGAACTTTTAAGAGCTAAAGTGGTCAATGTCCAGGGCCGGAGTAGAAGTGACTATTAAGAGTAATACTTGATATGATGGTTTTCTTTCTTCAACTTGTGAAAATTTTCAGTTTTCAGGCGATTCGTTATTAGGCCACAAATGGGATGGTTGAACCAGCCATAGTGGCCCTTTCTACCAAGTCTCTAATGTGATAAATGCTTTAGGAATAATACCTTGGGATATAAAATTTTCAGGATTTGAAGTTCTAGGACAATGTCGCCATTAAGTGAAATTTGTACGAGGGCCAGGTAGAAGTGGAAATCCACCAACGACAAAGCCTTGTGATAACATTTGGCCTAATCTCCCATCCAGCAAAGCAGCATCCGCGGTCATGTGGTTGACAAAATCGTTCACAGGGTAAGGTCTGCAGAATACCCACAAGACCCCAATCGCCGACGGTTTCAAGCTCAAGTTACAAAATACTTCAATTATACAAAGAAAGATGATCGTTTCAGTAGTTTAATGACTCTCCACCTAACCAGATAACGCGCTAGACAGCAAGAGATCGGTAGTTCAATTCATCTCTGAGACATGAAATCTTTACAAAGACGCCCAAGAACTTGATACTGCAGGTTAGATAGTTCAATGCAGTGGATAAAGAAGTGTATAATACGTAGTATAGATATTGAAATTTTTCAATGATTTAAATTGGCGTTTCATTTTAAGAGATTTACTTTAAATGCGATATGCTATCTTTTATTTGAAAAACAATGGAATGAAGTTGTTAAGAAATTGCACTTCGATCGGAATGTAGATGAGAGATATAGTGTCCACTTCACATATAGTAGGTAATAAATGAAGTTGGTTTATTTTTTCGCTGAGACATATGCTCCTTACATACGTTTTAAAATTTAATATTTTCACAAATTTTCCTCTCTCACATTTCTAATATTTCATTTTTGCTTTTTACATTTCTAAATCTTCTTGTAAAGACATAATGATTTTTTCTCATTTTCGAAAAAAAAAGGGTTCGAGGAATTGAGTGTCTGCTTTTAGACCTTTTATCAAAAATCAATAGGCCTTTGACGTTCATCAATTGAAATAATTTCACTAAATGTTGTTCTATTTTCTCGATTTGTTCTAAAGATATAGCTATTGATCTAGGAAAAATTTATAAAAATAAAATATACTTATTATTAACAAATATGAAAAGATTTTAAACTTAAAATAAATAAACATCATTATTTAGAAATTATCGCGAGCCATCTTATCTCTGTAGCGCTCAAAAGAATTCAAATATCTAGAAAATAGCTCGTAATAATTTCTCAATAATGATGTCCATTTATTTTAAGTTTAAAATATTTTATATTATTCACTCATCTGATAATAAGTTTATTTTATTTTTATAAATTTTTCCATTTCAGATCAAAACCATTAAATATTTCAAGAACAGTTAATGTAAGAGTCATAAATTGCTTTCGCATTAAAATAAAAGTGGCATATTCAATATTAAATATAACTTTTTAATACGTTAGTATGATGGTTTCATCTGTTCAAAAAACTGATGGCTTTTCTTTATCCCCCACACCACCTTACGCAAAACCTCATTTTCCTTGGACTTCCCCTGATAGAAATAATAATACCAAATATATTCGATTTTATCAATTTGTTCGAGAAATATCGCGCTCACAGACAAACATACAGACATCATTAAAAAAATGTCGGTTCATAATTTCGAGTCCATCCTAATACTTTCCATTTACATGTACTACACATTGTCATCATCGTCATCCATGGCTAGAGAGTCCGGTGTAGGCCTTTTGGCCTTTCTCTAAAGATTACTCCCAGCATTTCAATTGAAAGCAGCCAATTTATGATCTTAAAACCCTTCTCCATAGCATCAGCCTAGTGAATCGATCCCTGGTGCTTAGTCCTCGTGACAGAAATCTAGCATGGCTTCCTCCATTCTTATAACATGTTTAGCAAAATTAAAACGCCTCGTTTTAATAATTTTTTTGATATCAGGTTCTCTATAGCTCCTATAGAGTTCAAAATGCCGCTACATATTGTAGGGAAAGTAGAAAGTAATAAAACAACCTCTAAATACAGATTAGAAGGAGAATTTATAAAAAATACATAACTCAAATGCCATAAAAGCTTCGAAAACATTTACAAAATAAGTTTCTAGTACCCTCACTTTTGGCAAAATACATCGTGAAAGTCTGTAAATGAAACAAAAACATGCTATTCATCAACTATTTCGTGTTCCGACTCATAAAATATCCCCCACTATCTTCCAAATAGTACTAAACACGCTGGGAAGCCGAGGTGCGATCGATCGCAGAGCGTGCAATGTCTTGTCACACAATTTTTCCTTCTCTTTCATTCGCCGTCAAACAACTTGGAGAATTCTTTGGTGCCATGAATACTTTGACACAAATTTCTAATCGGGACTTCTCGTACTTTTCTTTTCCCTACGATTGTGACCGGATCAAAAATTGGACTCTTTAGACATCCCTGAATACGAATCACTCATTTTTCTTTAATGAAAACTTATCTTTGTCTACAATAGTGGCCAAAATGGTGGAAACCTTTTAGAAAAAGTGTATTTTTGAGGTTTGATGGCTTATAACACCACTTTTTTTGTACCAATACCATAAAATTGTATATCAATGGAAAGATAATTTAATCAAAATTGTAATGCAATAACATATTGTAATGGATAATTGTAATGCAATGTGAAGTTGACTGCAAGGACTGTTCGGCGCAGATTACATGAATTTAGTATAAATGCTAGAATTCCACGTAAAAGTCATTTTTATCTCTCAAACAAAGGTTGAAAAAATTAAACTGGGCTAAAACCCATGTTAACTAGACAACGGAACAATGGGACAGTGTAATTTGGAGTAATGAGACCAAAATCTCCTTGGATAATAGTGTTGGCGTAAAATATGTAAGGAGAAGAATAGGAGAAGATTTGCACCCTGATTGCATTACACCTACCGTGAAACACCCAGTTAGTGTTATGATCTGGGGTTGTATGACATCAAGAGGTGTGGATAGAATTTGAGTGATCAATGGGAATATAAATGCCCAAAGATACATAAATGAAATACTTGAGCCCAAACTGCAGCCTTCTGCACGTGATCTTTTCCAAGATATTAAAGCATTTATATTTCAAAAGTATTCAGCTGCATGTCATGTTGCTCGTGTGTGCAAAAAGCGGCTTCACGGTCATCATATTCAACTGCTGGAATGGCCTTAGCCCAGACTTTAACCCCCGTCGAAAATCTACGGAGCCGATTAGAGAAACGTATTAGTAAAAAACAACCCAGTAATAAAATCCAATTAACAGAGGCAATAATTCAATCTTGGTTTCACATTATAACAGTTTCAGAACTAAACAACTTGGTTCACTCCATGGGAAAACGCTGTAAGGCTGTAATTAAAGCTAAAAGTTAACCAACTAAGTATTATCTCACATCGTGCGAGAATTTTTGTATATCTCATTTTTTCTATGTATTTCACTTTTTTTCTTTATAAATGCCGTTCTATTAAAAAAATAATTCATAAATGTTATTGCATTACAATCTTGATTAAATTATCTTTCCATTGATATATAATTTTATGGTATTGTTACAAAGAAAGTGGTGTTACGAGTCATGAAACCTCAGAAATACACTTTTTCCAAAAGGTTTCCACAATTTTGGCCACTACTGTATGTTTGTCTGTCTGCTTATCTGTCGATCCGATATCTCTCGAACAAATTGACAAAAGCAAATGAAATTTTTATAATTGTTTTATAGTCTATCAGTATTTTATGTTTATACTTGCTTATATGGTTATGTAAAAGGCAAGTGTGATGGAGTCAAAAATCCGATCTTTGGAGTTTTATCTACTTACATGTTTTGGGTATACCTGAATACAAATCAACCGTTTATTCTACAATATATGTGCGTCTAATCACCTCACTTCCTCCAGAATTGAATATTCAATCTATATCAATTATCATCTAAGACAATCTTGAGAAATAGATGTTTTAAGTAAAAGGAAATTTTTTGAATCGGAAATGGAAAGAAAATCGGAATTAATAACTCCCCAATCCCATCTGGAACTTGATACTGCCATTATCTGAGCTCTGTGTATAGTAAATCTTGAAAAATATATATGTTTCATGGGGGGGAGGGCATTCCCAAAAACAATAGCATGGCAAAATTTTTGCCACCAATTAAACCACACCTAAATACAAATGATAAGGGAAATTTAGAAAATTCCACAACTCAAACTATATAAGTTCTTCGAAAACATTTTCCAAATCAAATGACAAGTACTTTAAATTTTAGTCAAATTCACACTAGAAGTCTATGACAGAAGTATTCGTCAACTATTTCGTGTTTTGACTCATAAAATCTCCCATACTCTCTTCAAAATAATCAATACCAAACACGTTGGGAAACATTCACCGAGTCACGATCGATTGCGGAGTGGTCGTCTCATTTTTCGTTCCCCTTTATTTCCCGTCAAGCAACTGGGCTTATATCTTGCTTTATGCAGTTTTTTATACAGAATTTTAATCAGGTGTAGAAAGAGCTATTTTTGCTTTACATACAAAAGATAGTATATTCAAATAGAAAGAATTGTGATGGGGTTAAAAAGTCGACTTTCCAATTTTGAAGTATTTACACGTTTTGAGTATCTCTGAATATGAATAAAGCATTTTTCAATTATGTTTGTGTATATGTCTATCTGCCAGCACGATACCTCTGAAACAAATTGAGTAAGTCGAATGAAATCTGATACGATCATTTCAATCGATGAAGGTCAAAGGCCCATTGGTTCTCATTACAAAGACCTTCAATTTTTCTAATATTTTTCGAAAATCGAAAAAACATTTAAAACTGATAGGGCAGTAGCTATTTAAGCTGTCTTTTTAACACTTTACAACATAGTTGAAAAGTATTTATAACTTTGTTCATTCTGTCTGTCTGTTAGCAAGATAACTGCCGTAAAAATAACTTTATCAAAATGAAATTTTAGTATGTTGTTCACACGCTCTGTGAGACCTATGGGAATATAAATGAATAATATCACCCAATTAGTTTTGGATTGAACCCGGGTTGAAAAAGTGATATACATTGGACCCTATGGGACCTAATTTTTCAAACATTTTTTAAGCGAATTTAAAATTCACAAATTGCTTCGAAAGTTCTAGGAAATATACAAATTATCCCATACAAAATATAAAAAAAATTTCAGCAAAATATATTCGGGAGTTTTTTAAATAAAAATTAAAATAATAATTACACTCATATCATATGAAGATATCACGTGAACCCACTTCTAAATAAAATATGGCATCCATCTTGTGTTAAAATCATAATTTTTAAAGTTCTTTTTAATTTATATTTAGTGTTATATCCGTCCTAAAATCTTTCAACAAGCCATTCTTAAAATGCTAGATAATTTACTTTTACAGCAAAGAGCGTGATATATCTGAAAATAATTATGCGATTATCACAAAATTTGGTATGTGTAATTAAATTTATAACAACAATAAGCCTATTGAATTTCAGCGAAATCTTTTCATAAGAAAGCTCTAATATTTTTTCCCTGGATATCGCAATCTACTTATTTACAGGGACGGTCATGCATTGGACATTAGATTTTTACTTTCAATACAATGGTAAAATATTGTAATAGGGTCAGAAATACGACTCTCGTATTTCAAGGGATTTACATCTTTTCAACATTTCTGAATACAAATACAGCCTTTTTAACACTTTACAACATAGTTCAAAAGTGTTTATGACTTTGTTCATTTTGCCTGTCTGTCCGTTCGCACGATAACTGCCGGAAAAATGACTTTATCAAGATGAAATTTTAGTATGTTGTTGAGAGGGTCTGTGGGACATATGAGAATGTAAATGAATAATATCACCCAATTAGTTTTAGGTTGAATCCAGATTGAAATCATGAAATACACTGAATCCTATGGGACCTAATTTTTCAAACATTTTTTAAGCAAATTTGAAATTCACAAATCGTTTCGAAAGTTTTAGGAAACATTTAAATTATCCCATAAAATATATAAAAAAAAATTCGGCAAAGTATGTTTGGTAGTTTTTTAAATAAAAACTAAAATAATGACACCCATGTAATATGAAGAGATCACGTGACCCACTTCAAAATAAAATATGGCATCCATCTTTTCTCCCAGAATAAAAATTGTGATTTTTAAAGTTATTTTAAATTTATATTTTGTGTTGCATCCGTCCTAAAACCACTTTATTTTTGTATAACTTTTGTGCATCTATATTCTGCGCCAACCCAATTACAATATTTTTGAGTTTAAATGATTATCAAACTTTGATTCTTTCTAATACAATAAAGCCTAATTTTAATGGCTACAGAATGTAAACAAGTGATTGTAAAGAGAGTTGTTTAAGAATTACTGAATTTTTTTCACGCAAAATGATTTAACTCTGGAGTCTGGAATAAAAGTGTGTGAATGAAATATTCACTACCTTTACACAGAGAACTAGACGATTTATATTTCGATGACGTCATTTGAATAAAGTTCATTTTTTTCGATGAAGTTTTAAGTTTACAAATAGAATAAATAATCGTAGTTCTGTGATAATTAAAAAAATATCACCGCTGAATGTATCGCATTTTGCATTTCAGTTGGAAAGTGTTTCATAATCAATGCTTTATTCGTGATTGATCTTTCTTGTTAGATAATGTATGCGTGTCTTTTTGTATATCTATCTTTTGTCTGTCTGTCTGTAGGGGCGATATAATGAACAAATTTACCTAAATTTAATACATTTACTTCAATGGATGAGTAACATACCTATTTATTTTAATTTGGAAATTAATTTGAGACGTTTTCGATTTTGGCTTGTCAGTTTGGGAAAAAAAGAGCTATTTCTCCAAATTTTATCAATATCTAAGCAGTATCAAAGCAACGTATGACTTACTTGACTGATAATTTTCATAAAATTCGGATAGATAGTTTTGGAGATATATTGAGTATATACACTGTAAAGAACGAACAAAACAGAACAGAACATAAATTTATTCCAAATTCAACACAAAAAATATACATTTTTATCGATGGAACTTTTCCAGTCTAAAGGAAATAGTACATCGGCTGGAAGAAAGAAATGATAAACATAAGGTACAAATAAATAATAAACGAGGTACAAAATGAAAAAAGAAATGTGTTCGTACAAATTTAGCTATCAACAGCACAGATAGCCTCATTTTCCCTTTGAAAGCTTGCAATTTAAAAAGACGTATATACAATAAAATAAAACAATAAAACGAAAATATTTTTAAGATACAAAATTAGTAAAAATGTTCCACATCAAGGAATAAATGCCAATTTGCCATAACAAGAAAATATAACAGTAGTTTTAATGTGTTCGGGTTAAAAATGAAATAACTTGGCTCGAAAAAAAGTAAAACATCTCTTATCTCTTAGTGATAACTTAAAACCTAGGAGTAGTTAGTTCTGCATAAATTGTTTGATGTTATATATCCCGATCTCAAATAAAATTTGGTGCTATTAAAATCAAGAGTCAACTGGATGTTATTTATACTGACTTCAGTAAAGCTTTTGATCACATCGATCGGGGGTTATTAGCCCGTAGACTAATTGCTGCCGGATTTAGTGTTGATTTGGCGATGTGGTTGTACTTTTATATTACAGATAGACTGTATTCTGTAAAGTACTGTGGTGTAAACTCTAGACTATACAGTAATTCCTCTGCTGTTCCTCGGGATTCTAATCTGGGCTCACTCCTTTTTTTTAATTTTTATCAATGAAATTCCCAGGATTTTTAAGACTGCGAAATGTCTTATGTTTGCAGACGATTTGAAACTTTATATGAAAATCAAGTCTTTGACTGATTGTGAATTGATGCAGAGAGATCTTTATGAACTGTATAACTGGACTGTTTTAAATAAACTCCATTTAAAGGTCTCTAAATGCTATATTATGAGCATTGCTAGGATCCGTAATATTCTCAATTACAACTACATTTTAAATAATTTACCTTTATCGCGTTGCACTCATATTATTGATTTGGGTATCACATTCGATGATACTTTTAACTTTCAAAGACATATTGATAATATTATTAAAAGAGCATACCAAAGATTTGGTTTCACCCTAAGACGATCTCGTGTTTTTGCCAGGTCTGATACTATTATTTGTATCTTTAATACCCTTGTTAGGCCAATATTGGAATACTGTGCAATGATCTGGAACCCCTTTACTGTCTGCATTCTCAACGAATAGAAATTGTGCAAAATAAACTTTTACGTACTATGGATTACAGATTGTCTGGCTATTGTCCTTATGATATACATATGAGTGAACTCAGACGAAAATATAGTTTAATGTCTCTTAAAAAAAGAAGAAAATAGTCCTGCCTTTTGTTTTATTATGAAGTTTTAAATATCACTATTGATTGCCCCATCTTACTTTCTTGTCTGGAATTTCAAATACCTGTTAATAATACAAGGAAAAAAACTTTGTTTCACAATATTACTGTTAACCACAACTACCTTAAATGCTATTCTATCTATAAATTTGTTGATCTATTTAATACCTATTGTACTGATATTGATATATTTAATTTGACTCCTGTCTGTTTTTAAAAAAAGCCTGTTTGAATGCACTTGACATGTATACGACTTAGTATTCTTGTATCTAATATTCTGGTCTTTTTATTTTTGTGTGTTCTTCTTATTTTTGTGAAAACTGGATGTAGTTGCCACGTTAATTGAATAAAATAAAATAAAAATAAAAAATAAAATAAAATAATCGTGGTACTATATGTACATATGCATATGTCTTAAAAGAAGATTTTGTGTCTTAAAGAAGGAATACTTGAAATAATAGAAACGAGCAAAGCGGTTTTCAGATAATATTATTCTAACAAAGTGATTCTGTACCAAAAATAAAGAATTAAAAACATTCGAATAAGCTGCACCCCCACAACTCAACTCCTACTGTAATGTGGAATGAATTAATGAAAAATAAATCACATATAATATATTTTTAAAACAGATATTCTTCAGAAAATAAAATTCCGAAATATTCTAATTTAGTTCTTAATTAGTGTGGTGAAAAAATTGATAAAGATAATTAATAATTAATTATCTTTAATTATTAATTTCGCCTCGTAATAGTGTGTACAAAATCATGCGTCATGCAACACTCTAAATTGGTAACATATTGTTGCAAACTTATATATTTATTAAAATTATTATTTAAAGTTATTAAAATTATTATTCAGATTTTCATTCACAATTTTACTCATCAATTTGACATTATCAATTTATATTTTATTAATAATTAAGTTTTCCGATTAAACTTTTGGAGCAGTTTGTGATAACAGATTCAGACTGATATTTTGCTAGACTTTAGAGTCAATTTCTTAATTAAAATGTAAGGTTCTCATGGATGATGTAAGGGTACCTTTTGCTAAAAAAGTAAATTTATTAAGAGTTTTTTCTGAACTTATCTAGAATTTCTAAACGAGCACACTCTCATTTCTCAATTGTGTTTTTCGCTCATCTTATTTCCTAAATCTTCTCCATCTGTATGAATGTCGAATGTTGAAGAATCTCTTCAATTGACTCCGCCTTCTTTTCCCCCCTGGTCCATCGGCCAAAGTATTTAGTCCGAGGGAGGGTCAGAGATCAAAAGACCAGAATACCGCCGTTGACAGTATTCTAGGGCTGTATGCAGCACCCGTATCAGGATATGCCTGTAAAACTACCATAGACTTATTAGAGACAAGACAAAACCCTAAGGATTATAAGGAAAGCCCCTAGATACTTAAGAAACTCGGTAATTAGGAAAGACTTCAAAATAAAAACTGTTAGAGCCCAAATCAAAAAGCTAGCGCCAGTGGTGTAGTCGTAAAAAAAAAGTGGGGGGACGCTCTTTTTTTGAAGAATTTTAGCCAATACTGTATAATTTCTGTGATTGACAGGGCTGGGAAGTATCGCGATACAAGTATCACCCATGTAAAATGTCCTGAGTAACGACCCTAGTCTCTAAATGTATCGTGGATTTTGTATTGAGATACTTTTTTAATTGTATCCAGTTTTTTTTTTTTTTTTTTTTTTTTTTTTTTTTTTTTTTTACTTTCCAACTCGAACTCCTAACATGTTGATAAAATCAAAAGAATAATAATTATTTTAATTTTATTTAGTTATTTATTAAAAACCAAAAATTGTGCTCCAAAGCATATGATTCTCAGCTCAAGAAAGAAAAATCAATTAAGATTCTTGCATTTTGAAATGAAATTATCTCAAAAAACTTTCCATAGAGATACTTTTTCATTGATTACATTGATTACTCATTGAATACATTGATTACATTGATACTTGTCATTGATTTCTCTAATGATTTTTTTAAAGCTTTTTAGCTTTGGAAAATTTCTAAAATCCGAATGTAAATAACATTTATTTTTTTGTCTACAAACGTTTTTTTTTTCTAAAAAAAAACCGAAAACCGGTTATTTTTGTAATAACCGCCATCCCTATCCATATGTTTTTTCAGAGGAAGAGTGACCAAAGAATAATAATTTGAGGCCATGGGCCAAGCATTTCATGTATACCAAGCTGCAGAGGGGTTATATATGTACATATAAATTTAAAAAAAAAGAGCGTCCCCTTACAAAATAAAAAGTGGGGGTACGCTTGAGATCAGAAGAAAAGGTGGGGGGTCTGCGTCCGCCCGCGTCCCCCTTCGACTACACCCCTGGCTAGCGCTTAAATTCTACAAAAATCTGCCACCTGTCCCAAATGAACTATTATTTAATCTGCATGACTATGATCATCGCAAGGCTAAATCTCGTAAGAGACCCCGCTCGGTACTTAACTTTGATATTCGGTACTAGGAACGTCCCACCTTAATCAGTTGATATTAAAGAAAACTCGCGATCTTTGGTTTTCTACAAAATGTTTAAAATCCTAAACTGCTAAAATGCTAGGTTACCCTCAGATCTGCATCAACCCCCCCCCCCCAAAAAAAAACTGCTTCAACTCTTAATGTGCAACAAACTGCCACACTAGGAGCTAGGACAAATAATAAAAACAGTAAATCAAAAACCTCGAACCTCCAACTATGGACCAATGAAATAATGAACCACACCTAGAGATTGGAGATTAAAGGCGCTTCGCGCCTGGTGCTCTGTTCTGGACGAAACTCTATGAGAGTATTCTAGAAGGCGAACGTTATCGCCGTTCGTGACGTCACTGGGTTAGAAGGAGAAGTGCCAGTTTCTCCGACTAGCATTCATTTCTATGGGAAAACATAGACTGTCAGTCGTTGTTTTAATATAATTTGTAATTCTATCGTAAAAGTGAAGTTTAAGTGTAAATTTGTGTATTATAGATGTATATATATATTAGTATTTTCACGTATATAAAGTATTATTTTGGTAAGCACAAAAATGCCTGGTTGCTCGGTTGCTTTGTGTTCAAATTATCATAAGAAGTCAATGAGATCTATGAGTTTTCATAGATTTCCAAAAGATCCTACACTCCAAAAATTATGGATCGTGAAGTGCAAAAGAGAGGATAAAATAAACATTGCTAACGCAACTGTCTGTTCGAATCACTTTTCTGATGAAGATTTTGAAGAAGATTTTCGGGCTAAATTTTGAATTTGAAGCCGGTACAAGAAGCCAACGGCACAAAAATCTCACATGCCATTAATACCGCAGTTAAAAATAATGTTTTTAATATAGCAGTATAAAAAATACTTATGATTGACATGTTTCATTGATATGTAAAATAGGTGGTCCTCTAAGTAATCCAAAAAACAAAATTAATAAAATAAGAACGACTTCATATGCAGTATCTAAAATATATAAAAATAATTTATATTTCCGATACTAGCAATTATGGAGTTTTCTTTCTTTTTTTGGAGGGGAGGGGGGGGGGAGATATTAGCATTTTGTAAGCTAATTTACACAGTTTAGTTTATTGCAAAATGTATGTAAAGTTAATTTTAAATACCTTAAGCATTTTACTTTGTTATTAATATACATAATCATAAAGCGCAATTCTTTAGTAATCATAATATTGACATTATATTCACATCATCTGAAGTTATGGGACAGTTCATTTTGATATGTAAAAAGCTTAGAATACAAAACTAAAATCATCAAAGTTGAAATATAATGCATAAAAAATTTATTTACAATAAAACTAAAAGCCAGAAGCACATTTTTCAGAAGAAATAAAAAAGTGGGAGGATACTTTCTTAGAAATGCATGGCGCATATATATCAAAAGAGAAATGCGTCATTAAGAACTTGCAGTCAAAGTTAGCAAACATTTCACCTTCTATACCACTAAAAGCCATAACTCACGAACCAGAACATTCATTCACATTAAACACTTAAATAAGACTTTCATGCCACAATTAGTAGAGAGAAAAAAGCAAAGAAAAGCCTCTAAATGGTGTAAGAGCAGTATCATGGCATAAAATGGTATGCATTGATTTATTATTTATGATCCACGTGAACATTGTTTTAAAATTTTAAAACTGTACATAGTTTATATATTTAAAACGCTATAAAGTTTAATAACATCAATTTTGCATGCTTAAAATATCTTTGTGAAACTGACAGATCCAGTGGCTTAACCAAGAGTCATAATACTCTACTAGCTCACAAAATGCATCGTCTTTTTGTTGGGTAAATAAAATAAATCTACTGCCATTGACCATCCATTCGACCGTCAACTCCCCCCTTTTCCCAAGATCCGATCTACGCTTCTTTATAATATATAGTTATGTAACTACTAGATTGATGATATTTCATAGTCATCAATATGTGTTATATGTATGTGGGATTTTTTACGCAATTAGATATTTTTGAAATACATATTTATATTACATGTAGAAAGTATTATCAATATTTAAGATAATGGATACTATATTTTTAAAAATCCGATGATTAGATATTTATTCACATTATCATATCTGTATTAAAACACTTGAAATGTAATTTTTATATTTACTACACTTTTCACGATGTATTTCAGCTTTTATTATAAATAATATATGTATTATAATATTTTAATGATAGCCTTATGCATTTATGAGTAGAATCATTTAATTTCATTCTTCTAAAATTTTATTACGAATGATCTTATCTCCTTTTCGAATGATAAACGCGAACTTTCTAAACTTTATACACGTTCTTGACTTGTAAGTCAGTGACGTCACGCTTCAAGTTTCTCTCCCGGTCGAAAAGCAACCCCCTTTCTCTGACCTACCTTATGTTTAAAGTACCTTGATTTAGTCCATCGGCTAGCAGCTCCCGCCCTCACCTTAGCGTTTTCCTCATTGGCTTGAGCTAGCTGATGTGAAAATGAACTCATTGGCTGTAAGTAACTGCTGGCAGGCTTGATAGCCGAAAGAAACACGTGCACTTCGAAAAAAAAGCATGGGTTTAGATTTATTGCCCATCTTAACATTGTAAATTAATAAGATTTTATCACAAAGTCTTGGCACCAATCCTTCTGCTGTATTGTTATCTGAAGCCAACCTTTTATTTTACAGGCCTCGACTTGACGTTTATAATTCTTGGTATCACAACATCCTAATATGAAATATTCCACAACAAATTTCATTTTTTAATTTGCATTCTTTAAAAGTCCTCTATAAAACATTATTCTTTTTAATTTGCATTCTTTAAAAGTTCTCTATAAAACATTATTCTTTGGAAAATATTGCCACAATAAATTAAAATTTCGTAAAATACAACATATACATAAAATAAACTGGTCAACTGGTTTCAAAAGCAAAAACAGTCTTTTTCTACAGGACAGACAAAAAGACTACCACTCAAATCAAGACGGCAACCCAATTAAATGTACAAACTGTCAGGAGGTCTCTTTTTATTAGTTCTGAAAACGAAGGCCGTTTTTTGTCTTTGAAACTTATTGAACAGTTTATTTTTCTATGTATGCTGTATTTTACGAAGTTTTAATTTATTGCGTTATTATTGTGGCAGTTTTTGAGTAATTATTTTAATATTGTCATATTTATCTCTTCTGTAAAGTATTCTTTGCATATAAAAATTAAGGAAATAATGAACACCTACTTGCATCTTGAAAAATTGAGTATTTAAAATCACTCCATAAATGATACTTTAGTACTTACACAGCCGTACAAATCTTAGGCGCCCAGCATCTTTGTCTAGGCTATAACCATTTCCAAAACTTGGGTTAGCTCAAAAATATACAGAGTCCCCACAGCACGACGTAGATTCCAATAGGGTGAAATCTTCCGTTTTCTGTTATGATTAGAGAAAACATTTATACCGCGGTAATCACTGGCGGATTTGATTTCTAACATCAGAAGAAATTTTAAGGTCAATCGAAATAACGAAGCATGTACGCACCATGATAAAAAATTACTTCCGTTAATGTTGATTTAAGTTTCTTCTCTCAGTGCACTCGCTAAATATACAAATAGTGTCATTCAGCATATTTTTTTTTACTTTATTTTATTTTATTTTATTTTGGAGGGGGGAGGGGGTTATATAAGAATTAAAAAAAATTCCAAGGAAAAATATAAAAGAAAGGTTTCGTGTAACCATGCGATAAAATAAAAGTGTGTTAATTAGTTTTAAGAACAAAAAGCATCCAGACCAAGCTAGGAATTCGTTCTCACTTTCAAGCAAGTTGCGTAAATCAGAACATCTTTTATATCGCTATTCCTTTTTTTAGAGAAATGGAGTTCTTGCATTTCTCAAAGTTTAATTTCATGTCTTTAAAATACTTTAAGTATAATTATGAAATTTAAAGTATTTATTTAATAATGATTTATCTTATGGATTTGTAACTCCAAATGTAAAATCTTAAATTATGATGTCGTCACTCACATAAAAAATTATTTTTCATTAAAATTTTGTTTCATTTTTTGTTTTTGCTGTGTATTAAAATATCTTAACGACAAAGTTACTTTTAGGTAACTTT
Organism: Amaurobius ferox; assembly: GCA_951213105.1. NCBI lineage: Eukaryota > Metazoa > Arthropoda > Arachnida > Araneae > Amaurobiidae > Amaurobius > Amaurobius ferox. Next base: position 2,767,123 of record OX578133.1, on the reverse strand, counting down.
TCACTTTTAAATATACTCGTATCTTTATTTTGTACTAACCGCCTTCGCCGACCAACCTGTTCGCTACCCTTGAAAATTCTGACGGTGGTAAACTCGCTGGCGTCATAACCCCGTGGAGTTAACAAAGTTTGTTTTAGTTTAATGACGTTAAAACTAATAATGAAATTTTAAGATGAAAAATAATGTTCTAGGGGAGGGTTCTTGAAAATTGATTTGTAAAGTGAATTTATTCAAATGTTTGTGAACTGTGATATTCTGGTGATTTCTGTACCTTTAACCCTAGGAAAGGGATCCCTTTGATATGTAATGCCGGGATCAGCTGCTCCTACATTTTATAAAGGTATGCTCCTCTATTTTTTGTTTTACGTAAATGAAATTGTATCCGTTTGTCTGCATTTTTAGTATTGCATCGCAAATGACATGAAAGTATTTTTGAGACTGATGATGATGAATGTTAATTTAGTATTTAAGAAATACCGATGCTGCTTAGCAAAAAAAGTTTAAAACTGTTAAAATAAACTCTAAACTGAATAGAATGTTTACAAATTAAACAAAAATCTAAATACAATTCTAGAATAGAAATCGAAAATAGCCCCTGTTTAAATAAGAACAATACACTATAAACACGTAAATACACTTAATACGTAATGTTATACAAAGAGAAAGCGAAGTTTATGTTCTTTAAAGAACAATAATGAAGTACAGTATCTTGAAACGAATAAGCCGCTTCAATCAAAATCCAGCTGGTAACACAACAAAGTGAAAGGTTTGGGTTGAGTTGTAAGAAAAAATGACATTTTCAAAAAATTAATAAATGCATTTCAAGCAAATTGAAATATAAAATGAAAAGTAATTTATTTCGAAAATAATTTTTTATTCCAATAAAATGTATGAATAATTTATTCCAATAAAGTGGATGGTTTGTTTTAGTTTAATGACGTTAACACTAATAATTAAATTTTAAGATGAAAAATAATGTATTCCAAAAAAAAAAAACATTCATTATTTAAGTTTGTATACATTAAAAGCTTTTTTGTTTTTAATAAAAACACGAAACAAAATTATAAACACCCATAATACCAATAGTCCACTGTTAAAATAAACTCTAAACTGAATAGAATGTTTACAAATTAAACGAAAATCTAAATATAATTCTAGAATAGAAGTCGAAAACCTGTTAAATCAGAACAATATATAGCCCCTGTTTAAATCAGAACAATTTTAAAACAAAATAAAATACACCATAAACGTGTAAATACACTTAATACGTAATGTTATAAAAAGAGAAAAGAGAAGTTTATGCTCTTAAAAGAACAAAAATGAAGTAAAATAAATTCTTATCTTGATACGGATAAACAGCTCCAAGGAAACTGCTAACATAACAAAGTGAAAGGTTTGGGTTGAGTTGTAAGAAAAAATGACGTTTTTAAAAAATTAATAAATGCATTTCAAGCAAATTGAAATTTAAAATGAAAAGTAATTTATTTCGAAAATAATAATTTATTCCAATAAAATGGATGAATATTTTATTCAAATGAAATGGATGATTTGTTTAAGTTTAATGACGTACATTCATTATTGTGACGTCAGAACCTGGTCAGAACCGTGACGTCAGAACCTCACCCACCTCCCCTCCACCATAGAAACACCGTGCGTCTGCGCGCGCATGAGGGTGAAAAATCGATCACTTACTTCTTTCACGGTTTAACCGAGAAATTGAAAATCATTACTTCCTTAAAATCCGGATCGTGCAGCTACTTTTTCTTATTTCTTGACCAGATTGGGCTTGTAAGAAAGCCTGATTTTTGAGCTTTCTAAAAATATAAATTATTAGTCGAAATCGTCGGTACTTTTCCCGACGATAGGATTTAAAAACGAAAGTTCGTTTTTTTTAGCCAAAAGTGACTTTTGTTTTAAAATCTTTAAAAAATATTAGAATTTGTCTCTGAGATTTGAAATTGATATATTTTTAGCAATATAGCAATATAGCGATAATTTTAGCGATATAGCAATTGTCTGCTTTTTCCGGTCGTGTGATTTGTTGTTTTTTTCTACGACGTCTGGATGGTGGAGAAAACAGGGGAAAAAACGGTCGAAATCGCATAAAACAATTAATAACAAAAAAAAAATAATTCATATTTTAGAAATCGGTTTTCACGTGTCACCCCCCCCCCCCTCTTCCCGTGTCTCCGATTGCCAAATTTCGTAGCTCTTCGACGCGCGGTCGCTGAGCCTATAGTGTATAAGACAGACAGATATTGCTTGTTATTATATAGATATCGAGCTTCTGTGTTTAAAGTTTAACTTTTTAAATCATTTATTTATTATTTATATTTATTTTATACAGTACAAGAATATCGTGTCAAGCTCAATAAATATATTCGAGGCTTGGAAATGGGACAAAGACAAAACAGAATAATACGAAAATAAAATTTATGCCCCTCCTTGAAGAAAGTTATAAACACGGGTCAAATATCTATAAAATAGTCTGTCTCAGTTTTCAATTGTTAAATATATTATTCATTTTTATTTATTTTATACGGTACCAAAAATATCATATCAAATAAAATAAATATACTCGCGTGAACAGCGGCACAAAAACAATCCATAAATGTGGAAAATAAAATTTTGAATCGAAAATCTATAGATTTCGGATTGAAGCAGTCTTTCTAGGATTTGAGTTCCCGACTGTCTGGAAACTCAATTGCTCTTGTTAAACATTATCCTGTCTGTCACCAATCCTCTCTGTAACCTTCTGGGATTCAACAAATTAAAGTTTGTATTTCAGATCGAAATTTAAATTTTTTAGAAGTTCACGTAGTTGTAAGCGATCAAGGATTTCAGTAATTCAGTCTGTCCAGATTCTAAAAATGAAAGAACTACTGCAGAATAAAAAAGCTCGTTTTTGAGTATTTGGAATGGTCTTGGCATTTAAAACTTCAGTTTATGGTACAGGCAGAGTAGTACAAATAGACAGAAACAGCAATGAATTGAAAACAGCGTGACTGATACCAATATAATCAATTTAAAGCGAATTTGAGAAGTATCGCGATTGGAATAAAAAATCTGACTCTTGACTTTCAGTGGAGTGACATTTATTGAGCATCCTTGAATGTGACTCAGCTATTTTTCAATGATACCTGTCTATCAGTCTGTGGAAATGATACGTTTATTTTTTTTTATAAAAAAGATACACTCATTAAAAGTGGAATTGCAACACCATGGAGGAATGAAGGTAGCCATATGCAAATCACAGTACCAGTAGAAAAGAGAGTCATATTCAAATGAGTCATATTCAAATTGAAATCAATTCATAAGTTTTCGTACGTATCGGGTCACGTAACTGCCAATTTCGGGTGATAAAAACCAGCAGAGGGCTCGTCTCGTAAATGCTATCAGTGACGACTTGCAGCAGTTGAACTTTTGAAAAAGTGAAGAAGCAATGCCTCGAAGACGTCAGCGAGCTGTATACCAGCAGTTAACGGCTAGGGAACGAGACTGTATCCTAGAGCTGCGTGACGTGAGTTTGTCGATGCGTGCAATTGCCATAAGTGTTAGACACGACGTAAGTACCATCCAGCGACGTGTGACACGATGGATGCAGGAACATCAGAGAACAAGCCGAAAAGGGAGTGGATCGAACAGGCGCACGGCAGAGCTTATAGATCGTCAGATTGGTCGAACGGCTCGTCGAGACCCTTTCACAACAACAAGTGATTTCCGTAACAGCCTACCGCCGTCAACGGTTGCACCTGCGTGCACCCAAACCATTCGCAACAGGTTGCATAAAGTTTTGCTGCACGCACGACGGCCAACCACTAGGGTGTCATTAAACGCTCGACACAGGAATGCACGCTTGGCATGGTGTCGGCATCATCGCAACTGGACCAATGAATGGCATCGGGTATTGTTTATGGATGAATCTCGCTTCTGATTGAGGAGGAATGACAACCGTGGACGGGTGTAGCGGCTTCCCGGGGAACGCCACTTGCAATCCCATATCACCAAGCGTCACACCGGATCTCATGGTTTGGGGCGGTATCATGTTCGATCAGCGGACAGCTCTGGTGCACATTGCAGGTAATCTGACATCGGACAGGGACGCCATACAAATTATGATGCTTGTGGTTCGGCCGTCCCAGTCACGGTGTTCCAGCAAGACAATTCCACACCACACACCGCACGGTGAATTCATAACAGCCTGAACGGAATTCACATCCTTTCCTGGCCGGCAGCCTCGCCGGATCGCTCTCCCATTGAACACGTGTGGGCCCTCATCGGATGTCAGGTGCACCCGGGACCACCAGTACATACCGATGACCGTGTCGGAGTGGACGCTGCTTAGCAAGGATTTCCTCAGGTAACTATTAATAGCCTCATCGATAATATGCCTCGCCGTTTATCGGTCTGTATAGCTACCAGTGGGGAGCTGCATTCTTTAACTGAATAAACATGTTTCTTTTGCATATCTTTATTGTTCTTTTAATCATTTGCATATGACTCATTCTTCTACTGGCACTGTGATTTGCATATGGCTACGAGCATTCCTTCATGGTGTTGCAAATTCACTTTTGACGAGTGTAGAAATACTGTTTTTACCAACGATTATTATTGCTGCTACACATGTCCGATTTCGAATTTTGCAGTAAAAACAATCCATCTACTCATCGACCACAAATTAGAGATCAAATAAGATTAGCCGTTCTAAAGTAATGCTTTTACAGATATTTTGACGATGAAGTAACTCAAGAACGGAGCTACTCTCTAATAGAAAAAAGAAAGATTCGATTTGTCTCATTCCTCTCACCTGCCCGAATTCCGCGTAAAGATCATTGAATTCTACGGAATGGCTCAATTCTAGCAAAAATTGTTCTATTTAGTATTTGGGGGAAAAAGACTATCTGCATATTGACCACTATACTGTAAAACATTTTAACGTTTAAAAATGGGAGACGAACAAACGTTTAAAAATGGGAATGCCTCGGGAAATACACTTCGGATAGAAAAATAAAAAATTACGTGTTCAATATTTTCAAAAGAACTATCCAATGATGCTAAAATTGACCCCTCCCCTCGCTAACTGTTCACTTCAGCGACAACTGTTGACTTCAATTTAGAAAACGGTTCAAAACTACTTTTAGCACTGCCCAGGAACAACGCTGTGGACGTAGTAATTTTCTGTTCCCTTCGGGGTGCTTGATTAACACGAGTCCCCGTGCCTCTCATGATCAGGGTGCTTTTTTCTGTAACTTTTAAACGTTTGTGCCCCACTTCCGTTTTTCTCGATTATAGCGCCGTTTGTGGAGCAAAAATCAAAAATCGTAGGTCAAATGCATGTAATTTTTTCTGGAGAATCCAAATCTGCAATAAAAAATGGGGGTTCCCATTTAAAATTTCAAAGTTGCCCTCCTCTCCCACCAAGAGGGGGGAGGGGGTCAATTTCAGTATCATTGTATAACTTTTCTAAAAGTATTGAATACGTGTTTTTTTATTTTTTGATCCGAAGTGTATTTCTCGAGATATTGCACCGTTCCGGAACTTTCTGGACACTCTGTACAGACCAATAAAACCACATTGCTGGCACAAAATCAGTATTTTGTGAAGTCGACCCTAACGGCAATAGGAACGTCTAAGCATCGCAGCATCATATAACACGGGAACACATCCAGGAACACATCCAGGACAGTTTCGATGTGTGTCCTGGAGTATTGCCTGCCAGGCTTCCTCAATTCGGGTCTGGAGTTTATTGGTGGTGACTACTGGAGAACAGTAATGGCTTAGTCGCCGAGTGACCATATCCCGTACATATTCAATCGGTGACATGCCTGGCGAACGGGCAGGCCAAATTAGAAGAGACATCTGCTGTGCAATGAAAAAAGCTTGTACATTCTGGGCAACATGTGGTCGGACGTTGTCTTGTTAGAATATAGCACCAGGAGTGTGCTGGAGGAAGGGTACAACTTTGGCATCTATAAGTCCTCCCTGATGAAGCGGATACTGTTGCGCGTACCCGTAATGAGTAACAGCCGGGATCGCCTATGATAGCCAATGACACCCCCACACCATCACACTAACGTTCGTGCAGTATGACGCCCTAAAACGCATTCGCGCTTCCCTCTGATCGCTGGATTGCCGGGTTGTGAATTCGAATCCCGCCAGATGCATGGATGTTGTGTTCTCGAAGCAAAGTCAGACTTTCGCCCTTAAGATGCCTCAATAAAAGTGAAGCTGCAGATTTCTTCCCTTCGCCATGGGACCAGGGGTCTAGTGGACGTGGTGCATAGACGATAAGTAACAACAGCAACAACAACAAAACACATGCAGGAAGATGGCGACACCACGATACCGTCCAACTCGTATGCGACCAGCAGTGTAGTCCAGGTTGTAACGGGACTTGTCCGAAAACACGAACTGCTGCCGATCCGCATCGCACGATCTATACTCCTCTGCCCATTGTAATCCGAGGCTTGAGGATTCAGTGTCAACAGTATCCTCCGCAAATGAATGCTTGCATGCAGTCCTCTGCACAGCAGACGCCTTCGAACCGTAGAAGCAGACAATGCCACACCTGTAGCAGTGCTTCAGTGCTGCGCTAATACTTGAGAAGAAGCTGTATGGTTCGTCACCGCCATGATGAAACCTCTATTATCCCGTGTTGTCGTTGCATTGCGTGGTCTACTGTCGGATTTCCTACTCGTCTAGTTTTCTGCGGTCCACTGATTCCACACTCGCATTGCTGTCGTGGCATTATGCCCCGTCAGGGCAAAAATATCCCGGTATGAAAATCCTGCTTCCCGCAGACCGCTTATGCATCCCCGTTCGAACTCTGTAGTTTTCTTATAAGGCACCCTCTGACGTTGACGAGGCATAGTGACTCCAATAGAATAGTTTTCAACACGTGGACACCGATACCATACTTGTCTGGCTCTTCCACAGCCCTGTATTTATACTCCTCATACGACCGTTCAGAGGGTACTGCGGAGTCCATTCACTCTGCATTTCTAATCAATTGCATGTCCTACCCTGCATGTCTCTCCTTTGCATGATCCTCCTTTGCATGACCCATACGTTTCATTCTAAACTGACAATTCCTTCATGGTGTTGCAGTTTTCATAAACATGATTGTATATATATATATATATATATATATATATATATATATATATATATATATATATATATATATATATATATATATATATATATATATATATATATATATATATATAATGTTATCTCTATCTGTAAATCTAGCTGATACCCTTAACGACAAATTTGGCGATAAATTTGACTTAATATCACTAACTGAGTTTGGAGAAATTTAACTTCTTCGTTAATCCATATTACATTGGGAAAATTATTAATTTAATATTTTGGATTCAAAATATAGCTTGTTCCTTTGTTCTTAAGATATAAGAATTTTATCGGGAGATAGTACAGAATTTGCTTTTTGTTAGTGAGTATAAGGGTTGTGTCGTAAAGTAATTGCATTTTACGTACTACTCAAAATGCTAATAAAACTAAAAAAACTTCGTTAAAAGCAGCATACAATACAAAAACAATAGCGTAGACTAGATATGAAGACAAGAAACCGTCTGTATCGTCAGGACACACTAGAAGCGCAATTTTCATTTGTGAAAGCAAGATCGGCGACTGATTGCTCTCTCACGACTGAAGGTTACGACGCGCTTCTTATGCGCCCTGACGAGGAAATATGCTTCTTGCCCTCAAAAACGGTCTACACTATTCTTTTTGTGTTATATGCTGATTTTAACGAAGTTTTTAGTTTTATTCATTACATTTAGTTAGGTGGTATAAGGATCGCAGAATAACTGCACTTAGTTAGGGGTATAAGGGTCGTAAAGTTATTGCTTTTTATTAAGTGATATAAAGGCCGTAAGGTAATTATATTTTGTTAGAGATATAAGGGCCATAAAGCCTTTTGTTAAGGGATATAAAGGTTGTAAGGTAATTGATCTTTGATAGGAGCCGAAGGGTGGGTCCTAAAAATAGCGTTTTGTTAGTTGCCGCAAAGTAATTGTGTTTTATTAGGGAAATAAGGGTCGTAAAGTATTTGCATTTGGAGCTCGTATAGTATATATAGGGGATCATGCATTGCGTACTGTTAAGTTGTCTTATACAAATAAATATATTGATCGACACAGGTGCGTGGTCCATGCGTGTCCGGAGATTTTAGAAGTGCAAGTGCTGCAGGCGTCGGGCGGGAGGCAATTCATTGCATAACTTTTGCATCCTATCATATGATAAGCTTAAAATTCAGTCACAAAACAAGAATAGACATCGCCTCCAATTTTATATGGCATCCAAACCATGAAGGCTGTATTAAATAATGATCCAGCACTAAATATATATATAACCAACTGCGAGCAGATTAATGCCTGACTTCCTTTAATTTCAAGTCTAACAGCTCATTTTTAATCGAACTTCCTCCACGCAACATTTTTTATAGTAGCAAATTAAGAACCTTGTTTTTTTTTTTTTAAGAAAGAAGAAAAAACAGCTTTCGTAAGGGAGTCCTTTTTATTTGAGATCGATGGAACTTTTTTTAATGCAGAGAAAAACTTTAAGATAAATATAAAGAGTTCATTAATGTTTGAATCCGATGACATTAATACACTGGTATCAAAATATATTTTCTTGTTTCGAAAATTAAAAAAATATTACCCGTTTTGGATTTTGTCCCTACATTGAATGTTTTTCTCGACACTGTTTTTTCTTGCATTGCATCCCCACATATTACGAACTAGAAAATATAATAATAGTTATTACAATTTTTTAAGGTTGTAGATTTCTTTTATAACCTTTCGCTTTGAACTTTTTCCGAATTTGAAATCCCTATTTAGTATATGATGAATTCATGGGAACATAATGGTAGAAACTATTGACATCATTTTTAGAAAAAAGCAAAACGAATTTTCAACAGGTCCACAAATTAAAGTATGTTTTCTCACTCATAAAAGTTAACATACTTGATTAATGCAATCTTACTGAAAAGTGCACAAACTTTCATATTATTATAGACAGGATAACTAGGACATATGTGTAGGCGATTTATCATTTTGTTGCTGCAAACAATGACGTATTCACAGAGGGGGTCCGGACCCTCCCCCCAACCTTCCGCCGAAATGAAATTTCTGGATACGTCCTTGCCTGTGCTCTCGTGTTTTCTCGTTCAATTGTGATCCAGTATCAATTTAGTCAAGATTTAGTCCAGTTAGTTTTTTCAAACTTTTCTTTTGGATTGAAAGTTCACTATATTTTGGACCTCGCCCCCCCCCCCCCATTCGAAATGAAATTTCTGGATACGTCCTTGGCTGCAGATTAAAGCTGCAAACACGAAAGACTGAAACACTGATCTTAACATATTCGTAAAAGAAAAAATCTGATGTGGCAACACATGACTTTTCTTATATAATGCAATGAATTTACTTCTTTCACAGTGAAAGCAAGGGTGTATAAGATCCACGGCACTATGTTTTTAACGTTAAATTTGTGCATTTGGCGCTTTTCCGGATGACAACATGTGAAACTATTTCCAAGTACCCGATTAACTTATATTTCAAGGAACTCTAAAATGACAATTATTATTATCGATAGCATCCTCAATAAGTAATATAAGCCCATATATTAAAATACATAATTAATTCATGAATTTAGCGTCATTTTCGTTAACTCAACCTCATGTTAGCAATTTTGACAAAATTTTCGTCAATCGGGAGCGATATATTGCCAAGTTGGCGATATTCCGCTAGACTATTCGCTAGATTATTTCTCAAAATCGCCAAATGTATCGCCGAGTATTATAGACAAACGAAGAGAAGGGCATTATTTATATACTAGAAGATATGCCCGTTGTATGACGAAATTCAAAATTTGCAAAACATTACCTCCCATTCACGCCATTTTCGTCAATTTGCCAACATTTAAAAAGTTGCCAGGTTGGCGACATCACGCCAAATTCGTCGCCAAAAATTTTACCAAGCATTACGAATAGACGAACGGGTAACGAAATGGATTATTCTTATAGTAGATTCTTATATTCCTTCCAAGTTATTGAATTTCATCAATTAGTCGTCATTTTCATTGATTTAGCGTCATTTTTATCAATTTGGCGACATTTTCGTCAATTTCACAACATTTAAAACTCGCTGAAGTGGCGACATACAGCCAAGTTCGTCGCCAATATTTCGCCAAGTGTTACAATTATTTATATGCTGTCATCTGCAATTAAATATGCTAAATAGACACTGCTAGCCATTTCTTTTGGTGTCCAGATCGCAATGGATCAAATCAACTGTGAACCTGTGTTTTCATTTGAAATATGTCTTGTGGTATTCTCTACATTTTTGTTTAATTCTCAATATGAATGTATTTTATTTTAAAAAAATTGTGACAACTATTAAATACAAGGATATATTCTTTTCAGTATTGGCATCTGTTTTCAGTAAAAATTATATCAAAACATTAAATTGAAAGGTTGTAGCGTACTTTGTAAAAAAATAACCAATTAGGGCAGAAAGGGTCAGGAATTAAGGATCCTATAAAAAAAAACTCATATTAGTTCAGGACGTTCTACCATTAAAGAGGACAGAAAAATCTCCAAACTATAAATTTCATGTGCTTATTAATTACATTTCACCCTGGTCTGATCTATAAATTGAGGAATCTCCAAGTACTAAAAGAAAAAACACAAAAAACAGAATTACTGGCATGTTTTCCATTTAAACTAGTAAAAGTTGAAATAAATGAAAAGCACAGAACAAAAAAAAACCACATACAAAACATCCTCAAGATTCTCTGGTTGTAGATTATATATATATATAAAACACAAAGATAAGAAAGAAGGAACGACAATGTATCAAAATTTCGCCGGGGGGGATTGTGACCCCCACTTCCCGGTTAAGCCAGCTTAATGTCATGTCGACACTCCCGGCAGCGGATACATTGCCGAAAACCAAGTACACTATACTTAAACCACAAAGGTGAAAGACCCATACTGACTATACCACAAAAACCGAATAATCAAGTTTTCAATGCTGCTAACATCAACACAAATTACAATATAAAATATCAAAGAGATAACAAGACGAACCAACCTCGTACTCACTTCACCATCCAAGCAACTACACATCATTTGGCACAACCTTTCCGGAATCAAAACTCCCTTTTACATCTCTACCAATATGTCTATGGTAGCTGTATGTTTTCTTCTGTTTAAATTGTAAGTGTTCCTTTATATAAAAATAAACTGTAACTTTCCGTTACGGTATTAATATATACGTATTAATATATTATTTTTAGGGAATTGTTTCCCCACGTAAATGGTTGACTTGTGAAATGAAGTGACATACTTTTGGTTTAGGTTATTACACTGGCGAGAAGGGGTACACATTCTATCTTAATAACATAGTGGTACTTGTGTAGTGTTGTACATATATGTTGACGTATTTGTATACAAAAATAATAAAAAAATTAAAAATAGTGAATTTTAATATAAAAATTAAAAAATTTTGTATAAATTTTTTTACACTGTTGTGTCGATGATTTATGGCATCTTAATGTTAAAAGTGTTACATGTATGATTATGAGGAGTTATTTCCGATGTTATGAAAAAATGAGTGAAAAAGAACTTATTTCATGTTTATATGTCCATTTCATGGTCATTGAGTTACATTACATGTATTTGGGGGGGGGGGGGGGGGGTTGTACAGTAAAAAACACTCATCTTTAAAATATGGTATGAAGAATAACAATGATTTAGCGACTGGCAATTTCGGGGTTACCACCACGAATGCTCGGTTGGCTAGTAATAGGGGTACTAGTCAATCGTTAAACAGTTACTCTAAGCCGAATACTCTGGGAAAATATTTCAAGCCTATCGTTGACAACAGTGTTAAAAACAAAATAACTGTACATATGTTAAATAGGAGGGACGGGCCTCGTGCAACTGATAATCATGTAGATCAAAGTATTTTTAAGAATTTAAATCATTGAAATTTAAATTGTGCACATCTAAAAGATGTAAATTGTGCCCTATAGCAAATCCTTTACAAATTGGGAAAAAGGATAATAAATATACTTTTTGTAAAGTTTACAATAGCATATATTGCATAAAATGTATGAGATGTAATTTAAAATATATAGGTCTGACACAAAATAGTATTAATATAAAAATGAATTTACATAGTAGTCAAGTTTATAAATTACAAAAATACCCATTTACAGAATCAACTTTGGAAATGAAACATTTTTTTAATCATGGGCTAGAAGCCATGCAAATCACCCTTCTTGACATAGTTATAAATCTAAAGGAACGATTATGGTGGGAAAACCACTATATAACTCAACATAATTCTCTTTATCCTTACGGACTTAACTCCGTAAGATTTAACGTAAATTTTAATAGTGAACACAGAAAAAAATACGATTCTGAAATTGTCACAGATCTATATTATATTAAACAAAAGGGTAATGAACTTGGAAAAACTACACGTAAATATCGAGTCGGTAGAAAACAAAAAATAAATTTGGAAAAAACTATTGATAACATCAAGAAATTTACAACAAAGCACGCAAATAATCACGAATTATCTAACAACTGGATTAAGAACATGGTTTTTAGTATTAGAAGTCGTTTTTTAAGAAGGATATGGAATCATTATAAAGGAGTTGAGTTTGGTAACGCATTTGGACAGGCAGTTGAAAAGATGGATGTGTTTTTAGATTATATTAAATTAAGAGCTAAATTTTAAAAAATAAATATGAAGAATAATTTAACGGTAAAGTTAAATCACGAATATATGATCGTAAATTACAAAAACAAGAGTTTCGCTAAAATTAACTTTTCAAGTATATTACGTGAACATAAAGTAAAATTTCCTATAAATGATGCACATATTATAAAAGGGCATATAAATATACTATGCCAATAGGTAGACTCTTATTTAATTACAATAAAGTATGCAGAAATGTATTGAAAACCGATCAAACCTGCCCTTGTCAAAAATATCCTGCTTTTAAGAACAATAATATAGGACATATAGTAACAGGTGATCTCAACATGCTAGAAGGTTCTAATTTGAAAAATGCCTTTACATTAGGAACTAAATATAGAAACGAAGAATATCGTGATATTGAAGAAAGTATTGTAAATAACATAGAAGTATTTATATACAAATGTGCAGTTAAATACAGTCTTCCAGCACAAGTTTTCGAGGAATGGAAATCGGAAGTAGTGAGCAGTATAAAGAAGAATTATGTTATAAATAAATACGATTGTTCTGGGAAATACAACAAATACACTCTGGAAAATTTACATCAAGAATTTGTCATATCGTATGTAGATAAAGTTACATCTAATTTCGCTTTCACATGCCAATATTATTACAACAAAATGCTTATTGCAAGTTATCAAGATTGAAGGATGAATTAAACATACCTAAATTGAGTCTTTCTAAATGAGTAGTGGACTGTAATTCTATAAAAGAAGACTGCAGTAATACTTATCCATCCTTTATTACAAACTATCTAAATGAAAAAATAAGAACAACGAGCCACTTTCTCGTGTCTCCTATCGCTACAAGTTTTTATTCCAACTCCACAAATTCGCTTGAAAAACCCGCAACCCGCTGCTTGGCGCTCGCCAAACAAGAACATTTGGCGTCTTTCAAATACATACTTCACGGGCTCCAACAAAGATAAAAATGCTTATATAAAACTACACCATTCTAAAACTGAAATTGAAAATCGGATGAAAACAACATATAAAATTTTGAGTTACAATATAAATTCAATCAGATTCCCATACATCACACTTATACCAAAACTACATAAAAATCCAGTAAAATTCAGACCAGTCACAAATGGATATAAAACTTATTTAACCTTTGCTAACGTAAAATTATTAAAACTTTTGAAGAACATCTTGATAAAAATTAAAAATACTGGTGTTTATTTCTTAAAATATAGCTTTGAAATTATAGAAAAACTTAAGAATATTTCTGAAAAATTGCAATACAAAAGTTACGATTTCAATGACCTTTTCTGTAATATTGATATAAAAGATTTATTTAACATTTTAATGGAGTATTATAAAAAGTACGAAATGCAAAACCTTATGAAAAAACATGTATTCAAGTGCTTAGTCGAAATGGTTCTATTCGAAACAGTATTATACGATAGATCAGATTTTTGCAAACAGCGATATGGAATACCAATGGGAGGGGCTTGCTCCTCTATCCTTGCAGACATATACTTAAATAAATATGAGGAAGGAACTCATATATTAAATGAAATAATATTTATTAGATATGTGGATGGCATTTTATGTGCTTACCCCGAAAGACAATATAACTTAGACATTTCTTTTCATCCACCCAACTTAACCTTGACTGAAACAGCAAGTAATTTTGATCAAAGCATTAATTTCCTGGACTTAACTATATACATCCAGTCAAATGAATGCGTTGGTTTTAGACTTTATGATAAAAGAAAGGATTTTAATTTTAAAATAGATTACATTGTCAAATGGAATACAAGTTTACATCGTAATGTATTCAGAAACATTATATTAAACTTTTTGATCAGAAGCAAACAATTAAATAGCAGTAACATGGATCGTTATAAAAGCGATCAATGTTACCTGAATGAGGCTATTGCAAAGGGGTTACCCTTTGCGTTTTCTAAGCAACATCATCAGAAAATTTTACAGCATAACCGTAACGGAAAGTTACAGTTTATTTTTATATAAAGGAACACTTACAGTTTAAACAGAAGAAGACATACAGCTACCATGGACATATTGGTAGAGATGTTAAAGGGAGTTTTGATTCCAGAAAGGTTGTGTCAAATGATGAGTAGTTGCTTGGATGGTGAAGCGAGTACGAGGTTGGTTCGTCTTGTTATCTCTTTGATATTTTATATTGTAATTTATGTTGATGTTAGCAGCATTGAAAACCTGATTATTCGGTTTTTGTGGTATAGTCAGTATAGGTCTTTCACCTTTGTGGTTTAAGTATAGTGTACTTGGTTTTCGGCAGTGTATCCGCTTCCGGGAGTGTCGTCATGACATTAAGCTGGCATAACCGGGAAGTGGGGGTCACAATCCCCCCGGCGAAATTTTGATACATTGCCGTTCCTTTTTTCTTATCTTTGTGTTATAAATGTACTTGGTTGAGCTGCTATGCGCCTAAGGGTATATTTTCAGAAAGTTGTTTTTTGGAGCAGTTGATATATTGGTATATTTGAATATATAATATATATATATATATATATATATATATATATATGTTGTATAATATCTTGTGTTTTCCTATTTTTACTCTTGATTGGCAGCACTGTTATTTTCATGATCTTCTTTATCTTCATGAGTGGTAACACCGATTTTTTATCTTATACTTTATGTATGGATTACACTGACTTTTATCTTCATGAATGGCAACTGTTGAAGATATAGCTTCTCATCTATGCATATGCGAGTAGTAGGCTTAGTTCATTCTTTCATTTTTTGAAAAAAAAATATTTCTTTCTCTTCTTTACTGTTCATGGTAATGGTCTATCTTTTAGTTCTTTAGAGTGCAAAATAACCACTTTGATCAATGTAACAAGGTTATTTAATGAAAAGAGTTATGTTTTAGAAGGCAAGAAGAATTGTATGCACCTTCTAATAATTTTACAATTCTTTGACTTCTATGCATTGCTATCCATTGTAATTCATTCTAATTCTCTTTGAATTTGTTTTACTTCCTATAGATTGTTGTGTTGTTCTGTTTCCTCCAACAATTTGATAGTCTACTAACTTGTATTAAATTGATTTCTTAATTTAGTATACTATAAGAGATTTGTAATTAGTCTAAGGTGATTTGCAATATCTGGTCAAGTTCAATATTAATTCTATTAGTTTATTTATTATTTTCATCTTTTTCATATGCCGCATTTAGAGCAATGAATAGATACATTTTTATTGTAAAATTATTTCATTATATGTATTTTATTAGATGCATTTCTCGTAGCAATCCTGCATCAGCTTATTAAACAACTGTATTATTTGCGTGTGTCTATATATATATATATTGCACTCCTGCACTTTCGTTTTTATTATTTTAATTTATATATATATATATATATATATATATATATATTATTAGAAAGAAGCAATAATAAAAATAATTAATTTAAGTAATTGTGAAATATTAACATCACCGTAGAAGCAAAACCACTGCCATAATACCGATAATAAAAAAGATCAGCACCGGCCAAAATTCGAAGATTAAAAAAGAATTAAATTTATCTTCATGTATGAGTGTTTAATTCTAATTAACCCAACCAAATGCCTATTTTGGACAATAGTACATTACGGATAATAGTACATTTGGACAATAGTACATTACATAATAGTGATTGGACAATAGTACATTACTATAAATGTCCAAACTCAGACTACAGGCACCAAAAGATGGAAAAATGAAGATAAGAAACATTAGGAAAATTTGTATTACCATGTAGCAGGAACCCTTCTTTCACCACGTGTATATGCGACCAACCTCAACAGTATAATAAATATCTAGAAGCACCGGAATGAACATGATGAAATGCGACCTAGGAGGCATTACAAACGTTCACAGCGACACTCCCAGACCCGTCCAGTGAGTCAGAGCAGGAGACAGGACTATTACCCGTATAAGCAAAATAGAATATGAACATGAAGCAAAGATGAAAATTCTTACTAAATAAGAGATTCACAGAAAAAATGGATAAACGAGAATGCCACTATACACCATTATAAGGGCGCTAAAATCGTAGTTTCAAACTGGCTAAGGTTACAATTTTTTTAGCGAAAATAAAATTGAAAACATTAATATTAATGTAACTTATTTTCAGATGTTTTTGATTTTTCTAATTTTTTTAGCTTATTTTATTATTTTTCATTATTATTTAAATATATAATTAATAAATAATTATAATTTTTTTTTGTTAGCCACTATAATTGGGAAGGTTGCCTTGGATATTATCGAGTGGAAGTTGATACACTGAGTTGATAATTTTAATAACAAATGTGGGAGGATATGCATTATTACTTGCTGTACTCAATAATTCCATAAAATGTGCTAATTTATAATTTTCATCACAAATTTTATTGATTCTGAGAACCTGGGTTTATTATAATATTTCTAAAAGCTGATACATGCCAACAAGAGTCAAAATGTTGAGTTTTTGATGTAAGTTTGTCAAGTTTATAGTCATATTACAATTTTTTAATTCTAAATTTAATTCTAAAAAATTTGCAACATTAGAGTCATTATTACTACTTGCATTTAATTATAAATTATTAGGATAAATGTTAAATACTATAGGGATATTATTAAGGGATACACATAATATGTCATCTAGATATCTAACCATGTGCATATTATGCAAGCTTGGATTAATGTTCTTTTCATAGAAGAATAAATACAGATTACCTAACAATGATGAGGCACCCCCCACCCCCTTGTGGGATACCAAACTTTTGTTTAAAAAAAGTACCACCATGTTGAATATAATTCTCGCAGAGAGTGAAATTAAGTAATTTTTTAAAAAGAAAATATGAATATTTTAGATTGATATTATATTTTTTTTAAATTCCTAATATAGTTCTATGCAGATCATCTATATCAATTATTAAATAAATTTTTGAAATCAAAAGTATAAATACTATGAATATTAGTAAGAGTTTTTAATTCCTTAACTAATTCAAAACTGTTTTACACAATATGACAATTATTTAAAATCTCATCTGACAAGAATATTTCATTTAATATTTTTAATAATAATTTACCAGTATTAGTAATGTAAGAATTATGCCTACTAGTAATAGTTCGAAAAGCAACAGGATTTTTATGAAACTTGGGTACTAAAATTAGATAAGGAATGTTTTTACAACTATTTTTTAGATGGATTTGCTTATATTTGGCTGAAATTCTATTAGATAAGATTTTAAAGTTAGTATTATGTAAATTATAGATTTGATTATTAAGCAAGAGTGACTAGAGGGTACTTATATAGTAATATTTACATAAGAGTGAGTAGTTACTACTAGCTTTATCGACATAAGTAATGACAAAATCAGTTTGAATTTCTTTAATATCCTTTTAAATTGAATTAAGTTTATATGATTTATTAATTTTCTGATTATATATATAGTGATTTAAGTATTGCTCTATTAAGACACTCTATTAAGACACATGGTTTGAAGGCTTCTACAGGGATTTGATATTTATAGTTGATTTTATAGATAAATTTATTTTAGTCAAGAATTAAATCTTTACAAATTAATTTATGTTTAAATTTAGTAGGTATACTGTATTTAGTACTTAGTAGCATCAATGCATCATAATTAATCTTAGTGCATCATAATTACTAATATTTAGATTTCCCGTTATAACATGCCCATGGTGTTTATCTACGTAGTCTTTGTATTTATCTAAATGGCAGTGCCAGTATGACTCTTTATCCAATTCATAATTTTAATTAATATCTATTGATTTGGCTATTTGATTATAATCTAAAATATAACGCCCTAGTGGTTTATCATATTTATATGCAATTTTAGGATTTACATGTTTGACTGGAAAGTAATTGGAAACCGATTTTAAAAAATTATTTATCTTCAGATTATTTAAGACAGAATTAGTGAAATTCAAGGTACAATATTCATTTATTTTAGTATATTGTTTTGATTCGTCATTTAAATTTAAGTCCGTGACGTATAAATAAACATTAAGAATTTTACTTCTGGTAATGAGCAAAATCATACAATAAATGTTTAAAATGAATGTTATTAAATGCAGTGGGTATAGAAGGGTTATAAATCAAATTTAATTGCTGTTTTTCAATTGCGAAAATCCAGTTCTTACAATGGTTCCAATCAAAAGTAATTTTGAAATTTGTATACTGCTGTATGGTGGCATTTTTTAGATCAGAAAATGAGGACAATTTTTTTATTATATTTACTTGCTCTTTTAGTTCTTTTTGATTTATTTTTAGAAATGTTAAAGAAATTATAATTATTATGGTCTTCATTGAAATAATTAAAGAATTTTTTAACAATGTTATGATTAGTAAATATTATATATATATATATATATATATATAAATCAATAAAATTTGTGATGAAGATTATAAATTAGCGCACTTTATGGAATTATTGAGTACAGCGACTAATAATGCATATCCCCCCAAGTTTGTTATTAAAATTATCAACTCAGTGTATCAAATTTCACTCGATAACATCCTAGAAAACATTCCCAATTATAGTGACTAACATACAGTAGGGGGGGGAAAAAAAAAAATATATATATATATATTATATATAATTATTAATTATATAAATAAAAATGAAAAATAATAAACTAAGTCAAAAACATTAGAAAAATCAAAAAATAGGAAAATAAGATGCATTAACATTAATGTTTTGAATTTTATTTTCGCAAAAAAATGTAACTTTTGTCAGTATTGAAACTAGGTTTTGAGCGCCCTTATAATGGTGTATAGTGGCATTCTCGATTATCCATTTTTCATATGAATTACTTGTTTAGTAGGAATTTTCATCTTTGATTCATATTCATATTCATGTTTGCATGTTTGGGAGGTTGTGTTCTGAATTGCTTGTCCAGTCTCCAGCTTAGATTCACTGGACGGGTTTGGGAGTAACTCCGTGAACGTTCGTACTGCCTCCCTGGTAGAATTTCGACTTGTTCATTCCGGTGCTTCCAGATTGAGCTGTTGAGGTTGATCGTGTATACACGTGGTGGAAGAATGGTTCATGCCGCATGGTAATACAATTTTCTTGCTGTATCCTTTTTTCATTTTTTGTTGCCTGTAGTCTGAGTTTAAGTATTTATAGTAATGTACTATTGCTTAATCTGAAACAGGCATTTGTTTGGGTTAATTGGAATTAAATACTCAGACCTGACGATGAATTTAGAATCCGATGAAAAAGCGGATGGTTATTCTAATTGGGCCAGGGCTTCATGTGATCAGCTGCAGCCGATGTTAATTTCGGTACTTCATAAGTGCCAACCTTTTCAACATCATAACACTCATTATGTTTCAATGCTTTGACGCGATAAAGTACAAAAAATCTGAGTCGTAGCTTTAGTTCTGTACCTAACTGGTTCTTTTTGGTCGCAACCATATCACCAATCCTATATAATTGAGGTTTCTTCCTTTTACGGTTCAATTGTCGACTGTTTTCTGCTTGTATTTTCAAAATGTTGTTCTTGGGGTCTTCTCGCAAACTATTCCTGTCTTGTGTGGTAAGGTGAAGATATTCTTCGTCTAGGGTTTTTTTAATTTTCAGGTCTTCTTTATTCCTCTTTGTTACGCCTGTTGTTAGCTCAAACGGGGTAACATTTGTGATTCTTATTGTAGAGCTATTAATGATGCGCTGAGCATCGTATACCACTTTGATGAATTGTCTACTGAGAATTTCGTTAGTACGGGAATTATAGCACTGTGTACCCGCTTGCTCTCTCGACGTAAAAACTGATACCTTATCTGAAATCTCACTTTTGAAGGTTTGTCTAATACGTTTTTATTAAATTTTAACTTCTCAATTGCGTCTCGCTACTATGTAGATTTCACTGAATAGAACCACGTAAATTTAGTAAATGCATATACCACCGTGAATATGTGTTGGTATTGCTTATTTGTGGACGGAAGTGGTCCTATGGAATCAATGTGATAGATGTCTAGTGAGACGCTTTCCTTTGGTTAGGTGTATAAGACGTTCGCCTTTCCCACGCTTCTTATTACAAATAATGCACTCTACACAGTTGACTATGACACTCTCTATTTGCTTTCTTGCTTTAGGGATGAAAAGTTTTGTTTCAAAACTCCTTCAGCTTTAACTGCAGCAAAATGACCCTTTGTGTGGACTTCTCGAATGATTTCTGCCTGCAATTCTTGAGGTGCTACTAGCAATTTTCTTCCATCTACCTGTTTATATAAAACACCGTTATTAACTAGACAATATTTATTATTTATTATTAACTAGGCAGTCATAGTCTTTATAATTTGTATGTGTTCCTCTTCTTGTATTTCAGAAACTTTATCGATTACTTCACTGTGAAAACCAGTCAAACCAGTCTATCAAAACGGCGTTGAGGCTTAATGCATCCACACGTTTCATCAGTTCGTCCGATCAATGAATAGCCTCATAAGCAAATTCTTCAAGAAGCAATGCCCCATCTGGCGATTTTTAAGTAATGTTCTTCTTATCGAATGCCCCGCAATCAATCACATTGAATTTCTAACCCAATAAGTAGTTCCTAAACTTTTTCAAACCTTCAATAATTACGAGAACCTCCAATTCGTAGCTGCAATATTTTTCCTGTTGTAGTGCTGTTTTTTTTACTCATGTAGTGAATCGTGTAGAGCTTTCCGTCGTCTGACTGTTGTAGAAGCACCTACTCCAACATATGGCTACTTGCATCCATGTGTAACTCTAATGTCGTTCCTTGTTTAAAGATGTACAGGACTGGGCTTTGAGACAACATTTCTTTCAGTTTATCAAAAGCTTCTTATTGCACTAGCCCAAAACAAAATTCTGTGTTTCTTCTAAGCAAGTCGCTTAAAGGCTTTGCTGTTCTGGCATATTAAGGGGTAAGCTTTCTAAAATATCCTGAGATACCCAGGAAACTTTGTACTTGTTTCGTCGTTAGTGGCTGAGGAAATATCTGGACGGGCAAAGTTTTAGTCGAATTGTTTCATCCTCAGTCAAGTAACCAAGGTATTCAATTTAGCGTTTTAAAAACTGACACTTCTTAAAATTAAGTTCCAAATCATAATCTGAATATACTTTAAGGACACACTTCTGTTTAACTATTACTTCTATCTCGTCTCGTGAGAGAATAATCATGTCGTCCATGTAGATAATACGGTATAGATATATTGCTGGAACACACTCAGACTATTAGATACCTTCAGGAATTCATATTGTCTTTCATACGTAACAAAAGTTGTATATTTGGTGCTATTCCCGTTCACATCTACGTGGAAAACCCATTCTTTAAATCAAGTGAAGTGAATACTTTCACATGTTCTAAATCATCTAAAACCTCTTCTATTAGTGACAACGGGAAACGATCTTTATTGATGTTTTAATTCATTTTTCTATAGTCTATACAAAGTCTGGAAGATCCATCTTTTTTTTTTTTACAAAACACTATTGGAATCGCGCAGTCAGAACAGCTGAGATTTATGATATCGTTCCGTAACCACTCCCGTATTTGCATTCCAACAACTCTTCACTCAGCGAACGGCATTCTGCGTGACTGACGGGAATCTCGTTAGTTAAAATAATAAAATAATATTCATTTTTAACTCTGTGCTTTCCGTTTTATGTAGTTTATATTCGTTAGTAAGTTTCATTAACTTCTCTCTCTGTCTGGCGCTGCAAACATGACTCACGTTTATCATCTCAGCATCTGACAGCTGAGCCAGAAAACTTTTTGCTATCATGCATCTGGTTTCTAACACACTTTGAAAGAACTACCTTCCCCTTCCCAAACCGACAAGCTCGTTGGTTCTATTTCTTTCACTTTGTTCTGTCCCGTTTATTATTTCTTGTTCGTCATGTTCCGTTTCTTATTTATTGTTCGTATTGCTTCTATCAATTAGTATATTTCTATTTTGAGCAACTCGTGCTCGTGCATAATTCAGTTGAATATCGCATCTTCCCAAGTTTTCTATTCCGTTTAAAGTTAACGAAAAATTTAGCTCAATCATTACATCAATACCAATAATGATTTAATCGCTTAAATTTGGCAGAACATAAATATTGGTAACAACTACACATTCATTAATGGTTATTTCCGCAGGAAAAAACCTTGGCGAGATACCTTGTCTCCGCTAATACCGATCAAAATTACGTCATTAGCAGTTAACGTGGGTAATCCAATGTCAACTTAAAATTCCCATTTAACCATTGCTACATTACTACCTGTATCAATTAAAGCATCTAATTTTTCTCCCAGTAGAGTATCTGATTTCTTTCCCTAGTAAACATTTGACTTTTCCCCAGTATTTCAACACTTTATCGGATTTTTCTTGAAAAATTACGAGGATCACGAATCAGAATTCTATTTAATTCTTTTCAATCACAAATGTTAGCTTTATGTTCAAAACATTTACATTTAAAAACCTAATTCCTTCTCTTTTTATTGTTACAGTCTATTGATTTATGTTCTAACACGTTGCAATGAAAACACTTAATAGAGTTACTGATTTTATTATAACCACGTAAAAACGACCATGTCTTAGCTTTATCATAATCATTACTGAAGCGTTTTCTGTACTTTTCATCTGATATTTTTGCACCTGCTTTCAACTGACACCGAACTGCTTCGTACTGATCTAATTTGTTTATCAATTCGTCTATTTTTACTTTTTTTATATACATAGTATAATGTACAAGGAAAGTATTGTGACGAGGTCGAAAATTCGAATTCGGGTTTTTGACAGGAGAGCATGTTTCAAGCATCCCTGATCACGATTCAGACGTTTTTGAGGGGATGTCTGTCTGAGTGTGTGTGTGTGTGTGTGTGTGGACACCATATCTCAGGAACGAATATATCGATTCAACCGAAATTTGGTACACAAATTACATTCAGTGAATACTGAAAGCCTATTGTTTTCATACGCAATCGCATGTTCAGACCCCCCCCCCCCCCCCCAAATGTGGAAATAAAATTTTGAAAAAATTATCAAAAATACAAAACCTTCAATAAAGTTTTGTAAATACTCATTTCTCGCGTAATTTTTCATTAGAAAACGATTGACACCAACTTTAGATCGCTAGCATGAACCGTTCTCGAGATATTGCACATTTTCCAAATAAATTAATCAAAAAATCACATAAAATTAAAAAAGTGTTAACTATTTTGAAATATGTTCACTTTTCATATGTAATATTACGCGATAAATTTGTCATCATCATTCTGATAGATCTAGCTCGTTCCATTCATGAGAGAAAATACTTTGGGTAATAGTTTTATATTTGGACACCATTAATCGTTTGTCTACTATAAGAATAACCTATTTCTCTCTCCATAACGCTTGACGAAATTTTAGCGATGAATTTCGCGGAATATCGCCAACTTGGTGGGATTTTTAAATGTTGCCAAATTAACAAAATGTGACCAAATTGATAAAAATAACGCTGAATCAGTAAAAATGACGACTAATCGATGAAAATTCAATATCTTGGAAAGAATATAAGAATCTACTGTAAAAGAAGATAATTTTGGGTAATAGTTTTGTATTTGAACGCCATTAGTCGTTTATCTACTATGAGAATAACATATTTCTCCGTCTATAACGCTTGGCGAAATTTTGGTGGAATATCGTCAACTTGAATATATTTAGCACCAAATTGCTGATAATATCATCAAAATTGCAAGAATTATGCAACGTTAATGAAAATGATGCTTAATTTATGAATTTGTTATTAAAATATTTTAATATATTACTTATTGAAGATGTATCAATATTGATAATTGTTAATTTAGAGTTGCGTGAAATATAAGTTAATTGAGTATGAAATGGTTTTACATGTTGTCATCCGCAAAAGCGCCAAATGTACAACTCAACTTCCCAAACACTGTGCCCTGGATCTGTTCATCAGTTTTTCACTGTAATATAAGTAAATTCATTGCATTATATAAGGAAAGCCATGTGCTGCCGACATCAGATTCTTACTTTCCTTAAATGCATAGTATAATGCATAAGGAACGTATTGTAACGGGGTCGAAAATTCGAATCCAAGTCTTCGACGGGAGAGCACTTTCAAGCATCCCTGAACATGAATCAGACGTTTTTAAGGTGATCTGTGTGTGTGTGTGTGTGTGTGTGTGTGTGTGTGTGTGTGTGTGTGTGCGCGCGCGTGCGTGTGGAAACGATATCTGTCGAACGAATGGTGCGATTCAAACAAAATTTGGTATAAAAAATTACAATCCGTGAATACTGGAAGGTTATTGCTTTTTAATGCAATCGAATGCTCAGAATCCCACTAAATTTTCGAGGGAAATTTTGAAAAAATCATCAAAAAATCAGAACTTTTAATAAAGTTTCTCGAATAATCATTTATTGTGTAATTTTTCATTAGAATACGATTGACATAAACTTTAAAACGCTAGCTTGAACCGCTCTCGAAATATTGCACATTTTAAAAATAAATGTATCAAAAAATCACACAAAAAAATATTAACTATTGGGAAATATGTTCACTTTTCATATGTAATATCATGTGATAAATTTGATGACATCATTTTTGTGGATCTAGCTCGTTCCATTCATGAGAAAAATTACTTTGGATAATACTTTTGAGTTTGGACACCAATAGTCATTTATCTGCTATAAGAATAACTAATTTATCGAACCATAACGCTTAGCGAGATTTTGGCAATGAATTTAGAGGAATGTCACCAACTTGGCGACATTTTAAATGTTGCCAAATTAACGAAAATGTTACCAAATTGATAAAAATGACGATACATAAATGAAAATGACGTCTAATTGACGAAAATGCAATATCTTAGAGAAAAAATATAATAATCTACAAGTACTATAAAGATAACCAATTTTTTCGTCCGTAACGTTTGTATAAAATTTTGGTGACGAATTTTTTGGAATATCTCCGAGTAGGTGACTTTTTAAATGTTGCCCAAATTGCCGAAAATGTCAACCAACTGATAAAAGTTCGCCAAATTGATGAAACTGGCCCTAAGAAACGAAATGACGACTAATTGACGAAAGTTTAATATCTTGGAAAGAACATAAGAATAACTCATTTCTCCATCCGTCCGTCCGTAATTCTTGCACGTGGAAGTATTGTTTATTTTATATAGAATTCCTAAATAGGACAGTCATTTGTCAATAACCCTATTGTGTCAAATAAATTCCTTCTGTAATCGTTTTAGGGTCGTTCCCTACTCAGTAGATAATGCTCTACAACTTTGCGAATGGTTTTTTCCCTCCATTTTACTCTGTTGCTGAGTGCGTTATCCTATTTTTCTTTTATTCTTCCCTACAGGCGCTGCAATCCCTTTTATTCCATCCGGCATGGTCAATTTTTATTTGATGTACATTCATAGATCTTTCTTTACAAAGTTATTAGGGTAGCTAGGGACTCTACTAGGAACTCTGCTTACATTTTTTTTATAAAGTATTAACTATTCAACCCTGTGCATTAAAAAGTGGAATATCAAATTATAATCGATTAAGATGTGTATCAAACCAATAAAAATGCATTGAATATTGTTAATTGATAAAATATATACAGTATGGATAAATTAAAATTTAAGTTGCCTTCTGAAAACTGTGGTTTAATATTTCATCAACGTCCTAGAAAGGATTTCTGTGCTAGTTTCTTTCATATGTCCCTAGTATAAGACTTCTATTGATTGTTTTATTTTAATTGCGCTTAATTTCTCTATTATAATACTAATTCCTAAGTGTCTGCCTGTCTATCTGTCTATCACATGACTTTGTATCCCCTTCCCAAATACATAGACACTTGAAATTTGGTACATAAGTCAGTCGTTCGATATAACACTGGAGAAAAATCGACTTTTTCAAAATATTTTCATTTGAGGTAAATCAAAATGTTCGACATGTTAGCTGATTACAAAATGCACTTTTCGATGAGATCGAATCACTTGTTTCCAATACTTGTTGAATTAGGTGTTGTTGTTGAGACGCAGACCGTCCGACCTACCAGAAAGGTGTAAAGTAACTGTTTGGACGGCCGGAAAGTGTTGAATTAGGTGTGCCGCACACCGAACTATTCAATTTGCCAGTCAAATTAGAAAATCTTCCTTTCAAGTGAGATAGAGACTTAAAACTTAATACCAGGGTAGGGCGTACGAAACAAAAAGGTAGAAATTTACTGTGTAGCAATATTTAGTATTTTAGCGGTACCACATCATACGCCGAAATGTTCGTTTTGCCAAATACAAGATAAACGCCCTCTTTTAAGTGTAATACAGAACCTCGAAATTTGGTGTATGGTTAAAAAGTTTGATAAAAACCATTGAAAAAAATGAAATTTTACAAAAATGTCCATTTAAGAGGACGTACCACACCAAAATGATCGAGATGTGCACTGATTGAACAACATACTTTCCTATGAAATAGTGACTTGAAATTTGATGCAAGAGTAACTTATTCATTAGGGGAAAAGTGGAAAATTACAGTTTTTCAATATTTGTTATTTAATAGGTGCAATATACCAACATTTTTATTTGCCGAATAAATAAGAAACATTCTCTTTTGGGTGAGATAGAGATTTGTAATTTCTATCTCACCCAAACTCACTCATACACAAGTTTAATTCCAAATAATTTCGATAAAATTTCTAAGAAAATTCCACTTTTGTTTTTCAAAAACTAACCATTTGAAGAGAAACTGTGTACCAAATATGAACTTAGTGAAAACCGCTTTTTCCGATAAGTTAGATATTTAAAATTTGGTGCAAGGATATATACTCTCCCTTTCTATTTTATAGTAAGGGGAAAATTACAGATTTTTAATATCAGTTAATATATAGGAGTCGCTTCAGGGGTGGGGGTGTTC
Source organism: Amaurobius ferox (assembly GCA_951213105.1). Taxonomy (NCBI): domain Eukaryota; kingdom Metazoa; phylum Arthropoda; class Arachnida; order Araneae; family Amaurobiidae; genus Amaurobius; species Amaurobius ferox. The sequence goes on along the minus strand of OX578133.1, from coordinate 2,739,490 downwards.
TAAAAAACAAAAAAGGATACTGTGTTGCAATATTTAAATTTTGACGGGTGCCACGCATTGAAATATTCCATTTTCCGAATAAACTAGACTTACTCTCTTTTCATTGAGAACATTTGGTATACGGAATAAACGTTGGATAAGACTCACAGAAAATATCAAATTATTTAAACATTTATTCGGGAATTGCTTGTTTCGTCACGGCGGATTTTTAAACAGGTTTTCAGTTAGTAGAAATGATTAACGCTTAAAAGAAAGCAGGCATATACAAATTACATGACGACAATTGTTTTAAAGGAGTTTGGATCACTCTTCCTCAGGTTAAAACAGTATCTACCTAGCAAACTCTAAGCAAGTACGTTAAGCAAATCACGCAGTTTGCATATGTATGCTTTCTTTAAGGAAGTATTGAAAGTGTTAATCTAATAAGCGGCAATTTTATTTTTGTGAGTAGAGATTAAATTACAATATAACTAAAAACAATTATCTACATAAAATTCCAATTTCATTGTGCTCGTGCATAAACGGTTCATTTTTTACGAAACTTAACAACATACATAAAATAAGTGTTTAATAAGTTGAAAGTTAGCTGCAGAATCATACTATATACATAGGGAATTAGCAATATTCACAAATGCAATAATACTCTAATAAGCTTTCCATTCTGCATACGAGTTTGTGTAACAAAAAATTTATATGTAAGTTGAACCAATTAGTTATCATGTATAATAACTTGACACGCACGAATTCAAATCTAGGAATGGTTGCAACGTGAGAGTAATTTTATTTCAATGTTGTCTGTAGCTGGAGATTGAATTGTATGGAAAAAATATATAACAATTTGTAAGGTCTATATAACCTTTGGTTGTGATTTCACTTAGTTTGCGTTCTAAGTTATAATTTACTTTAAGATAACAGCTTCTAATTGGTTCCGTTATGCAAACCAATCCTGAGCCGGCAAACAATTGCTGCGATCCTGTAATAGAATAGGATAAATTTTCTGTTCGGGTAAGAAGGAATGCTTTGGGATATGGTTTGAGCTTGTGGCTTAAGAAGGTGCATGTGCATGTGCATAGTAGTTTTGAGTTCCCATGTTCGCGAGCTTTAAGAGGAGTGTGCTGTCTAAACAACGTCGTTTGGGGCACCGATGATCTAGCAAGAGGTGCTAGTTGAGATGCATAAAATGATGATCAAATGGATCTAGTCCACAAGGGTGCTTTCTGAAGTATCCAGTTTTCCGCTGATGAATTGGGTACGCATCTGTCGCCCGTATTCGATTATTATGAGTATTCCGACTTTCACTTGATCACAAAACCCCGGGTTTATATAAGTATTCATATTCACTCACGATAAGGGCACTGTGCAATTTAATGTATGTTTTTTATACAGACCTCTTCAGTTTTGCAGCCAGTTGCTTCTTTCCCCTACCAGCAACCTCTCGGAAGTACTTTCGGACCCACAGATTTTACGTGTCAATACTCCACATATCATTTAGTATACTGAATTTATTGATAATTACCTTTTTCTTCAGAAACATTTACTCCTGTGAGGGTAAAAACTTGACGCCAAGATATGAAAATTTTTCACCAGGCGTCTACCACGTGGATGGTTAATAATGGCAATCTGTTTACATATTAATATCTGTACACAATATGAACACACAACTGTTGTTGTTAAAGGGTAATTTTTCCGTATTCCATCATATTTGGTTTTCCCGCTAAAATCTATAATTAATTTCATAATATTACTTCACGAAAGTACCGGTGGCGCATTTCCTCAGAGCACGTAGAAAGCCCTAAAGGTTTTGGGGTAACTAGGAATAATGCTAATCTTATGAGTTGTAATAAAATTTCCATATCTTTCAAAATTATGGTTGCAGAAACGGAGCATGATGGAAAATGTAAACATGTTAATTTCTTTTCTATGCACCTTATCACAAAAATATTCGGTGTACTTTTTTTATTCTAAAAATGTTAATTGCATCTTCATGCACATTAGATTGCATTTCCGTGCAATACTACTTAACCTCATGCATCCTTTTCCCTCTTTATCAATCTATGAAGAGTCCAACGTTTAAAAACAATCGTATTTCGATATGTGTGATGATTATTTTCGTAAAAAGTAATATCGCTCAATTTTATTCTTGGCGAAAATGTGAAAATTTTTTGTTCAGAATTTTTGGATTTTTTGAAGTATTTGCATCAAATGTAAATAAAAATTTGTTATATCTCTTGTAAAATTTTCAGTTGTATTATGAAAAGGTTAACTTCTAAGCTAAGTAAATTTTTTTGTTGGTGATTATTAATCTAACATTAATCCAAATTATTGACTTTTCTGCCATAATGCCAATATTATTGATTATCTGTTGACTTAGCAAAATTAAACACACATCCATAACAGAAGGTCTTTATTTCACTTCCTTAAGACGTACAAAAGTTTATAAAAGGCCATAGCGCTTTCGAGCATAAGTATGCTCTTCATCAGTAGCTACACGGAAATAAAGTTTGAATCGTTCATATATAGACCAGATATATCGACAAAATTTGCATAAATAAATTTACAAAAGAATCTACGTTTAGACAAGGATGAACCGTAAACAATTTTTCAAAAATTTAACAGCAAAAGAACATCATATTAAATTACAATTTAATTACAGAAATAGAAAAAAGGGGGGGTGGCAATCAAGCATAATCCCAAAAAGGAAGACGTCAAAGATAACTTTGCAGAGACTTGAATTGCATGGAGTCGAAAATGAGTCGCCAAGCGTAACTCAATTTCATAACAGGGTCAAAATTACAAACGGACTCACGGTAAATATAAATAAAAAGGGATTCAAGAAGGAGAATATCACGAGGGTTATTACAACGCATCAAAAGGAAAGTCTTTTCAAAAAGAGGCTGAAAATTATCTTTAACAACAAATTGAGCAAGAGCCGTAGAAAGTTTACTATCCCTGACATCCCGAGCATGTTCTGCTAAACGGATGCCAACGTTGCGTTTAGTACTTCCAATATAAAATTTAAAATTACCATCGGTGAACAACAGGGGAACAACATACACCTCAGCAAAGCTTTTAAAGTCATCCCTATCACCCAGTTTATCAGACCGAATACGGTTAAATAAAGAAGAAATATTAGAATGTGCAGGTCTGAAACCAAACTCAGAACAAAATTGGATAAAGGGGCGGAAAATCGTAGGATTGTATGGAAAACTAGACCTATAAGTCAAACGATCTTTTAAGGCAATAAGTTTAGTATCAAAAAGAGTATATTTACGGCGATCTTGGAAGAAAACCTTATAAATAAACTCAAAGGAGTAGGCAGCCTCACGGCCAAGGCCAAAAATAAATTCAATTTCATTACTTAAAGCAGAGATAGATGAACAAACATTAAAAGCGCGATTAAAATGAGCATAAAAAGAAGCTTTTTTAGAGGAAAGAGCATGGTAAGAATTAGCAGGAATACAAGAATTAGTAAAAGAAGGTTTACGGAAAACCGAGGTTTGAAAACCAGTAGCAGAATGGGTGACCAGTACATCAAGAAAAGGCAAAGAACCATTAGTTTCATGTTCGACAGGACCTCTTTTTGAAAAGACTTTCCTTTTGATGCGTTGTAATAACCCTAGTGATATTCTCCTTTTTGAATCCCTTTTTATTTATATTTACCGTGAGTCCGTTTGTATTTTTGATCCTGTTATGAAATTGAGTTACGCTTGGCGACTCATTCTCGACTCCATGCAATTCAAGTCTCTGTAAAGTTATCTCTGACGTCTTCCTCTTTGGGATTATGCTTAATTGCCACCACCCCTTTTTTTTTCGATTTCTGTAATTGAATTGTAATTTAATATGCTGTTCTTTTGTTGTTAAATTTTTGAAAAATTATTTACGGTTCATCTTTGTTTAAACGTAGATTCTTTTGTAAATTGTATTTATGCAAATTTTGTCCATATATCTGGTCTAAATATGAACGATTCAAACTTTATTTCCGTGTAGCCACTGATGAAGAGCATACTTATGCTCGAAAGCGCTATGGCCTTTTATAAACTTTTGTACGTCTTAAGGAAGTGAAATAAAGACCTTCTGTTATGGATGTGTGTTTAATTTTGCTATTTTAACATCAGACGTGATGCCAAATTATTTATCTGTTGACTTATTTAAAAAGTAACTTGAGATAATTGATTGCTTTCATTTTCTTGGCACTCAAATATTAAATTGCACTAAAAATTATTCAACTATTAAATTGCGTAATAAAACTGAGTTTTTTAAAGACTAAATAGTGAAATTAGTCAATGCTGATGGGGAAAATAACATTGAAAACCTCATAGGTATTCACTATCGATGATTGAAATTACTAAATACTGCAACTTATGAAAAATGTTGCTAGGAAATTCACACTTGAATCTATAAATTTAAGATAATACGGTGAGAATCAGTCTAGGTATATAAGTTTCTAAAACAAAAAAAGTTCTTGTAGAGCCTTCTCGTAAAAGAAAAAATGTATATGTGGATCATGCATTGATTAAATTAGGTTCTTTGGTTTTCTATGGTCATGTGAAGTTTTTATGTTACCCTTTGCATAAGTCAATATGTTTTTACAGAATATAAGTATAAACAAAAAGAAACACTACCAAGTTTATTAATCTATTGCTAAATCACAGAAACAGATGATTACAAAATTCGATAGCAAATCCTGCTTATCTTCACAATATCATCAGCAGATTTTTTAAGGGGGGGGGGAGGTTATACACCCAGAGGTAGTATTTATAAAAAAATATTTTCGTCCTGAAATATCTTACAATTTTACCTAAACTTCTTAAATTTTTTACATACGTCACACAGTCCAATTGCTTCGCCCACTGTTCTGTTAGATGCCATGCTCTTTAGACACTTAAGTAAAATTACAAAGTCTAGTTCTTTCAAATAATATTGCTTAACATAGCGTATTTTAGTGCTTTAAAATAAAATCATGTATTTCAGTGTTTTTAAATAAAATCGGGCATTTTTACATTTATAAAATTACATAGTTTAGCATTTAAAAATATAATTGTGTATTTTATATCTCTCTTAAATAAAATCATAAATTTTAGCATTTTTAAATGAAATTGTGGTGTTTAGCAGCTTCAAAAGAAAAATGCAAATGTAAAAAGTACTTTTAATTCAAATCGCTAACATTAGCTCTTTTTCATAAAAATTGTACATTTAGCATCATTAAACATTAGAACTTTTTAATAAAATATTGAATTTAATCACTTTTCATAAAAATCACAAATTGTAGCATTTTAAAATAAAATTGCGTATTTCAGCACTTTTAAATTAAAATTTCAAATTATAGCACTTTCAAATAAAATCTAAAATTATAGTGCTTTTAAATAATTGTGAATTTTAATGCTTTTAAATCAGATCTCAAACTTATGTTCTTCGAATGTAATGAAATATTTTTGCTAGTATACTATTCAAATATTTTATTGTATGTGGCATACGATAAAATATGGTATTTCCTTAAATTTTGTAAAATTGGTATCCTGAATTTTATTCTGCTGTCAGTACTACTTCTGCTCTCCTACTTTTTTTACCGGGGGGGGGGGGGGGGGGGGGGGAGAGTATTTTTCTAAATGTCATTTCTCCAAACTTCAACTGGTTTCTGGGGGAGTTATGACACACACACACACACACACACACACCTCTTGATAATGCTACTGTATCTGAACAAAATAAGTTATAAAGTTAAAAGTTAAATTAATCTGTAAAAGTTGAAATTTCGTTGGACACAGTATGCAATTGAATAAGATATTTCTATTCAACTTTTGTTGTGTGTAACAAGTGGTTTTATTTTTGCAGAAGACAGCAATCCGAGAGAAGTTTTCTGTAGTAAAGTAAATTTTTATGTTGAAAACATTGAACATAAATATAGGTAGAACTTGCCATTTCAGATTATAGGCTTCAAAATCTTTTTATTTTATAAAGATTATTAAACTAATTAAAAGTATTTTGAATATTTATATAAAATGCATGTATTGTGTTTCGATAAATATTAAAAATACTGTTTTTCTTTTTGTTTGTTTTTAATATTTATAAACTTTTTCAGCATCTTTGTGTAGAAAAATGTAGTAAAAAATATTTTGAAAGACTAGACCACAACATAAAATTAAATTTTGCAATTAATTAAATATATTATTAAATTTTACTTGTTTGTTTATTAATTTTAAGATCTGAGTTGAAATGGGAAAATGTGTATGGTACATCTTGGATAATGTTAAAGTAGTGTTTTTTTTAATCGTTGTGTGTTCTATACATTTTCATTGTTAAATGCACAACCATCATTTTAAATTAATTTAATTTCTCCTGACTACAACATTTGCTTTCAACCACATGGTTCTATTTCTACTACCGATTATTCCAGTTTCATATATGCAAATGGTTGGGAAAAATTATTACTAAATTAATTTAAAATTTGTGCATGGTTGTGTGTTTAACATTTAAAAAGATATGGAGTAAACAACTTAAATACTACACTAACGTTATCCAAGATGACAGACTGAACACATTTTATCGTTCCAATTCAGAAATCGTGTTTTTAATTATGCGTTTTGTTTTATACATTTTCAAACACCATGTTGCTTTTTTTATTTCATCTAAGTATGGCATTTAAAACAAATCAAAGTATCAAGTTTTTTTTTAATTTATTGCGTTATAAATTTCTTTACAAAGCGTCATTTTGTTGTGATTTTTTCTAAAAATCGTAAATTTTATGTTATATACTATTTAAAGAATTTTTTTTTCAATTTCGTGTAAGTACCGTTCCCTTCAAAATTTTTATTGTTTTGTTCGAACACATTAAATGGTTATGTATAACTGTTTCCCAAATTATTGTAAATGCATAATACTGCAAATTTAGTAATTGAATAATAGTTACAAATAAATATTAAATACTTTGACTATAAATATATGTAAAATAATGCATGTCAAGTACTTTGAGAATTGTTATTTATATGTATGAAATAAAATATAAATTATTTTTAATGGTTGGCATGCCTTAAAATGTCACGATGTGTTGATACGTTGAAATGATGTATGAAGACAATATCCCCAAATGTTGAGAATATTTCAAAAATACATAATCTCAAGTGTTAAGAATATGTCAAAATTACATATTCTTAAATGTTGAAAATATGTCAAAAACACGTATTCTCAAACGTTGGAAATGTGTCACAAATGCGTATTTTCAAATGTTGGGAATGCGCTTAGAATGTATCATATATACATATCCTCAAATATTGGGAATATGCCATAAATACATTGAGAATACGTCATATATACGTATCCTCAAATGTTGGGAATACATCATGAATATGTACTGCATATCCTCAAACGTTGGGAATACCTCCGCAGATATTGGGAATACATCATAAATACGTTGGGAATACGTCACAAATACATTGAAAATACATCATAAATACGTTGGGAATACATCATAATTACTTATCCTCAAACATTGGGAATATGTCACAAATGCGTATTAACAACCATTGGGAATACATCACAAATGCGTAATTAAAAACCTATTTCCAACGGTTGGATAACGGTTTCCTGACATAACATTTAGATGTCATTTTGACGTATGTGTTGGTACGTTAAAATGATACATGAGACCATATGAAATATCTCCAAATATTGAAAATATGTTGAGAATATGTCATAAATACGTATTATTAACCATTGAGAATACGTATTAGTAGCCGTTGAAAATACGTCACTAATGCGTAATAAAAAACCTATTTACAACGGTTCGATAACCGTTTCCTGGCGCACCATTTAGATGTCATTTTAACCCATGTGTTTATGCGCCAAAATGACGTACGTGGCCAAACATCATAATGACGTAACTATGCTACCTGGGTACTTAGATGTGCGGGGGAAAGAGAATTCCTCAACACAAAAGGGCCCAGCAAGCTTATAAATACCTCAGATAGACCAAAATTATAGTGACTAATGCTCTAACCAAGTCTTATGACGAGCTCTCCCCCGCCTTTCCCCGGTCTGGATAGCAAAAAAAGACCAGTAGTTAGTGCGCGGGAATTACACTCGGACGCCCCGAGTTCAATTCCCGACACTGCCCAAACTGCTCCCGAGTTCACGCAGGAATGTGTGAATCCGTAAATCCTTTCGAGAGGTTCCGGTCTAAATCAGGTGACACTTCTCGACGGTCAAAACAGATAGATATCTTACACCTTCAGGTAGGTCGGACGATCTGGGTCGAAGAAGGAATGAAGTCTCGGGAGAAACTCGACAAATAAAATTAAAACGAAAACAACACATTCATTAAATAGCAGAAATAAAAGGGAGTGGGGGACCATTACTCTGGTGGTGCAATAACACTACTCGGGAATAGCCATACCTTAGAGATCTAACCTATGCAACTCACCACGAAGGTTTAGAGAAGGGATTTACAAACTTGTTAAGACCAAGGGTTACATAGATCCACTGTGACTTATGGGAGAGCAGCAAAAAAAAAAACACTTGAAAGTTATCTACCATATATTGTTTATTTTATTTATACGTATAATAATTGTTACAAAAAAATAATATGAAGTAGGTGAATTTAATTTGATGTGTGACATTGCATTGATTTGGAAACTGTTTTGATATTTAGTTCGGGTTTTGTAGTAGCCAACCTCAAAATTGAATCTAAATTTTCATCAGTTAGCGGTTCCTATTTTTCGATTTGTTAATATTCATGACTGAAAAAGTTTGTTCATAAATTTATGTTGACCCTTGCGCATTGAGAGACTTGCGCATTATGTAGCAACGATTTATAATTGTTTTTATCGACACAACGATAGACGTTTAATAAATTGCTTTCATTAAATTTATTTCGCAGGTTGCCATCGTTTTGTACCTGGATGAATTGAAGCTGTACTGATTCGAGTGCATTTTCGGGAAAATGGCAAAAAGGTTACCAAATAAATCTAGCAATGGTTTTACTTTTTAAAAATCAGAAAAACGATCCTCGAAGGCTGATATCAAGTTATCAATCTTTTCAACATATACAGACAAATTGACATTGAACTTTTCAGAAACTTTTCTGTAATTAGGGAAATGGGCGTAAATCCCTGACTTCAGTTACTTTCACTGAAAAGACAAAATGCAGCCGTAAAATTGAGTAACCAATTGATCTTTGACCTGAAGTCGCGTATTTAACGTATTTAAATGATTAGCAATGTCAATTAGAAAAACTAAGTCACATAACCAATCCGGATATTTTATGTCAAGGACGTTTCTGTTTTTTTTTCAGTCATGAAAATTTCAATTTCATCAATTAAATTTAGGAACCGCTCCAATGTTTTACAGCGACATAGCCATCTCACTTCCGTGTAAAAAAATTAAGTCACCATATTCGCTTTCAATGCCTTCAAGAAACTTTTAAACTGTCGGTGATTCCGACCATGGGATTTTATAAAATTGATTGTTGAAATCACAACTTTCATGACATGTTCAAATCCAAGTTTCTTAGGGCACGAGCTCTCCTGGTATATTATACAGTGGAATTCTTTCAACTCATCGCCGTGCCGTCCCAAATGTTGTTAATATAATAATTTTACCAATCCAGGTTATTCATCTATCATGGAAGGAGGTTGTGATACCTGATAATTTTGTCAGATCTAAATCAATTTTGGAACACTGTTCCAAAAGCCCAGTAAACATGTCACTGCCTTTCGTTTGATCTAACAATGAACTCATTTCAATCAGCTTCTCACTCACCTCAAACTCCGTTATTCCACGTGCAAATATTAACAGCTTAACTGTAGAAGTAATGTCAGTTGATTCGTCAATAGTCAGTGAAAAGTAGACAAATATCTTTGAATAAAATGTTAATTGGTCCTTTACATTTTCTGACATGGCAGTAATTCTTTTTTGTACTGTCATCCTGTTTAATTAAATTTTCTCAAAATTTTTGGCTGATTCTGGACTAATTTTTTAGCAGCTATCTCAAGGCAATATTTAACGAAATCTCCGTCTGCAAATGGTCGGCACCTTTTTGCTATAAGACGAGATATTTCAAAACTTATTTCTGTTGCAATTTTCGAATCTTCAATAGGTTTTGTAACCATCACTTGCTGACCTGCCAATTCTCGTTTCAAAAATGAAATCTTTTATTTACGTAGTTTCTCGGGTAGTTTTCAAAATGTAGAATGCAGACTTTCATAGTGTCTCCTTATATTGTAATTTTTTGGAATGGCTACAGCCCTTTTGCAAATCAAGCACACGATATTATTAAACGACTGCACAAAACAATATTTTTCGGTCCAACTATTCTGAAACTGTCGTTTTCCATCCTGTACTTTCCGTTTCCTACTGGCCCTGCCTTATTCATTATAGAATTTATTTTTTACCTTTTCCAAGGGGGGATCATTAATTGTAGCAACCAGACCTACGAAAACAAAATACTCATCTGACAAATAGACGAATTATAAAATTTGTTAACATTATTACTAACCGATTATCGTAAGTATCGGCAATAGACGATTACAAAGTTGACCAAAATATATTAAATAACAGGTATTTAACTTTATCGCCAACAATTCAAACACACCAAAAAATAAAATGCAACGCAAAACCATGTGGATGGCGTTATGCATTGACAACTGAATGATAACGGTTGTCCCTGACCAGTCCGCGTACCACGCCTGGCGCCCCAGCTACTTTCCTGTACGCATGTCGAACGTCGAAAGCCCAGATCGTCCGGCTCATCCTAGGACATAGATCCTGTGCGCATATGTAATTTTTAAAAATTATCTATCGTGTGACTTGTTAAAATTAAAATAATACATGGTGAGACGGGCCGCCAACAAATCAACAGAGGGCCGCATGCGGCCAGCGGGCTTCGGTCTGTGCATCCCTAGTTTTGAGGAGTAAAGCATAGGCATAAAGGAACCCCACAATTCGAAGACGTTCAGCGGTCCAGTCAGAACCGACCAGCAGAGGAAGAGGCGCCAATCCCAACAGCTGACCCTCGGACAGTCAAGTGACAACGCACCGCAAGCGTGGCCAAGCACCCCTCCCCCGCCCCCAAAAGGAGCGCGGCGGAGACGATACGAATCCCCACGAGAGGACCAGGACCCGCCCCAGTCGAAACCAGCCAGACAAAGCTCACGATTCCAAAACCACCAGACATGCACCTCCCCCCCCACACACACACACACACGCACACACATACACACAAAGTTTATTAAAAAATTAAAATTCAACAGAACTTCAACTCATTTCAGGGGAATGAATTGGGTATTACACCAGAGAAATTCTTCCAAATATACAAAACAATATACAGTACATACCATTCATCATAAAATTTATTAAGTTTAAAATAAAAACACAAAACACAAATTTTCAAAGAAACTTACTGTATCTTATTACTACTTAAAATTAAACAATGGTGGGATCAATTTGCTCCCAAAAATTATAAAAATTGTCTTGATCATATGTTACAGGAAAGACAATTCATAAAGTTTGAACACGATCCTGTGTTTCAATGAAAAGCCCAAAACATCCTGTCTGATCCCGCATTCCAACACATAGAAATTAAATATCCTAGATGATCCTGTGTTGCAATACTTAAAATAAGATTTTATTATGTCCGAAAAGCACCGAAAATGATCCACCTACTCAGTAAGAGGAATTAATAATGGATTAGAAAGTGACAGTTGGACCCCCGGTGCGCTGCAAGTTATTGTATCGACCGTGAGACACAACCAAAATGGATGCCAATTTTTGATAAATTTCGACATTAAGCGCCACAGATTATTAAATAAAATAAAACTTATTAAAAAAAATTGCAACTGGGTTTAAGAGTGTTAGTTTCTTTGTCTTTGACACACTTAAATACTAGTTTTAATATAATTATGTTCCTATAATTCCTTTTCGATTTTCGAAACAAAATGCTCAAAGTGAAGTTGTTCTCACAGTTTAAGTCACCCGATAATACGTAAACATCTAACATTTATTGATTAGAAGAATTGCATCAAATTTTATTCGATTGCTCAATTTATTCGAGGGAATAGAATGCTCATGTGGAAAAAAATTTCAGTATCTCGAAAACGGCTTATGATATAGTGTCCACTCATTTCAGGTTAATAGTCTTTATAAAGCATTCACTAATTTGCTAATAGTGAGTTTGCTTTATTTTTATATATTTTTACATTTTAAATTAAAACATGAAATATCTTAAGAACAGCACATAGAACGTCTTACAAATAATAACATTTGTTTCTGAATAAAAACTTACATATTAAATAACTCATTTCATAACATTTTTACACATAATTATGTTTTTATGACGTTTTAGTTTTCATATGGAAAGATAAAAATAAATTACAATAAAGTAAATTAACACACACAATAAAATCAATTTTGTCTTCACATATGAAAATAATAAAGGTAAAATTTACCTACATCAGTTTTCAAATAAAATAACGCATTAAATGGATTCTTATTTGAAATTATTATATCAAACTTGTAGTTTAGAAACGATCCCTTTCTATTTGGCAGCAGTAAATTTAAAAATGGCACCCACCGTCAAAATAAAATATATATATATATATATCGAAAACAGCTTATTTTAGAATAATGGAATTTGTTTTATTCGTTTAGCCATTAAAAATTACGTACAATAATAAAATACTAATACGTAGAATGAAACAACCATATAATTAATAAATTTAAGCATATTTATGACCACCTACTTCCACCCGCGCTTCACCAATTCGAAATGGCTAGTGGTCATTAAAAGTGAGACTTGCACACTAAAAAAAGCTGTTGATAACTTTTCTGAATATTAAAAATCCTTCCAGATTTAAACATAAAAATGACGCACATTTTATAATTGTTAATATGTTAAATAAGAAAATGTATTGAATCTTAGTTCCTCGAAAGATAAAATGATATACTTGTTTCATTTTTCGATTGCCAACCAAAGGATATAAAATTGTGTTACTATAATTTCTGACTCCTGAATATCTTTTCCGCGCTACAAAATGATTTAATGGAACGATTTTTAGCAATTAGAAAAATTATATCGCGATATATTTATCATGTTATTTATTTTTTACAGTTTTAATTGTTGGCATCGAAAGGGTATTGAATCATGCGTTTATAGTTGAGAGGCAAAGCGGTGTAAGTTTTCTGAAAATATAGACGTATCGTCCCTCGCTCGAATTTTCAAAATATATTAGATTTTTCCGTTGATCTGAAAGGAAAGGCTGATCGAATGGTTCAAACTAGAGTGGAAGGGCCCGATAAAGTGCTTTGGAGTGTTTGATTATTCTTTTCGTTGACGTACGTTACTAATGCGAATTTTTGAAGTATTTGAATTTTTCTTTAACCTAGAAGATGAGACGGATCCGATGAAACCAAAACAGAGATTTTGACTAGATAATTAAGTAAAGTATTCTGGAGATTTTATTTATTATTATTATTATTAATATTCCTTTGCATTGTCACCCATAATTGTAATTTTTGAAATATTAAAATTTTCCATTCACCTGGAAGCTGATAGGGATCAAATGAGACCAAAACAGAGATTTTACCTAGCTCGATTGGAAGTGCTCGATAATTTTGGAAAGTGGTTTTGAGTGTTTTGATTATCTCTTCGCATCGTCACCTTTGATTCGAATTTGCAAAATTCTAAATTTTACCTTTCGTCTCGATCAAATAACACCAAAACCAAACATTTTTGTTCATATTATGTAAGTCATATTTGTATATATTTATTTATTTTTTATTTGTAGAGATTGTGTTCAAATATATATTATTTTATAAATATACCGCTATATAAATTATGTTTACATGTCCTGAAAGATTTCCTATAAAAGCTTTGTAAAAAAAAACTATATATACAGGGTGCCCACTTATATCCGTTACACCCCCCTTAACTTCTAAACGGTGACAGCTTAGGCCATAAAGTTGGTGTCTAGGTATAGTATAAAGACTATGCTCTCCTCGATGAGACAACTTACAACGCCATCTATCGGCAAATTTTGGAATTAGCGGTCCTATCTCATAAACGGTGAAAGATATGTGAAAAAAGTCAATTAGAAAGTTGTAGAGCACTCTCGATTTAGTACGAAAAGATACCTTGCGCACATTAATACTCAAAACAGAATGCAAAAAATGAACATTTGTTTGATTGTGAAGCGAAGCGAGAAAAGACCAGCTTACGGACTAAATACGAGCCTGTGTTGTGGCACAGGGGAAACGCACGTGATTCGCATTCATGAGGACTATGGTTCTGTCCCCACCGGTTGCGTGTTTTACTGAATGTCTCTACAAACCATGAAAACTTTCTGCTGATCTTACAAAATCGTCTCTCCAAACACACAGCTCAACTCAACCATGTCTGGTATAAAAATCACATGGATCTCATGTATTATGCAAATGAGGATGGAATGCCATACCTGTTCACTAGAGACTACTACTATAAAAAGGATGTTTCTGCTGGGTTGTACGTTAAAGTTGAGAGTTATGGCAATATTTGGCAGTAACGAGTATTGCGAGATGTTGTTAATTTACGGTGAATGTGGACGTAAGGCAAAATCAGCTGCAAGGCTGTATCGTGAACGTTTCCCTCAAGGCCCGCATCCTACACGGCAGACCATCTTAAAAGTTGTAAAACGTTTAAGGGAGACGAGCTGCGTGACCAGCCGACCTCGAATTCGTACACCTCGTAATGTAGGACGCAAAGTGCAACCTGAAGATGTGCTAGCATACGCTCTCGCCCATCCTCAGAGCAGCACAAGAATGATCAGTGAAAATTGTGACCTCTCAAAAAGCCGCGTCTGGAAAATCCAGAATGAATCAGGTGCTCATCCACACCTGTGCAGGGATTGCTGCCAAGAGCTGCTGAGAGACGTTACACTAGGTGCAACTTTGTGATGAATAACTTAGAGGTCTACCCAACATTCCTGGCAGACATAATATGGACGGATGAGGCATGTTTTTCGAGGAACGGAATGTTTAATAGACAGAACGTTCATACCTGGTAGCTGCAAAATCCGAGATATGCCGTCGAAGTTCGACATCAACAACGCTGGTCGATTAATGTTTGGTGCGGAATTTTTAATGACAGGCTCATTGGACCAGTATTTTACGAGGGCACGTTAACGGGACAACGGTACTTGCAGCTTCTGCAGGATGTAATAACCGACTTTGTTGAGAATCTGCCGTTGCACCAACTCCTAAATGTATGGTTCCAACATGACGGCGCACCTCCGCATAAGATTTCAAACGTTCAGCAGTACCTAATAGAGACATTCCAGAATCAAATCATCGGGTATGGTGGTTCCGTCGAGTGGCCCCCGCGCTCACCTGACTTGACCCCATTAAACTTCTTCTTATGGGGACACATAAAAGGGCAGGTATATGCGACCCCTCCGCCAACATTGCAGGATCTTCGACGACGCATTACTGATGCTTGTGCGTCCGTAACACCTGCCATGTTGCACAATGTGCAGAGAGAAATCCAGTCCAGAGTGCAAATGTGTATAGTGGCTAACGGAGAGCATTTTGAGCACTATACTATTGCAAATAAATGATCCTGAAGACAGGGAAGTGTCTCAGTTTCTTTCTTCCACTCTTTATGGCATGACAATTTTCGAAATCGTGACCAAACAAATGTTCATTCTTTGCATTCTGTTTTGAGTATTAATGTGCGCAAGGTATATTTTCGTACTAAATCGAGAGTGTTCTACAACTTTCTAATTGACTTTTTTCACGTATCTTTTATCGTTTATGAGATAGGACCGCTAATTCCAAAATTTACCGATAGATGGCGTTGTAAGTTGCCTCATCGAGTAGCGTATAGCCTTTTTACTATACCTAGACACCCACTTTATGGCCTAAGCTGTCACCGTTTAGAAGTTAAGGGGGGTGTAACGGATATAAGTGGGCAACCTGTATACTACTCAATAATTATTTATAGATGTTTATAGTTATTCATACTACTCAATTCTCAGAAGTATGTGTGTATTTGTTTTCACTACTTTAAGAATATCTCTGCTGTAAAGCAACTTTTGCAGTTAAGCTGCTAGCTATATATGTTTCTAATCAGAAGCATTGCATTTCAAAAAACATGCAATTTAAATATTGTTATTTATAAACTAAATTACTGCATAACTATTGTTTATCAATTTAAAAATTCGCTTAGATTACTGTCCGAAAAGATCTGTAAAGTAAAAACTTCGTCGGCCATATAACATAAAAAGTTTTAAAGGTATCAACAAGTTTCAAAGTAACAAGAGTCTTTTTCTACAGGATGAATGAGGCAGAGCACCAGTATCAACAAAGGCAAGAACGTTTCTGTCGACGCGCAAAAGACATATAATATACATTAAATAATCGCGAGAAAGAATCGCGCTATTCGATTGTCTCATAAAATATCATGAGATTTACAGTAAAAAAAATTGCAAGTATTTCTGAAATATTTGCAAGTATTTATCAAAAATATTTATGCATATTTTATAAATTACATTATGATTCTTATATGGTACCAATGTTTTTTGAACAGAGATTTTCATAACATATGAACAATTTAAATTAAATACATAAATTCTATCTACGTAGTTTTAAAAGAGTTTTCAAATACGTTTTTTTTTTTACCAAGTACATTCAGTTCATAATTTCGAAATCTGAAAGTATGTTTTTTCACTACTTTAGAACTACTCTTACTGTAAAACAACTTTTACAGTGAAGGTGTTAGCAGAATGAATGTGTTTCTTTATTGTTTATTTTTCCAATTAAAAATTTTTCGCTTAACAAAATAATTTTGAATATTTTATGGTTCATATAGTTATTATTTTAATAAAAACATAACTGATTTGAAAAAAATTAATAAAAACTTGATTTAATAAAAACTTATCTGATTTTAATAAAAGCATAATTATTAACTAGTGAAAATATTATAACTATTAATAATTTAGAAAATTTTATCTTTCTGATTTATAAATAATTTTATTCAAAAATTTTAACATAAATATTTTCTTTTTATTAGATGTAAATGTACTATGTAAAATAAATAAAAGTTAATAAAATATCCTTAAACACATTTAAAAATTTTATTAATTTTTACGTAAATATTAGAAGTTTTTAAATTTGGTATAATTAAAATTCAAGCACTTTATTTAAAAATTAATGATATTTTTCATTGGAGAAAAAAATGATCTTTATCTTGTTTTCAGGACATTTGGATATACTAATTAGAAAAAAATTTTAAAAATTTTTTAATAAAAAAAACTCTCTTAGTATGTAAGTAATTTATGTATCAAACAACATAAATTTAAAATTCATAATTTTTTGCACAAATCCGGAAACCAAATCAAAATAAACATTATAAACAAACTAGGTCTCAAATTTCATAGTTCTAGTTCAAATATTTCCTGGGTTATACCAATTTAAATATTAAACTATTCAAGAATTCAATTTCTAAGAAAAACAGAAGTTTTAAAGCTCTGTTTTTCAAAGAGAAGTTTAAATTAAAGAATGTAAGTATTATTTATGTCATTCGATTCTATATTAAACATTTTAGCTTAATTTCTGTCTCGAGCTCCATTAATAAAAATATTATTTTGCTTATTAACCAAATGCTACCAAACATCGTTCATTATTTTGATCTCACAGTATTGTAATTCATTAAACAAAAATACATATAGATTCTATAATGATACTAAATATTGCATAACATTTAATATAACCTTTCCTTTATGTAATATCGCACCAATCCAACCGTCATGTTTTCATTTGTAATATAAGTCCACGCCTTTATATACATTCTCCATAAATACAATAAAATATTCTAGATAGCAAATATATATATATATATATATATATATATATATATATATATATATATATACAGAGTTGATAAAATAAAACTGGCCAGGAAAAGTCTTCTGATAATCTCCTTGCTGTTTAGATTACGTTTTCACGAAATTCCAAAAAAACGTTTCCGGGCCAGTTTTATTTTATACTCTGTATGTATTTATATACACAGGGTTTCCAAAATAAAACTATATATATATATATATATATATATATATATATATATATATATATATATATATATATATATATATATATATATATATATATATATTGTTTTCCATGAAAGAATCTCGATATTTTACAATGGAAATTCAAGAATTTTCGACCTGAAATTTATATCGCAAATAATTATATAAAAATTATCGGCCTAAATATAAAAGAAATTAAGCATAAATATTTATTCATTATTATTTGTTTTCAATATATTTTTAAAGCATATGAATACGATTTAAGTGACAGTAAATATTAAAATTGAAAGTTACACTATTGTAAGCATTAAATATATAATTGCATATAATTTAACTAAATTCTGCTTAAATTTATTCCATGCTCAGTTTAATCAATAATTATCAAATCAAATATTTTAAGAATATACTTATTCTTAAAAGAATTTTGTTAAATCAGGCTTTCTGCTGAATAAATTACTCTACCCACAATTTGGAAAGCTGACTGTACTTGTTTTCACTTCTTTAAGTATACATCTGAGGTAAAACAACTTTTACAGTGAAGCTACTACATAAATGAATATGACCTTTGAAACGTTTTATATAGAAAAACTTTTCAATTTTACAAAATGTTTTTGAATATTTTTCTATACATATTTATTTGCGAATTTAATTATTTAGATTGATATGAATTTTAATTAGAACATTAAAAAATTCTTAATCATTATTATGAAACTCTTGTTAGCAAAACATTGTTTATAATATTCACTCAAACTACGATTTAAAATAATGTAAAAAAAATATGTTTTTAGTAACAACATAAACAGTTAATTAACAATATCAACCAACTTCGAAGGCTTCCTTTTTCAGGATAAAATATTTATGCTGTTACTAACGTAGTATTTTAATTTTAGATTGTTTATAATTTTTAGCGTGCAGTATACATGAGTATAATAATTCATATGGAATTGTACGATTATATTAAATACTGCATAAAATCTAATATGAATATATCTTTATAGAACATGGTACCATTCCACACGCTAGATAATTTTTAAAATAAGAATTCACGACTTGTACTTAAAATACAAATCATTATTCGAGATTTCAAACTAATTACAACTATTTATCAGGTTTTAATATTTTCACATAAAATGCTACGGTTGTTTGACAGTCTTAAACACAACTAATTTAAATATATCAAAATTCTTAGTCCAAAAATAACATAAAATAGGTATTTTATGCATCACTATATATTGCATGTTTTTAATTCTAAAGCATGTTGGTAATATTCAAATTGAGAACATATAATGAAGTGAAAATAATTATTGTAAGCAAAAAACATATATATTCTGTTATTACATACACATTCACTGAATTCAGTTAAAAGTGTGTATAGGAAATTATCTTTATTTATTTAAAATTAACAATAATTTTGGGAAATTTTACATGTAAATATTTTGGTTATGTATGCCTTTATGCTTCTTTATCTACCTTCATATCTTAAAACAGGAGTTCTCAAACTACGGCTCGCTGGCTGGATTCAGCTCACCGAACACTTTGTCAAAAATAAATGTGAAAAAATATATGTTCAAGTTAAGTTTTCCTGTTAACAATTATGACAAATTATGCACTGAATGGGCACTTTGTTTAAAAATTTGTTTATTTCATTTGATGTTGTTTTTAATGACGAGATACAAATATGAAGTTAAAATGTGTATATTTGCAATCAAATAATATGTTAAAATTATTATTTAAAATGAAAACGTGGTTAAGTTATTTTAATTATTAACAGAAAGTAACTATATCAATACGAAATTTTTTTCAAAAAAAAAAAAAAAATCATTTCCATATTTGGAAGCTGTTACTTAATCATTCTGCAGAAAGAAGTATATTAATTTTTTTAATCGCTGTTTTAACTGATGATTAGTTGAAAGAATTTTTCAGAAAATTGTGTTTCAAATGTTAGACAAAATATTGAAAAGATTATTCAGATACGAACAAAGCTCTCATGAGTTGTTTTTCAATATTTGATAGCATGGAGCGTTTTGTGTTCCACTCGTTGTTAACTAAAATACTATTAAATTTATTGATGAATTGTTGTTGCGTATGTTTATCTAACTTGTTCACCTTCTTTGTTACTTTGTTATCTTCTTTGTTACTTACTTCTTGGCTGGATAAAAAACTTGATTCATGTTCAATTGTGATTATAAGCTTTGAATATATTTATACATATAAAGAAAAATGTATGTATATTTTTATCCAGCCACTTTCAATATCCTAATGAATCCCCTCCTCTCGCTGTATTTGAGGACCCCCTATCTTAAAAGATGATAAAAAAAACTGTAATATATCAAGAACTATTTCAATATACACGCTCATAAATACATGAAGTGCCATTGCTATGTTCATAATTTATATTAAAGCAGTCTGAATTTAGTATAAATACTTTCTCCTCTATCTTCTATATTCATTTATCTTAAATGGATGCAGAGAGCAATGGTTTGCTAAAAGTCAAAGTCCGAAATTGTCTCAAATAAAATTAGAGCTAAATAAATGCATCAATGCAAACAACTAAAAGCATGGATTCCGGCGAAAAGAATGAATAGAAACTCTACAGAGAAAAATGGAATATTATATATCTATTTCATTATATAATGTGCCGCACAGTATCAAGTTTCTTATAAAGCATTTGAATACTTGAAAAGCTTTTTGTGTACTGGTCTTTTCCTGTTAGAAGAATAACAAATAATAATAAATTTTAAGCAGAAAATCACACTTCATTTCAGGATGCTATATTGCTGGATATATACATTAATAAAATCTCCTTAACGCCTTCGTTATTTTAAACAAAATAAAAAGTGGCATATTTAAGGTAAAAATTCATACATACTTTTCATACTGTATTGTGTTATATTTAATTTCTATATTACTGCATATATACATTAAATATTATCTCCTTAAGATCTGTTTTATTTTAAACAAAATTAAGAGTGGCATATTTAGGCATATGTATACCTAATCTTCTATACTTTATTGTGTTATAATTGCTTATTATATTGCTGCATAAATACATTAAATAAAATTCTCTTAACATTAGTTTTCTAAATAGAATAAATTGTGGCCTATTTATAAAAACGTATACATATTTTTCTATATTTTATTATGCCATAATTGTTATATTACTGCATATATAAATTAACTAGAATCCCCTTAATATCTATTTTATTTTAAACAAAAAATAGAGTGACATATTTATGAAAAACTCAGGTATTTATATTTCTACATTTTAATATGCTATAATTAATTTCTATATTGTTGCATATGTAAATGTAATAGAAATGTCTCAATATCAGTTTTATTTTAATAGAATAAAGAGTTGTATATGTATGAAAATAAATAAATAAATATATATATACAACCCAAATAAAGGAGATTACAGGATCCATGAATGCTCAATCCTAAAAGATAACCTTATAGTAGGTAATTTTTAAAAAGAGCTGCATATAACGTGTTACAATTTTACTTTAAATCGAAAATGCATGAATTATAATGGACGTGAATTTATATAAAGATAATACTTAACCAATTTTATTTAATAAATTGGAGTGTGTGTGTGTGTATTTGTATGATAAGCTTCAACGAATGAAATTAAATTCTATTTTAATATAGGAGTGATAAAGTACTATAAATGTAAATTGATAAAACTCATGCCTTTACGTCTACACTTTAGTATGATATAATTAATTTATATATTATATTACTGGATATATAAATTAAATAGAATCCCCCTTCAACATCAGTTTTATTTTAAATAGAATTAAATATGGAAAAAATGTGTGTTATGAAAAAACTTTTGCATTTGCTTCTGTATTTTATTATGTTATAAATTTAATTAAAAATTAAAAATTGGCAAACTTTATCAGTTATATAATAGTTTTCATAACATATGTATTTTGATAATCCAGAATAAATTGATTTATAATCTGCATTATTATAATAATTTCCATTTAATGTAGTCAAATTTTACTTAAAATGCAAACTAAACAAAAAAAATTATAAATTTGTTTTGATAAGTATAACATTAATTAGTTTATACATTTCCAGTTTCTGAATTGAATGGGCATGTTTTGTATATTTCTCTAGCATGGATATTTTTAATGAATGTAAATATAAAATATATTCTTTTGCTGTTGGGGGAGGGGTGAATAAAATCTACGAATTGTTAAAGTATGCCAGAATATTTTGTATTATATAGGCAATCATGTATAGTGAGTAGTATTCATACAAAATTTAACATTTACAAAATTATATCGTAGTGCAGAATTATATATTCTGATCACTAATATCGCAAAACAATTAGAAGAATGTTGCATCTCATATTGCAAAAATTACTACTTAGGTGAGAAATTAGCAAATGTTAACATTTCATTATATTTAGAAAAGCTGTATGTATCGACATGGAGTGAGTAAACATGCTTGTTTTGCAATTATATAGGAGAAGTCCGGAATTTTCTGCAGCACTTATTCATAACCTTCAACATTTATAATAGATCAGAAAGAAACGATTGTGACAACAAATATTTCGGCAAACGAGGAAAGATATTTGCCATTTGCATTGCACAAACGTGTAGTGAAACCGTTCATATTTATATTTCCCCACATTTAGAGAGCGGTACTGCTCAAACAGCATCAGCAAACATGTTTGTTTCATAATTAGATATAGAATAAATTTGTGAGCAGAAAATAAGTGCTATTATATCTGAATGAAATAACTATATTGACCAATATTTCAACAAACTAGAGGAGATTGTTGCAACTCACATTATAGAAATTGATACTTGGTTGGAAAGAATATATTTTCCTATCATTCAGAGAGATTTACGTTAGGGCCGGAGTAAGCATGCCGGAGAGTGCAAGAGGGGAGTTTCACCACTCACCTGAGTATCTCCATCTCTTTCGCCTCCTCCTGTTTCTGCCGGAGCATGACATTCTCGATGATTGCCCGCTCCTCGTGGGTCAGGTGGCTCAGATCTGGTAAGGCGGGGGCCATGAGGGTCACGGGGCCCCCTGTCTCATCCTTCGTTTCTGCCATCGGCTCGACTCTGTGACTAGGAAAATGGAAGACTGGTGATATCCTAGCGGGCGTTCCGCTCACCCACGACAGGAGTAGGAGCACACATAGCAGCAGCAGAGGTGGTCGGCACGCCAGTACAGCAGCAGAAGCAACTCTGTGGCGGCAACGGTGTCGAACCCGGGTCGAGGAACGCGAGGCAAGACTACAGGCGCATCCCAGTCAAATCGTCGAGCGGAGGACATGGTCGCCGCACAGTGTTCGGTAGGGCTACTGCGAGGATCGGCTGCGCCATTGCATGCCGGGTATCGGAGTCGCAGAGGCTGTCGTGGCTGTAGCGAATGTGGCGGCACGGACTGTTTTGCGTTGGGTTTCGTCTGTCGGGGCTCGGAAAGATTTCCGCGCGGGCCATCTAGGTCACTTGAGAGCGAGTGAGGGCCCCTGATCCGTGGGTACCTAGCGGAGAGCAGTAGCAGTCATGCACCTATACATGTGCCGCGGCTGTCATAACGGGGCTTCATGAATAAGTTACGGAAATAACACGTCAGTTGCGCGCACAATCGGAAGGCGGCTGCGCGGGGTGACGTCACAAATGGACCATTCGTCCACGGAGGAGATGAGCGGGGGTGCACGCAAGCAATAGTCTGATAAAAATGCCGCGAGAGTGTGGAGCAGCACAGCGAGAGCGAAACTTGCTCCTCCCGAAGATCAATTCCGCGAGCAGCGATATACTGTATACCGATGGAGAACGTCACGAGAGAGAGATTTCGACCCGATCTCCCCACCCCCCTTATTCCCGAATTCTTGCATTTAGCGCAGTCCCTGATCTGTGTACGGATCGCAAAATCAAGGCGATGCGCGGCGCTCCGACTCCCCAAGAATTACCTGCTAGAACCTGGTCGAAATACATCACAGAGAACACCGCGGCTCTGACCCAAAAGGTACTCTTCACTTCTCCTTTCTAAGAGAGCCAGTGACACTCATGAAACCAGATATATCCTTACTGCAGTTTGATAGTTTCCATCATAATTGTTATTTACTACACTGAACAGTTTCGTAGTCTTATTCATCAGTATATTTTGAATTTTTTATCTTCTTTTGGTTCGTTAATGAAAGTAGCTCATATACCTTCCAAAACCGGTTATTTCTTTCAATTTTTATTATATTCTTCTTAATTCTGCAATCTTTTATTCGCTGGATTTTATATTACAATAGTTTATTCTGTTTTTAATTTTGTTGAAGTAAATTATATAGTTTCTGAAACCGATTGTTTCCTACAGTTTTTATCATATTCTTCTCAATTCCATAGTTTTTTTGGGGTTTTTTTATGTCTTGGGAATTTTAGAATAGATTTTTTCAATGCTATTTGAATTTAGTGTATGAAGTAGCTCATTTTGCTTTCCTAAACTGGTTGTTCCTATATTGTGTTATTTTCTTAATTTTTGAAATCTTTTTCAAACTAGTAACTTTTAGTGATTTGAACGAAATTTTCTTTTATAAGTTTTTATTTTTATTTTATTTTATTTATTTTTTACGAAGATAGCTCGTTTAACTTCCCAAACAATTTGTTTCCGTCAGTTTTGTTATATATTTCATAATGTCGTTTCTGTTTGTTCATAAGTATGTTTACAATAACGTTTGCACTTATTTTTGAAGTTATTTAATGATGTTGCTTCAGATTCTGTCGAAATTACTTCATCTGCCTATGCCCTCATTTCCATTCGATATTTTTGCATAATATCAATTTTAGGTAATGATAAGATTTATATAGTATTGTTTTGAATTTAATCTGCCTATCCACTCTTAATTTGGTTCATTTTCGTGTGTGATTAAATTATTTTTTTGCTACTTTCCCATGCGTCATTATTATGTAGGACAGATAATTAAAAATCTTGTTTTTCTCATAATTTGTTTAGATTTCAATCGTTCTGGGTAAGTGTGTTTATAGGAAAAACAAGGCACAATCAAACATGTTAACAGTAATAACTAAATACAAGCATAAATCAATAACTCGCGATCAGTTGTGCAGAATTTACGTCAACTACAGAAGTCAAAACCATCGTAGCTATAAATGGTTAAAGCGCCAAACTTTTTGTACGAAATTCTACTCCCAGTTTAGAAATTTGACCGTACTTGCTTTCACTTCTTTAGAACGATGTCTGCTGTAAAACAACTTTTGCAGTGAAGACGTCGACTGAATGAATATTTATTTCTTTATATTTTTTTTAGAATCAAATCTCTTTCGTCAAGCAACAATATTTTGAATATTTTATGATTCATATAATTACTTAACACTTTTTAGCTTAATCATAACAGAAATATTAACACGTGAAAATGTTTTTGATACTAAACAATGTCTTCAAAATATTAAAAAGAAAATTATTTTAGTTATTAACTAAATGCATTGTACCAAACATTTTTTTTATAATTTCACTTATTTAGTATTGTAATTACTGTGAGAATAATGCGCATTACTTCAATGATAGCAAATATTGCATAACATTTCATATAATCTTGCCTTTGTGTACCAATCCGCAGCTAACGTTTTATTTTTCAATATCTATTTTAGCTTTTAATTTCTTCAAAAATAAAAACCATTATTCCAGATGGTAAAGAAATTTTTGTAATTGTTATTTACCAAGAATAACTCTCTGTATTTAAAAATAAAATTAAAGGTTTTAGGATCTAAAATTTAAAATGACAGTATCTGATACTGTAAAAAATATTAATTGAAAAATATAACATATATATATGTGTGTGTGTATGTGAAGATGTGTATGTGTCTATTCAGAATGCATAGATTTATCAAATAAGAATTAATCATATTGATAATCTCAAACATATAAGTAAAATATATAATAACCCAATATATTTAGTAAATAGTATTGTAAAAATTTTTAGATAAAGTAATAATAAAATCTAAACAAACATATTACTTTACTTATATAATGATATCACTTTAGCATTTCTTCAATCATTATTATTACATTAAACACACAACATTTTCTATAAAATACTTTAAATCAAATTATAAAATTCATATTAATAATTGGCAACACCTTTTCACCAGAATATTTAGTAAATAGTATTGTAAAAAATGTTAGATATACCAATAAATTTTAAACATACGCATTGCTTTTCTCAATTTAAAATTAAATCCATTATGATTACATTAAACGATTTTCCTATAGAAATTTTAAATCTAAATGTAATTCATATTAAATCTGCAATATATTTTATAGAATCTATAGATCAAGTATTACCTTTTATTCATTTTTTAATATTTTCGCTCTCTGACCCACTCGAACTGTGTGGTATATTTGTTATCTACATCCTTGTATTTTTTAAAAATGATTCTTAATAACAATTTATAACCTCAACACTCCTCAAGGAATCCTTACATGTGTGGTTGGGTTAAATTTATTGCTGAAGCATTTAGACATAGGAAGATGAAATATATTTCATTCTCTTAGTTTTTAACATACAGAATTAAAATAGTTAGAAGTACATATACAAGAGATGATTTTTACTGATTGTTTATAAATTCTATAGCCTAATAAACTATTACAATTATTCTCAATTGTGGACTACTTTACCTACAAAAATTTGTCCTTTACACCTTTATAGCATCGAGCATGGGGCATAACCTAACGGAATTGGATTTTTTCTTTTCCTTGCAGGCATGAACAAAAAAAAAATCAGAGGTCGAAAATGCTTTCCAAATCCTTCATCCCCTCCCCCAGTGATCCAGAAGACAAACTTTTACACTTATGGAGACGCCCTCCCCCACTGGGTTCCGGTCTAAATTGGGTGGCACTTCCCGGCCGTCCAAACAGTTACCTTACACCTTTCTGGTAGGTCGGACGGTCTGGATCTCAACAACAACAACTTATGGAGTCGACCACTGGACATAACCGACCTGAACCAATTTTCGGATAAGAAGAAATATTTTCGACACTAATCGTCATGCATAACAAAATAAAACTTATTAAGAAAACAGTTGCAACTTAATTTTTTGTTAGTTTCTCGCTTTTAACAAGTTTTAATATTACTATAGTTATATAAAACTTATAAATGTACTCTCTTATGTACTGCTTATGTACATTAGCTTGGACTACCTGAAATTATTAAATACTAGAACAAATTATCCGCCGTTGCACGGATCCTAAATAAGCGCCTGCTACTTAAATAATACAGAAACACCTTTGATACGTCATAAATAAACTCCTTTGATAAGCTCTAAATAAACGCAGTTAAGAATAAGAAGGAACTGTTCGTTCAGCAAACAAACAGTTCGTGCTTAATGGTTGTTAAGGACCCATACTGTTCTACCTGTGCTTTTGGCTTGAAGAAGAGGGCTTATAAAGCCTTCGAAACAATTGTCACCTAACTGATGTGCCTACTTTCTTCAAGAAAGTTTTGTAAGTCACTGCTTTACAAGCATTGTAGTTTTACGATCTTGTTAACTTTTTTCTTTTCTGCGGAAGGTATGTATTTAATATGTTTTTTCTATATTTCATTTCGAAAATATTTTGTATTATTTAAAAAATATATTACCTTCCCAGCCTTGCAAAATTGGATAGATATCGCGGTTTTTTTTTTTTTTTTTTTTTTGTGTGTGTGTGTGTGTGTGTAGAAATGACGCCCTTTAAAGTCATTCCAAATACACCCAATTTTATTTTCCTAAGGTAGAAAACCCCAACGTGTAAAATGCTCATGTAGAATGCGTAGAGTACGTAGAAAATCTATCATACATCACTTCTTTATGGTACAAACAAAGATGTAATATAATTTTTAAACTTATTTCTTTATATTTTATTATTCAACATCGTTTACTTCTGTTGTCCTTTTATATTTGAATATGCATAATCATGGGCGTATATAGGGGGGTAAGAGGGGGGAAGGGGAATCAAAGCACACCCCTAGAAAACTGTTAATGTAATTACAAGACATTCCTTACAGAACATTTTAATAGCATTACAAGTGAACTTTAATAGAAAGATTGAGGTTTGAGCACAATTTTCTTACAAATTTCATTTTTTTTTTCAACTAAGAAAAAAAAAGAAAATTTAGTCTTTTACTTCTAGCCAAAAAGTTAAAATTGTGATAATTTTCTCTTAGTCTCGATGCGTCCGATTTTTTGATATCCCACTCGAATATTTTAATTCTTTATTTTTCCACACTCTATTTTATTACTCTCTCTCTTATTATCTTTTAATAATTAACCTGACGTGTCCGTAATATATTTTCTGTGTTTGGATTTATCTCCAAATAAAATTTTCCAATTTTTTTTGTCCATTACTTTCCGAAACAAAAGAAATCGAATTTTTCTTTCTCCCCCCCCCCCTCCCCATTCTTTTCCAGAGGCTGGGAAAATGAATTTAAAAATATTGTTTTTCTCTCAGTCTCGAAGACCTATTTTTTGATACCCCACTCGATTTGATATTTTTTATTATTTCTTTTATTTTTAAACCCTCACATTCTCTCACTCCCTTCTTTTTCTTATTGATCTGAAGCGTACCTGTTCCTTTTAGTATTTAGGTTGGGATTCCTAAAAGCTGTTTCAGCATTTTTCGTTCATTACTTCTTGAAAATCAAAAGTTTTAAGTTTTTATACCCCGCCCCCCAGTACAGTCAAAAAAGAAGAATTTAGTATTTTTCTCCATGTTCTCATGAAAGCTAGCTCACAGAAATATGTGGCTATTGCTTCCCCCATTTTCAACCCTTTGTAAATAGTCAATGATTGGATATGGGACATGAGTAATTTGAAAAAAAAACATTTCTCGGGTAAAGGTAATGGATCCTCCATTTCGGATCAAACGTGATTCTATTAATTAATATTTGCAGAAAATAATCATTATTTGTAATACTAAAGAATTTGAGTCATTTTTCACGAATAATCTAGCATTTTCCTAACTTTAAACAATATCAAAACAAAGAAATATATTAATAATGACTACCATTAAACTTAAATTGTTTGTAAATGAGACTTAGCTCTATATAGGCATCAATATGGCGAAGTATGCGTTTGCATATTTGGGAGTTTTAGAAAGAATAAATCTGATTTCCCTTTTAAAATCCCATTTTGCACGAGAATTTCAGTTAGATAAAAGTGGTTGATAATTTCCTAGCGGATTCTTAGCATATAGTAATTACAAGAAATCTTTTAAGTTTTCATAGTACAGTATTTGTGAATAATATTATACAATATTGTTTAAGGACATTGATTTTCAACTAAGTGATTTTCAATTAAGCTTATGTTCCTTGTGACCAATTTTTAGTGCACTCTTTCTTACATGGGCGCCTGTAGAACGTTTTCCGAGGGGGAGCGACCATGACTTAATATTTAATAAAATGGTAGTAAAAGTTCAACTAATTTAGGAATAAGGAAACATTTAAAATTTTATGTTTTGTACGTATTTATCTTACATAGATAACATATTTTAAAATATCGTGGATTTCATTCACTCTTAGCATTTCTATGTTAAATTATTTTACTTTACTCCCCAAAAACATAAAACTTATTGAAAGTGCAAATTCCAATATAAATTTCACTTATAATGCAAAAGCCTTTTCCAAGTTAAAACGCCAATAGGTTAGCCTCCCCAGTCAAAAATATCACGCTACGCTACTGCTTATTGGACTTCTAAATCTACATTTGCAAGCCAATTTTCAAGGTTGTTCAATGAACAGATTTGAAATAATAGATTTGAATGAATAGATTTGAAATGTGTGTATGTCTGTGGAAGGGGGGGGGGGGGGGTACAGATAAAAACAGGCATCTGTAAACAAGAATCCTCTTTTTTTTTAATTTCGAATCTCCAAAAATGAATATTTGTTAATAATCTCCAAATTTTGAATGCAATCGATTTCAGCATCCCCCCCCCCCCCCACACACATACACTCTGGAAAAAATCCTGCATACTCCGATGTGCATAGTCTTTTTACTTAGTTTCTATATAATTTGGGGATAGATTGTATTAAAATTTTTATAGTTGGTATATATGTTCATTCGTTTTTAATTTTAAAAAAATTTACCTTTGTACTTAATGTTTCATTTATGTATTCCGAGGATCAAAAAGTAGGTGTAAAATTAAATTATTAATATTATGTTTAATTTTGTCTATAATACTCAAAAATATTTGAGTAACTGAAAATTTGATAAAATAAGTAAAACTTTATTAATAAAGTGAAGTAAATGATAAATTAAAAAAATCATCTCCTTATTAGTGTAAAAACATTTGACTTAGAAACATCTGTTTCTTCTCTTACTTGAAAAATTGGACAACATTTTTCGCAGAAATAGTTTTAAAATGGTAAATTCACCTTTTCTTAAAATATCTTAACATTAAATGAATAAGTTAATTAATATTTATTTTAATAAAAGTGGCCTTGAGAAATGGGTGGCGGATAATGTTGCCAGAATGCGAATAGTGTCTCCATGTATATATAGCTCGTTGGTTGGATAAGTCCAAGTATGCATTTCTACTGCGAAAATCTCATGTGGAATTAAATAATATCTGTTTTAACTATTATTTTTTACAGAAAACAAGTTATCAATACTATAAAAATCAGATTTCAAACAAAATAGAATATTCCTATTCATTCAAATTTATTTTCATCTCCCTATATTCTGTGCGCTGTTCTAGAACTAGGAAAAATACTTATTTTCATAGTTAATGAACTTTAATTTAAAAATAATCAAAAATACATATACTAAACACTACGCCTTCCTGTTTCTTCAAATAAGAAGAGATTGGACTTAATAGATCCCAAATTTCAACAATTAAGAAAAAGGTGTAATAAATGACTTCTGATGCAAAGCTCTAAAAGATTCTAAAATCATATGCAAAACGCTTGTGGATTACTTTACAATTTGAAAAACTTGTAAAGGAAGTCTTAAAAAGAAAAATGCGAAGTTAGAGAATACTGGAGAAAAGGGGCCTGATTAACGTACGGACCTCCGGGGCCACAGCCCCCAAAATTTTATGAAGCCCCTAAATTTTGTATGTGATAAAAAATTAAAGTAGAAATAATTTTTTAATTAATTTAAAATTGGTAATTTTAGTTACTTTAAATTATAAAATATGTTAGTCGTTTTTTTAAATATTATACTTATACTACTTTAAAGTAAAAAGTTTGGAAGTTCTCTGCATGTGCAAAAGTGTTTTCGGTGCTATGATCCTGGACCCGCAAATTTGTTATGCG
This sequence comes from Amaurobius ferox, assembly GCA_951213105.1. Taxonomy (NCBI): domain Eukaryota; kingdom Metazoa; phylum Arthropoda; class Arachnida; order Araneae; family Amaurobiidae; genus Amaurobius; species Amaurobius ferox. The sequence goes on along the minus strand of OX578133.1, from coordinate 2,708,182 downwards.
ATGATGTTTTGCATGTGTTTGATATACTGTGACAGTATAGGGGCCCCGAAATAACATCAGGCCCTGGATCCCACTTCGGCTTAATCAGGCCCTGAAAACAGCTATTCGATCAGCTGCAGTATTTGCAGGCAAATGCAGCTAGCTCAGCTATAGCTACTCCAATGAAAGTTTCAAACTTCTTATTCCAAGATTTAGATTTGTTTGCGGTTACTGCTGACAAAGCCAGTCTCTGTAGCAAGTATAAACCAATATTTCAGCAGGTTGAAGCTGATAAAGACATATTTGTAGTTAACAATGGCACAGAAATGGTGCGTTGCAAACTATCCATTATTTCTATTAAATCCATTCTGTATATCCATTATTGTATTGTAGAAAAACTTGATCTCTCCTAAACAATGAGCAGATATGCACAAAATAAAGGAATGCTTTATGTAAATATTGACTGCTAACTGCTTTCTTCCAATACTATTCACAGCATGGTTCTACCATTTGTGAGTCGAAAGCCAAGACCGCCCGATTCGTCCTTAGACATGAGCAGCAATTACTATTTGTGAGTGAAAAAGTTTAACATAAAATTATGTACAGCCGGTCAAAGAAAATAAATACGAACACTGCTCATTATTTCGGCGCCTCGGATCGTACAGTCAAACCAATAGTATCATTAAATTCGGAATAATTTCTATTAAAAATAAATGGGCATCTTGTTTCCATAAGGGGTCATCTTCATATTTAGTTGCTCATTATTGCCAAAAATTCAAATAGTAACACCCATTTTTTATGTCATCATACGATTCCGTGTTGAAGACCCAGACCGTCCAAGGACTTGAGCAACTATTAGGGCGGCCGGTATATACGATTCCGTGTGTCAAAATTATGATAAATATAAATTTGTGTGAATTCCCGAACACCAATATGGGAAATGCACGAAAAAAACTATTCGGGGTCCGTCTTCATATTTATGGTAGTTAAATGAAGTCACGCATACTCTACAGTTATACATGTGGCGGGGCCGGCTCTTGCGTCACTTTTTGCTACAAAAGACATCCCCGATTGTTTGTTCAGGCCCGAAGAATTCTTTTGGGCCTGACGGGAAAGCGTGGGATCAGCAAACTCCTGGTTCGGAGTTCGAACCTATCCCCCACCATCGGAGAACAGCGGTCCCTCAGCATACCTTTTTAATTTCGTTAATATGGCACATTCTTTACAAAATCAGCTCACATTGGGGGTGCTATGCATTGGGGGACTCACAATTGAGGGTGCTCATACGAAGTCTGTATGATTTTAAAATAACAAATAGTTTACTTGTGGAACTTTAATTCATTATATTTTGTCCACCATAGTCTCAATTCATAAAAAATACTAAATAAAAATAAATTTTAAAAGTATGAACACGCTATCACAGACGCCAATGGAAACTCGACAATGTTCTGCCAAACTTGATATGAAACTGTCTCTGTATATCCTTCCTCGATAGGCGAAAGTTCACGACATTCCGATTTCTTTATTGAAGCCTTGCGTATGTGCAGTCATTTGGAACTGGGTCTAGCCAGAAATCCCTAAAAATATCTGACCTCAGACTTATAAATCTGTAAAAAAAAATAACTTTAAGAGAGAGAGAAACTGAAAATGGTTGAAATAAGAAGCAGTTGTTAAATAAAAAGGTGTGTTATGCAATTTGTAATGGGGTGCTTCCGTAGCGCCACATATGCATTGCACTGCAATTTTTAAAAAATATTCTCCTAAGTATTTTTCATCAGCAATGAATGGTTGATCCCCAAAAAACTTAAATGATGCAGTTTTAAATATAGGTCTGTATTTCAATAAGTACTGAAAGGAATGAACTAAATTTTTGCACACTAAGGCTTCCGACAGTATTAAATCGATTGTCGTCAAAATTTAACCCGTTTCTTTATTTCAAATATGATTTTCATAATTAATATTAAACATTTGTTTAAAGATAAAAGATGGTATACATTTTATTTGGTTTATATAGTATCACAATGTAAAATAGGAATTAGTTTAATAGGCTAATTATTTCGAAAAAATATAAAAGAAAAACTGCGGTATCCATTTAACATTAGGAGCTCAAAATTTCAAGCAGTCATAATTTCCCAAAGACTTGAGTAAAATATATAAATTTTATATGAATGCGGGATACTTTGACCTGGAGAATCAGAATCTTATCAAAAGTGTGTTGCCCTTTTAAAAAATCTAGTTAGGGTAAAATTTAATGTAAAGATGACCACTTATGCAAATTAATTGCTCATTTATTTACAAAAGGTTATTATGAGTTTAATGATATATTTGGTTTCAATATACGACCCGAAATAACGGGCTTTTTGACCGTCTGTACTTGTATTATATTATAGCACTAATAATATAAATTTCCATTGAGTGTAATAAGTTGAGAACGGATCTATTTATATCTTATTTTGCTCACTCTTTACCCAATTGATGTTTATTATTATTATTTCTATTTAAGAGAACATGGGAGGGGTACATGGAATTTACCAAAGTCCTATGCCAATATATTCACTCGAATCAGCCCTGACAAAAGAAAGATCTTAATGAGAAATTCCTCATTTGCAGATCACAAAGCCGTCAGGAAAAAACGAATAACTAATGTTTTCCATTCCATAAGTATAATTAAATTAGAGTAGCTGTGTACTGCATTGTATATTAATTGGTACTTAATTACATTACTTCAGTTTTTATTATCCTTGTGAACGTTTCTTCTCTAGAGGGGAATTTCAAGCAACAATGGATCGCCCTATTGAGGGCCAAATGTGTCTAATAGGATTTAGATCAGAGGAGCTTGCTGACCACTCAATTCGATTTACAACCTCGGTCTACAGGTGTATCTCTACTGCTCATGAGCAATGTGGTGTGGTATTACCATTCATGCAAAGGAATTCATTGCGTAACATATCACAAAATGATCAAATGTGGTATTAAAGAACTTCATTGCTAGTAATAGTTTATTTTTTCAGCACTTGTAGCTCAGTACTGCTAAGCATGCCTTCCAGTACCATGACACCAGCACTGCCCCCCCCCCCCCCCCCATATACATCACTCTAAAGAATATTTTTAATGGTGGTAAGCAATACCAATTTCTTACCAGATTAACCAATGCATAGATTCCAAGGAAAAACTAAAATGATTCTCATTAAAAAGATACGGATACAACACTGCTGAAAATATGCTCTATGATAAGCTTTGGATAAAGAGAAGCAAACCACAGGCAATATAGCTCTACTTGCCACAGGCTTCTTGCAACAGTTTAGGAAAATATCTGTGTACCTGTGCTTAATTGGAGCTGGCTTCCAAGTGGATTTGCTGTACTACAGCTGTATAGCTCTACTTGTCACAGGCTTCTTGCAACAGTTTAGGAAGATATATATGTATCTGTGCTTAATTGGAGTTGGCTCCCAAGTAGATTTGTGTGGAGCATTAATTGCATTTCGCAGCTATAATCAAAACTCTTATCTTCATGCTCCATGCTGAGCAAGGGTGACCTTTTAGCAAGCCTCTGAAACTCATTCCATCTGTATGAAATGCTACCTAGAGCCTGGATACAATGCTATGTGAGATTTCAAACTCTTTAACAATATCAGTCACTCTGTTGCCTTCATCAAGCTTTCTAATAATTCTTCCCAGCATGAAAACATTTAGATGTTGTCTTTGAGACATTACAACACATCAAAGTTTAAAACTTTACAACTTCAAGAAAAGTATATCCTGAAAAACTGTATGTGGCCTCTAGGCACATGATTCAAAAATTTGTATGTCTACCCACTTTCTGCTCGAAATTGTTAGTTATGAAAAAATACCACAAACCAATGTGTCTTCGTTTGTGCATATAATATTCAGAAATAATTTTTGTCCTTTGATTCAATTTAATTATCTGTGTCTGATAATTTTTACACTCATTTAAACATAATGTAAACAAATTTGAGTACTGTATTAAATGGTTCTAAGAAAATTAACCATAGCAAACCCTTTTATGTATTTAAAGTTTGCAGTTATTAGTGGCAATTGTATATAATAGTTTTGTGAGGAAGTTTTTTTTTTTTGAAGGGGGGGGGGGGGTTGAAGACCCAGACCGTCCGACTCGTCCTGAGGACTTGAGTATCTATTTGGACGGCCGGGGGGGGGGGGTATAATTGGTAAGAAGCATGAATTTTATTTTATAAAGAAATAGAAAAGAAAATTTCAATTCAGTTAAAAATATTTTTATTGCATTTTCCCTCAAAACATATAAATGCAAGTAACAATGAGTAGGTAAATATATATATATATACATATATATATAATCTACATCTACAGACCTTTGAAATAAACACCAGAAAAAATACTCAAACAAATCTAGGAATGTATAAGATTTACATGAAAACAAAGTCCGGTGAAAAATAACAATGGACTCCATCAATAATAATAAAGAAGATGTGTGTGTTATCTGTACTAGAAAATCTAAGAGCTATATGGGCATGAAATTTGGCACTAGGGTACCTTGGTTCCCAAACACCTTGAGATTGTTTTTTAATTCAAATTAGTTTTTTGGTTATAAAATGTTGAAGTGCCATTTTGTGTGATTTTTGCACAAATTGGTTCCTTAGCAATCAAACATATTATCACAGAGCTTCCCCCTTAACACTCGTAAAGACTGAAAAATTATCTTAACTTTAAACAGAATTTATACTATCAATAGATAAATTTTCAAAAAATATATATATTTTATGTTGTGAAGATGTCCCTAATTTTAAAATTATAATGTAAAAACATTTATTCACAATCTGATCTTTATAATTTAACATCAACTCATTTAAATTTTACAAACTGCTCTAAAACAAAAAAACAATTGTCTAAAGCCACCCATTCATAATTATGATTTTTAAATATGATAAAAGTATCACTAATTTTTAACAAACCTTGGCATTTTACAAATGGTCAGATTGAAAAAATCTCTTTTATGCAAGTTCATAAAAACAGGATTGTGATGTGACATTCTCTCTCTAGAAACTCGGCAAGAAACATCAGGTGACGTTATACACATTATTAGACACAGTCCCTAAAGAAGATCTTTAAGGACTGCGCTTTTGGAACATGGTAAGAAACAAACTGGATGATGAAAGATAAATATGGTGTTCTGAAAATTTTTTTGCAAGTATTTTAATTTAGTAAATGTAATGTTCATTTTAAACAGTTTAACAACCCTACATTTGAATGTACCCTGCATACTTATTTAGGGTGTCAAAAGAGTTTACTTAGGATGTATCAAAACTTATTTAGGGCATACAGTCATATTAGGACATAATGGTGTCGGTGTGGAGCCCAAGTAGTATTATGTGATCGTGCAGCAGACTAAAACATGGTTAACTGCTTTTTTAGGTTGTATTACATCCACCTAACAGACAGGGCACAGCCACACATGTGCTTATGCAGTGAGCAACTACACCTTTCAATCAAGCCTGGCATTATATCCTGGGCAATGCCAGATATATTTTCTAGTTCTAAATAAAATCAGAGAGAAAAAAATTGCATTTTATATGTATCCCATTGAATTAAAATCAGCTTCTATAAAGTGACTCAAATCACAACCAGAAATTAACATATCCTGATGCAGGATATGATATAAATTTTTGAATAATAGCTTGTATAAATAAATGTTTGGCACTTTATGAACATCAGATAAGAATTTGCATTGCACAATATAAATATACATACCATATGGCATACAATGCTTTACAAATTCTGATTGCAGGATAAAGTGTAGTCATATTGCAAAATATGAAATTTATTAAACAATCTCTATTTATATGTCCTGTTATATTTTAAAGCCTCTTTTATAAAGTAAATAATTTATTAGAATAAGAAAAATGCATTTTGATGCAAAGTTATTAAAATTCTACTTTTAAATACAGTCAATTTTATCATGACTTTTGAATCACAAAAGTATAGAAAACCATCAAATTAATCCAACTTATAAATAAAATATACTAAATATGTAAATCACTAGCCACGGCTGTTAATAACATAATTATACAAATATATAAGGAACAACAATTCATAAAGGATTCAATTTTCTAAACTGGTAAAATATATATAAACCTATTATGGATATAAGCTTTAAAAATTACATTTAAAACAGTATAGTTACAATAAACTGTTTTAATTAAAAATAGAATAACAATTAATAGAAGTTATTGTACAGCAAGTCACTGCAAAATAGATACATATATATATATATATATATATATATATATATATATATATATATATATATATATATATATATATATATATATATATATATAAACTATTAATATTTATAATTTTCTATAATTAAGTTTTCCATAAATTGTCAGACTGGCTGTTTTGATATACTTTTAAGAATCATCACAAATGCTATTTATGTTAATGTATAGCACTTTATAGTAAAATTGAACATTTAATCAGTAACAAATGACACTGCAAAATACTAACAAGTAACTAAACTAGTTTGTTCAGATCTCACTCCAAAATTATGTCTTGCTTTCAAAAATGATATATAATAAGCACAGATGTATATGTATGTACATATGCTATACACTATTCTAGATATACATTAATATATACATAGAAGGGAATAAATTGTACCTAAATTAAATGTTTCCTCAATAAGAAACACAAGTCTAGAAATAACAATGTATCAATATCTGAACACATGTGGAATTGAAAGACATCATTATCATCATCATATACATTATAAATCAACCTGGGATAACAAACACTAAATACACAACATAAAAAAATAGTATAAAAAATCTTAATATCGTCTTTTGTATCACATTAAATGAGTATTTTATAGGCATAAGACATTTATTTTACTGTTTATCTAAATATTAATACTACTTAAAAGTGGCTAAATTAGGAGAAATTTATGAAAATCTATTAGAAAAAAGAAGTTCAATTACTACTCAGAATGGAATTAAATGTAAAGATGGTACTGAAAGATTAAACCAATGAGATGCACATAATTTTTATGGTGGTAGTGACTTACCAAAAATTTGTAAGCTTTCACTGTAACTGAATTCTTGGTAAGTTTTATGGAAATAAATAATGCTTAATATTTAATTTCCTTAATGAATAAAATAATTAATAAGTACTAATGATGTTTCCCTACAAACCTTTATAGCTTTCAGGGTAATAAAGAAGCTTGAAAGATCATGTTACTGCATACAGCTTTGACCGAGTATAAACAAAGTAATCAATTAACAGTTGTGAATCATGAAAAAACTGTTTTTTGACGAGGGCAGATTTAGAATTAACAGTACATGAAGGAAAAACAAAATTCCAGAAGTTTTAGAACAAAGCATTTACTATTGAGATTCATTTGTTTGCTCTTCTAATTACATTTGCGATTTGAGAATGGAAGAAATAATTGTTAATGGTTCCCAAAACTTTATTTTAAAAAACAGATGTAATAATACATAAATAAGTGTTCCAGGACTCAAGAAAGTACATTTATAGATAGGGGTTTTAAAATTCCCTTCATATTAATTTCATATTCTTTCTATGATTGCTTTAAGCAATTTATAAGACTTTGGGTCTAATACTACAATATCACTTCATACGAAAAATTAAAAAGCTTATTATTTTCCACAGAAGATTTTCTAATCACTAAACAAACTAAATGAATAACAGACCCTTTACACTCTGCTGTTTGTTTTATTCAGATCTATTTGATAAGTTTTGTCCCCCCATTTGTTCATAAAAAAGTAATGCATGGAGATATTTTCACAGCAATTCATGGCTTTGTTGTTAAATAGGATGTAATTGCTCTCCTAAAAGGATTTTCATCTATTTTTATATTCTTAATATATTTATACAGTAGAGCGCCCGAAATCCAGAAAATCTAAAAACCAGAATGGTCTAAAAACTGGACGTTTTTGAGCTAGTCTCTTTTTGTTTTGTTTTGTTTTTTAAACAAATTTGGACATCGTGAATTTATCTCCGATTTCGTTCCAAGCCACGCTTTTCCCTTTCCAATCCTTTTCCACGAACTGGTTTTGTTCTCTCGAACAAAAGAGCACTGGGGCTATTCCTGATTAGCGACAGCCTAGTCTGACGCCACACTGGTGCTAGCCATTGGGTTCCTTCTGAAACCGTTTCATTTTTATTCTCTTTCTTACAATCGCAGAGATTGCACATGTTTTATAAAGCTCTTATCATTCTATTTTTTCAATTTTATTACAGTAAAAATTTTTAGCTGTGTCAGAAATTTCCAGAAATTCATCTCTTAAGAGGAAACGGAAACTTATTTCTATTAGTATCAAAACCAAGGTAGAAATTCTAAGAAAAATGCAACGTGAGACTTCAGTCCTCAAGCTGTGTGAGAAGTACGAAGTAGGGAAATCGACTATGATCTACAGAAAAAAAAAGAAATTTTGGAATTTTTCATAGATAGTGATACACCAATGGAAATGGCGAAAAGAAAAACATTGCATTCCGTGAAAAGTCAAGATTTGGATAATGTGATGATTGAGTGGTTTCGCCAATGAAGGAGTCGAAAGTTCACACCATCCGACTCGTCCTTAGACATGAGCAACAGTTTGGATGGCCAGGCCAATTAAGGAATGAAAACGTTCCACTAACAGGCCCAATGCTGATGCAGCAAGCGAGGATTTTTCACAAAGACATGAACTTAACCAACGCTTGTGAGTATTCAACTGGCTGGTTGAAGTGATTCAAGAAACAGCATGGGATTCGGCAATTGCGTGTTTGTGGTGAGTGTGCCTCAGACGATCACGAGGCGGCTGAACAATTCTTCGAGGAATTCAATCCTTTGATTTCCAAAGAATAATTGACTGCTGAACAGATATACAATGCGGATGAGATGGCATTGTTCTGGAGATACGTTCCGAGAAAAACGTTACAGACGGCCGATGAGACGCCAACAGGAGTTAAGGAGTCAAAAGAATGCTTAACAGTGCTAGCTTGTGCGAATGCAGCTGGCTCGCACAAATGCAAGTTGCTGGTTATCGGAAAAAGTACAAAGCCGTGTGCTTTCAAAGGAATCAAAATGTTCCCCGCTCTTTACAAAGGCAACAAAAAAGCTTGGATAATGAGAGAAATCACCACAGACTGATTTGAAAACAATTTTGTACACCTGAAGGAAGCAAGATCACACTGTAATGCCGACGGTCTTCCAAAAGATGCCAAAATTCTTTTAATTCTCAACAACTGTACAACTCATCCCCCGGGTGATTTACTAGTAAAGGACAATGTGCGTGTTCTGTATTTGCTCCCTAACTGCACCACTCTACTGCAGCCTATGGATCAGGGTGTTCTGTTATCCATGAAGTGCTGTTATAAGAGCGATTTCTGGACCAAAATGTTTGTAAATGGTGGTGAAAGTATAAATGAGTACATTAAGCAATTTAACGTAAAAGATGCTGTGTGGAGCGCCGCAAAAACATGGAATAGTGTCTCCAAAGAAACCTTGAAACATGCATGGTAAATAGGGTTGCTGGCACAATGTATGGCCCGCAACCTTATTTACCAAGGATGACAGCATCAAGGCCGATTTCGAAGGTTTCCAATCCTCCAAAAAATAACCATGCTTCAAGTCGAAATTTCAGAACTGTTGGCGTACGCTAGAAATGCCAATGCAAAAAGTTTGGATCTAGACTGACTATGTGGACGTAGAAGAGGTTATATGTACAGATAACGACACACCTGTGGTAGGCTCTTTCACAGACAATGAAATTCGTGACCTTGTTATGAACAAAGAGAATGAAACTGAAACGGATAGTGAAAATGAGATAATTGATGAAAAAATTCCGATTGACAAACTGTTGAGTTCGTTGGACGATGTGATTAAGGGACTTGAGCAGCGGAACTTTGCTACGGCGCAACAAATAATGACTGTAACTTTAATTAAAAAAAGGCATTGGCAGAAAAATGAAAGTTAATGTGATAATGAAAAATTACCGACATGTTTTGTGTAAAATAGTTTTGTTGCGAAATACTGTACTATATAAATGTTCTGCGATGTAAAAACAGATTGTTTCTTCATTGTCTTTCCATTTTATTGCCGAAAATCCAAAAATGGCCCGAAATTCAGAATCGCTAAGGTCCCGAGGATTTCGGATTTGAAACTTTGTACTGTAGGTTAAAAATATGCACATTTGTTTAGAATATTTCAACAATGCTAGATAATATCTGATGCAAGTTATGATTTTATCAAATTTGTGTATTCAAGTTCCTAAAAAACAAAACAAATAAATGGACAAGTCAAAAGGAGACTTCTACATGCCAAAACAATCTATACAGTGTCAAAAAGAATGGCATTTTGAAAAAATTAGCATAGTATCTATCAAGATATTCTGGCCTGTTAGATTTTAAGATGGTGGGATATAATATTTTGTCTCTCCTCTATATCACGAACTGCAGTCTTAGCATTCTACCAACTGAGGGTCTCTCTTCTGTGTTCAGACAGAATTTGTAGTAAGAAAATCTATGATTCTACAGCATAGTTATTTGTATAGTCAACATCTGTACATGCACAGTAAAAACATGCTTAGTCAAAAATATGATGAATTGTAGACCTTTTAGTAAAATTGAAATAACTGCACTTATGCAGACATATATGACAATGAAGATAAGTCAAAAAGTCAAAAAGCATTCAGAATCTACTGTGGATTTTGAGTATTAAATGTGCATGGTGCAAATTCAGTTCATCAAGTAATAACAAATTGTAAAAACACATTTTTAAGTCAGACACATCTTATTATTGTGCAATTAATGTCCAAACTACAAATGTAATAGGAAGTCAAAGCAATTTTTCAAAAAATAATTTGTTTAGTTTGGTACATTTTTACATGTTTTATATTATTTATATTATTACTTATTACACTATTTGAATTGCACTTCTTACTGCTAAAAATGATAATATTTTGAAATGGGTCATATTGACACAAAGACTACAGGTGCGTAGTAAATATAAACAGGATAGCAGGATTAAAATGATGCTTGAAAATACTAACTTTCTGCACAGATCATTTTAACTGGCAACAGTAACATGAGAAAGGGTGGTAGCAAATATATCATAATGGCATAAAAACTGCATTTGATAAAAATTAACTTTTAAACTATTAAAATGACATGGGTTATCTATTGTAAATGACAGTACATTAATTAATGTTGGTTATTGGAAAGTATTTGAAAATTAAGCTAATTATTCCTTAAATTGTCTATATTATAAAAAAAAAACTCTTACACAATTAACTGTAACAAGTTTGTGAAAAATAAATGCTTCTGACCAGAAGAATAAGGCACTTGGTAATCAAAAATAAAAGGCAGTGATATGTCATATTGCATATATACACAGTAATGAATGTGTTTCCAGTACGGTAAAGTCTATCAATAACAGAGACCTATGAAACAATGATTTTGTTCACTATTTAGTATAAGATAAAACTATGAGAATACCTCTCAATAACAGATACCATGCAGATGAATGCATAAGGTTTTAATTATTCAGAAGAATCTGCTACCTACAGGGTCTAATATTCAGTGGTTTCTCTATTTTATGAGTATTAAAGGATCAATAGAATTTCAACAAATTTTTAGTTTTTTGGTTGTTTGACTATTTTATATTCTTTTCATATTTTATATATTGAAAATTGTGCACATGAAAAGTTAAAAATCATTTTCAAAAATTATTTATTTTTAAATTTTTTCAAACTGCGGGGTGTTAAAAAATGAAATTTCGTAAAAAAAAGAAAAACAGGATTTACAAAATTGCTTGTACTTTATTAACCAATGAAAATATTTGAAATCTATAAAAAGATTTAAAATCTGAACATCTTACACAATCAGATAAAATAAGTTTTATAGTTTTAAGTCTATAACAAAAAATTTTACAGTTACATAAAACTAATTAAAATATTGCTAAAATTACCAGTTTTTGAATTTTCTTTTACCTATGAAGAAAAATAAATGACAATACAATGTTTGTTATGTCATTTTATGGCATCTAAGGTGTTCCTTTTTTGGAAGAGTCCTTATCAACATGCTAAAAGGCAAAGTTGAGGGTATGTTGAGAGAAGAACAGACTAGATTTAGGAAAGGTGTTGGAGCAACACAATAAATTTTCACCTTAAGAAATATTATTGAACAAAGCATCGAATTCAATGCTTCTCTGTACCTGAATTTCATTGATTTCCGCAAAGCGTTGGATTCAATCAATAGAGAAACGCTATGGAAAATTTTAGGGATTTATGGTATCCCTCAAAAATTTATTAACATTATCATTGAACTATATAAAAATAGCAAATGCTGTGTAGAAGTGAACGGATATTTAACAGAAACTTCTTTAATTGAGACTGGTGTTAAACAGGGATGCGTGATGTCAGGACTATTATTTATAATAGTAATTCACTGGATCATGAAAAGAACTATCAGAAATAAGAGGTGAGGCATCAGATGGAACGTCACATCAGTATTGGAAGATCTAGATTTTGCTGATGATATTGTCTTGATGTCCTCTAGATTAGATGACTTACAGCAGACAACCAAGGTTTTTGCTGAACATGCTAAAGAGGTTGGTCTTCATATTTATAAGAATAAAACTAAAGTTTTGAGATTAAAGGAAAAATCATTAAACAGAATTGTTTTGGATAATGACCCCATTGAAGATGTGGATAAGTTTACTTACCTACCTTGGTGTCATGGTGGGAAAAATGGGTGGAACTGATGAGGAGATCATAATTAGAATTGCTAAGGCCCAAAATTGTTTTTGTGGGCTCAACAAGTGTGGAGAGCTTCGGAGATAAAGCTCAAGACTAAACTAAACTTGTTTAATGCCTTGGTGAAGAGTGTACTATTATATGGAGCAGAAACATGGAAAGTGACTAAATTTCAAAGTGCCAAACTTAATGCCTGGCAGGATAAGTGCCATAGGAAAATACTGGGAATATTTTGGCCTAACACAATATCAAATGAGAACCTATATAAAAGGACCAATTTAAAGCCCATTGAATATGACATCAAATATCGAAGATGGAAATGGGTATGCAATGTTTTGAGAATACCATTGGACAGCATTCCCACTGTTGTCCTGGACTGGGCACCTGAGGGCAGGCAGACAAGAGGTAGACCGAAGTTAACTTGGAGACAGTTGGTAGAGAGTGAGAGAAACCAGGCGGGATGGGCGAGCTGGACTGAAGCGAGAGCTGCTGCACGCAATCGTCATGTTTGGAAATCTAAGCTGAGGGCCTTAAGTGCCACTTAGGAACGAAAAGAATGATGATAATGAAGATGTCCTACAAAAATTTCAAGTTCGTTTTCATTTTTTTCTTTAATATGAGCTTGAATATTGAAAATTTACAAAAAGCAGCTTTTCTATCATTCACAACCGAGTAGGACGATGAGGTATACAAACAAAATTTGACAGGGTAACACCTCTATGTATGCTATCGATAATCCAAAAATATCATTCTGTGAAATCAATTCCAGGATGAGATACAGTGCCCTAAATCCATTAGGAATCCCTTGGAGAGGGGAGGAGTGTCACTCCTTTATCTACATCATACCTTTTCTCCCTATTCTGAATGGCTAGACAATCGGATATTCCCTGCCTCAGATGTCTATTTTTTATAGTTACACTTATGTAATTTATAATCTGAAAACAACAGAGTTATTCTATAAAGAATCAGTAAGTGCTGTTGATATTGAATTTATTTCTTATCTTAAACAATAGATGGCAGCACCAGAACTTATAGTATAGAACTATATATTCAATATCAACAGTAGGTACTTATTCTTTATAGTAATCCTGTCAAATTTTGTCTGTACGCCTTGTCCCTCCCCTTCTCCAGTTGTGAATGATAAAAAAAACTTGTATTTGAAAATTTTTAATATTTAAACTCATTGTGATATTGATATTTTACTCAAATATAACATTATGTATTACGGAAGAGAGATCACAAATTAAAGAGAGGGCCCCTAAGAATGGAATACACAATTTGTGCAAGGTTCCCTTTAAGTTTCTTCTGCAACAGATGTGGCCCCATGCCCCTTTGCCACTCTAGAGAGGATGTTCTCGAGTTTCACAGGGTACCGATGCTTAAACACTAACAAAACTGACCTTTTTGATTGCTCTGGTATTATATATTCCTTGGAAGTGTGGGAAGCTGAACTCACAAAGTTAATAATTTTAGGGCTCCCATCAATATCAAGGTCATACCAAACCAATGAGGGCAACATGAGTCATATGTTTAGCCCTATGCAGGAGTGCCAAAATGGAGGTGGTAACAATTTAAGTACTGAGAGAGAGAGTTTTGAATTTAGAGAAGAGTGTGGGACTTGACTTTAAGACTCCAGTGTCTGTAGAGGGAAAAAGATGAACATGGGCAACCAGAGAATCGCCGAGTTGCCAGAATCTTCTCCAATGACTGAGGTAGGCTGTGAATGTTTCATATCCACCTTTCAGATATACCAACTATCTCAGTATGTGCATAATAATTTAATCTTGGGATAAGAGAGAATATTTTGTATAAAATAATTTTGAAACAATTTATACAATACCAATTGTTGATTGGTAATTAGTATTCAAAAGGATAATGATGAGCAGGTTTAAATGTTTGTATGAGAATCCAATAGGAAATAAGAGTTTATGTTGGATGTAAGTTTTTCTTTTTTGTTATAATAAATAAATTTGTTTATAATTAAAATTGTGTCATCATTTTAGAATAGTTTAATGTGATTATATTTTAATGTACAAAAGTGGCCAACACGTAAATCTCAAATTTTAGAGAATGAACATACTACTGAATTTTAGCATCCTGACCAGATGTATAGCAAGAACCATGCTACACTCATGTATAAAGATCGAAATAGAAAAACAACTTGAAATTTTTTGTAAAATACCTTAGAAGCCATAAAATGACAAACCAAAATATTGTATTGTCATTTATTTTGTTTCATGGGGAAAAAAATTTAAAAACTGGTAATTTTAGCAATATTTTAATTAGTTTTACATAACTGTAAAATTTTAAACCCAAAGCTATAAAACTTACTTTATCTGATTCTATAAGATATTCAGATTTTAAATCTTTTACAGATTTCAAATATCTTTAAAGGTTAATAAAATACAAGCAATTCTGTAAACCTTGTTTGTTTGTTTTTTGTAAAATTTCATTTTTTAACACCCTGCAATTTGAAAAACTTTTGAAAACAGTTTTCAACTTATCATGTATATAGGTTTTAATGTATAAAATATGAAAAGAATAAAAAATAGTCTAGCAACCACCATTTGTTGAAATTCTGTGGAATTCTAATAACACAGCCTTCATTGAAATATACAGCAATTAGTATACTTATGGGTAAATTCATACATTTCTGTTAACACTGCAATCACCAATTTATTTTTCAGTTAATATAGTTACATTATAACAAAAGAAATATTTTGTTAAATTCAACAATTTTTAAATGATAGAATTAAAATAAATAAAGCAATCACTGTGATATTTAAAATAAATTTATATCTCTCATCAATTATTATCTCTCATCAACAATTTATAAAACAAACTTTGGGAAAGCTGCATCAGCAAACTTCAATAAAACAAAACATATAAAAGGAGTTAATCAATGAGTAAAAACTTGGAAATTTCCACCCCTAATAAAAACATCAAACGCAAGGTAAAAATAGATAACCTTCATAAAAAAACAGTAAAGATAATCTCTATAACTTTGTTTGAATACCAAAAAACCACACAAAATTACTGCCATAAACAAGTATATACTGCCATTAAGCAATGCATCAAAAACAGAAGTAGAGCACCAAGTACCAATAATTTTATAACTTGATTTTAGCACAATAAATTGAAAATCATAGCTCATTTTATTACAATTAAGGATTGCCACACAGAGTCTTTTATATCAAGTGATATTGCTTTAACAAATTAAAGAACATTCAATCGGGGAGCTTCATTTGAAAGTTTCACATTTTCAAGTTCCCGGTAATCCTTAATTAACTGAGATAATTCAGCTATGGCATGAGTAAATGCATGCTTGATATCCGAATCAACATCAGAAAAATGATGAACATGAGCCTAATAAAAAAAAAGAAAAAAGAAAATCAGCAAAATTATTAGCAGCCACAAACATAATATAAGAAAATGAAAATAATTTGTCATATTCTCAAATTTTTATATGAAATAAAGATATTGTTAATATCAACAAAATTACATTTTATAACTTTATTATGTAAAATAAAGTGGCTGAAGTTGTAACTAGATTTAGACATAATTCAATTAAAGTGAAATGGATTGATTAATTGATAAGATTTCAGAATATAATTAAAATCCAATTATAACAAATAGTTAATAGCAATTACGAGAAATTGTAACTGTTTTCTACTCATTTAAACTAGTAACTGTTAATTTTCTTACTATTATTCATTAGATTTCTACACCATACACCTTGATTATTTACACTACATGTGCATGACTGATTTGCACTACTCCTTTCATTATGTCACATACATAGCCCACTCGTCCTGCCACTCAGCTCCATTGAATTATATATAATATTGAATGGAACAATGTTCGTAATGTTATATTTCTAAATATTACTAAACTATTTGCTAAAATTAAAAAATTTTTCACTGATACTTAAAATTTGTGAAGATATAAGTCTAAATATCTGATAATTGTCAATTTTATGTACATTAAACTTTAAAAATATAATAAATAATAAATAAGGAAGATATTTATTGCAGTATATGTTTAGAATACAATCTGTTCAACATATTTTACAACAAAAATATGTTCAATAATATTAAATGTAGTTCTGACTTTATAAAAATGCAAATTTATGATTTCTGTCATAAATTTGTCCCAGTGGTGAGTTGAGTTTCCATCTCCTAATTGCATAAATAAAAAATGCAAAAAATGGAAATTGGTAAAGCTTAAGAAATTACAATTTAAACTAAAATATACTTGTTTTTTAAATCTTTAATTATATTATGTAAAACTGCTGATACACATTTGTCCACGAGAATCTGTGACATTACAATATTGTCTAAAAAATCATCCTTTCCATCCAGAAGATGGGGGAAAGCAATGATTTTAAGCCAGTGGAAACAAGGCTGTAATCAGGGTAGGCCCCCCTTGAGCACCCCCCCTCCCTGCCTCAAAACTAAACCACCTGATCCACCAGATTAGTTCTAAATAATGTAAATATTTTTAGAAATATGGCTGATAAAAATAAAACATAAATCACATCTGGGAAGTCTGGTAACTCTAAAACTGGTGAAGATTGTTCAAAATTCAGGCATATGAAATTCAAATGGAAGAAAGAGGGCTGACCGTTAATTTACTCTGCCTATATTCAGCAATCAGTAATATGGTGAGACAAATGTCCTTCTTGTTCACAGATAAATGAGTGAAAATGTAGCATTTTAGATCAGATTTTTCTACTTTGACCTTTTTATTATACAAAACTGAGTGAGAAGAATCGGAAAAATCATTATCATAGATATGAGGTTTTAAGAAACATTGAAGAGATAATGCAGTGATAAAGCAACAAGAAGAAATACAAGAGATTAAATATTATTATTTCAGTGTCATTTTCATAAAATATACTACTTAGTACAGAATTGTTCAAAGTAAACTCTAGAGTGTAATTTAATGCACACAGGTTAACTTATTGGAGTATGACATAAAATAGCCAAATTTATTGATTTTTTTGAAAAATTACTTAAATGGTTAAAATAAAAATATTTTTCTATTTCTTTCTAAATCTTGTGAAACACCCTAACATTACTCTAGCATGCTTATAATCACTCCTTTCATATATTTTTTTAAATGTCATTGATTTAAAATTTAAACCTAATACTCTACTATTTTCAAGGTATTAACACTAGAATGATGGAAGTGGTCATTCTGACCGCATAACTATTTTGAGAAATGATTCCTCCAAAACGGCTAATCCGAGCCCATTGAAATTTTATGACTTTTCTTATTTTCTTCTCTGTTTTCAATAACTTTAAAAAAATAAGAAAAGTCATAAAATTTCAATGGACTGGGATTAGTCATTTTGGAGGAATTGTTTCTCAAAGTAGTTATGGGGTCAAAATGACACTTCCGTCGTTCTAGTGTTAATAACCATTTACTTGCAGTTTTCAATCACATGACTAAGGTAATTTGAATAACTGATACTTATTTCAATAGTAGGATAATATTGTGAGCAGGGGGGGGGGGGGGGTCAAAATTTGTGGTTATTGAAGAAGCCAAATATAAATATATAAATACAGTACAACCTCGAAAATCCGGACATCCAAAATCCGGAAACCTCCAAAATCCGGACATTTTCCAAATTTTCGGGTTTTTTTTTTTTTTTCCCGGATTGACGAAATCGCGGATTTAAAACAACAGGGTTAAATTATTTATATGGAATTATATTTTATAAGCAAATACTGTATTTTTTCCGGTCGACTTTCTGAACCCGGAAATGAAACGAAAGTTTAGATGGACGGCCGTAGATCCGCTCGTGGTTGGAGCGTGAATTACGTTGTTAGCGTTAATCCCTCCTCCCCCTTATTCAAATCACAACCCCGGATGAATTATTTAGCGTAAAATATACATCGTTATTTAAATACGGAATTTTTATTATCAAAATTTCCTTTTCTCATTATTGAAAAAGACATTTTTCTGAAACAATGTGATTTTTAATATTAAACACTTTAAAACGTTATCGTAACATTTTATCACAAATTGTTCAATTAAATCTAAAAATCCCGAGAATTCATATTAACGCTCACGGAAATTTATTTTGTTCGCTTCGTAGTACGAATTCCATTCTTCAATGTATTCTGTTTTGTCTTCAGAATCTCCTCCCCCGCCCGATATCTGACGATTTTTTGGTTCTCGTCGAACGTGTCAGCTTGAAATCAACTGTATATTTTGCCTCTTTTGTTTAGAAAGCCATATTTACATACTATAAATAGCAAATAAATAACTAAATAATATCGTATCGCACAGAACCGAGCAACAAGGTCATTAACACACAGACCTCTCAAAGGGTTCGGCTGCGTTTACGATTAGTTACGATTAGGAGCTAAACAAATTCCTTTCTTCGCTTTCCCTGCCCCACCACGTTCCGGTGCTGCAGCCTAGCAATGACTCATCGTATTTTAGAAAAATCATTGAGAGGAGAAATATTTTTCTGTTTTGGAAAAGATATTTATTTTATCTACTGCGATATTTTTTACATATTTGACTATTACTAATAAAGTTTTTACTTTTTTCAGAGTCATTGGCCTTTTTAAACATAACATTATATAGATGCTGGAAAATAAATAAAACTTTTAAGTTCTTATTTTTTGTTTTTCGTTCGTTAATAGCGAAAACGGTTTAAATGCATCAAAAGTGCTAATCCTCGATCTTTATTAAATCTCGGCACTTCATTAAATCTTCCGGCGCTTCATTAAATCTCGACAAAGCCGATATAACCGAAGTTCACCGAAGCACTGTGATGATGATGCGCGAATCGTAAATAAATTGAGTGATGGCATAATTCGCGATATGATATTAAATAAAAAAAGATCAAAGTAGCGACGATAAATGCGGAGAAGAAAAAATACCCATTGATAATCTTATGCAAACAATCGATCATGCTATTAAAGGTCTTGAACAAAGAAGCTTTATAACCGAGCAGAAATAATGTCCATCTACAGGATAAATAAAACTGCTTTCCCATAAACCAAAATTAATGAAATAACAAATGTTAATTCAAATATTTAAACGAAATGATAAAATGTAATTTTATCATTTCGTTTCGTTCACACATTCTAAATTATTAATATGTATTTTTTTTTTCTTAGAAATTTCTTTTACCCTATTTTTTAAATTAAATAATATGTTTTAATTAATTAACTTAACTTTTGCCATTATTTTTACTAAAAATAGTGCTTTATAGCGTATTTAGTTAATATTAAATCGGAATTTTATTCAAATTCTATAATCCGGAAAAATCGATAATCCGGAATCGGCAAAGTCCGGACGAGTCCGGATTTTCGAGGTTGTACTGTATAATATATATTATATATATATATATATATATATATATATATATAACCTGGTAAAGTGACTGCCTGGCTAATGTGATTAGATTTTTCAATAAAACTTGGAGTTCAGGAATTCACAGCTTCAAATGGATGACTTGATTCTTTCAAGAAGAGGAATAATATTTCAGAGACGGTTTTGTGTGGGGAATCAAATGATGTTGACACCAAAACAGTGGATTAAGGAAAGATTAGCTAGTTTCATAGGAGGCTACAAGATGGAAGATATTCTTAATGATGACGAGTGTGGGTTATTTATTGAACAATGCCCAGCAAATCTCTGGTGATGGCTGGTGATAAATATAAAGATGGGAAAATATTAAAGAAAAGGTTAACAGTGTTATTAGCATGTAGTGCAACTGGAGAAAAATTAAAACCTCTGGTTATTGGCAAGGCTAAAAGCTGCACTGTTTTAAAAATGTGGATGCTAAAAATTTGCATATTTTATGGTATGGCAATCATAAAGCTTGAATGACAGCTTCTATTTTTTCAAAATGAGTGGTCATAATAAACATGCAAATGAACAAGATAAACAGAAAAAGTATTTTGATTATAGACAACTGTCCAGCTCATCCTCAAGGTTTATCATTTTCTAATGTTAAAGTGCAGTTTTCTCCGGCAAACACAACAGCATATTTACAATCACTTGACCAAGGTGTAATTCAAGCATTCAAGCTCTATTACAGAAAACTCTTATTTAAATCTGTGCTATCCAGATATGATGATTGTAAATCTGCAAATGAAATTGCCATGTACATAAATGTTTTCGATGACATTTTGTGGATAAAAAAGTCCTAGGACCTAGTATGTACATCTACAATTTCTAAGTGTTTTGGAAAATGTGGATTTCTTAGAAATAAATCCAGATGATGTCAGTGATGGTGCTTCACACAATGACAACTGTGACACAGACAGCAGTTCCAGCATGCAACATCTCATAAACCTAGCAGTACATTCAGATGATGGAATAGTAAATGCTGAGATGTTTTTGAATTTCGATAATGATGTTCCATCATGTGAGAATTTTAGTGATCCTGAAAGCTTAAAAAATGATATTCCTATGAATAAAAGTGAAAATGAATCTATTCCCAATAATGAAAATGAAATGGGAAAATGATGTTGATACTCCTTCTGATGTTGAAATGTTGCATATGTGTAAGAAAATGCAATTGTGTGTTTCAAGTAACTGTCCAGATATGCTGAATTCATTAAGAAAAACAGAAAAAAGGGCTGAAGATGTAATTCTGAAGAAAAGACATTTTACACAAAAGACAAAGAAGAAAAGAGAAAAAAAAATGTTTTATTAAGAAATGGTGGTAACAAGAAGATGGCATTTCAGTAAATAGTAAATTCTCCCCTGGCAGATATACCAACTGATATTCTGTGCAGCATATAATCATTTAAGTTGCTTAGGGTTATATAGGACCTCAAAGAAGTGAAACACAGCAAATGTATGTAAATGAAAGCAGCAGGTAATCTGTTGACTATCTGATAACTGCTGTAGCTAGGGTAGAATCAATACACGCATACCCTTTCAGCTCTCAATAGAACATTGACAGGTAGAGACACTTTATGTTGCTCCTAAACAATCAGCATCTCTGTTGCTCTCTCAGTACAAGCAGGGAAAAAAGGAAACACGCTCCATGCAGAGCAAAAATTTGTTGATACAGTAGAACCCCGATTTTACGTTTTTTACCGGACCAGCAAAAAAAACGTACAACACGGGAAAATGTAAAATCGGGGTAGGAAAAAAAGCAAAAAAATAATATCGTAGTATGTATAATAAAGGCAATTTAAATGCGTATTTAATATAATCAAAAATTTCACTTACAGCTATCTTGATTTATAAAAAAATCCGTGATTTTTGCTTGCTTAGTGTTTTTTGTTTTAAGTTCATAAAGAGCATTCTAAATTACTGACAGGCTTTGCAAATGTTATTCTTGTGAATCGTAACCCAAGAAAAAGTTTTTTGCTAATTTCAGTCCATTTAACGCTTCGTCGAAAGAAGGCATAGGTTCTGCAATTTCCGCATTGTCATCATCGCTGTCGTCTGACGAAGATTCCATTAATTCAGAGATGGTTTGTACCTCTGTGGTAATCACATTTTCATCGCATTCAATGTAATTATCAAATGCAATTTCAGGTCCGTTGAAATAACTGCCCTTCAAAAAATCATCATTCTCTGCTAGAACAGAAACTTCTTTGTATGATGTAGGAAATCCGCCATTCATAAAACAATGAGATATGCAACTTTTTGTAACATTATTCTACGAAGAAGAAATGAAATGTAATGCTTCCAATACATTGATTTTGTGTTTGCATGCATTTTCAATGTTTCCAGATTCTAGTTCAACCACTGCCTTTCGTACCAACTGTTTCTTATAACACACTTTAAAAGAGCAGATTATGCCTAAATCACACGGCTGAAGTTTACTAGTGCAGTTTGGAGGAAAAAACTCTACATGCACATTTTTCAGTTTTAAATCCAAATGAGATGTACATTGATCAATAAACAGAATGATCTTTCGCCTTTGCAATCTCATTTTTTTATCTAGTTCGCGCAGAAAGTTTTCAAAAATAGTTTGCATCATCCAGGCTTTCTTGTTTGTCTCATAGCTCGTTGGGAAACACTTAACATTTTTTAAACAACGTGGTTTATGAGAATGACCTATAACTAGTGGAGTTAATTTTTCGCTACCATCGGCATTACAACATAAGACAGTCAAGCACATTTTAGACATTTTTCCACCATGGCATGATTTCCCGTTAAACGTGTATATTTTATTTAACAGTAGATTAAAGAAAAGGCCGGTCTCGTTGGCATTAAAAATATCTTTCTGGGCATAATTTGCCACTAAAGATGGTAAAGTTTTCTCTTTCCACACATCAACTGTAACTGGATCGACACTGACAGATTCACCGCAGATTGATTTATATGTTAGATTATGGCATTTTTTAAATTTGTCTATCCATCTATTAGAAGCAGTAAATCCTTTCCAGCCAAGCCGAGCAGAAATATCTAACGTCTTTATCTCTTAAAATTGGTCCATTTATTGGGACATTTGCAGAACGAGCTTGCCTGAACCATCTCAATAAAATATTTTCTAATTCATCATATGGTGAAGTTTTTGAAGTTTTTTTCTTCTTTGCAATCGTGCCCAATTTTTTGGAATTAGCTTCCACCTTGTCTTTCTGATTCAAAATCGTTTGCAGTGTCGAAGCTGCTATTCCAAGAGACTTTGCCAACTCAACTTTCATTCCATGAAATTTGTTTGCCGTTTTTAAATGGAGGCTTTTTCAGAAACAGAATAACATTTACGCTTACCAGCCATCATAAATCTAGCGTTTAGCCGCGATAAAGGACTCAAAAGAAGTACTGTATGTAGTAAGGTACCGGGTGGTCAGAATTAAACCACCCCTACTCTGAGCTCTCTACACATCGAACTACTCAGTGTAAAGGCTCCAAAATTGTTGAACCTACTATTCAAGACATGGGGAAAGGGATTATGCAAAAAAAAATTAGTTTCAGAAACACCGATAGGTGGCGCTGTACAATAGAAAATATGCTGAAAAGACACAAAATAATCACAAAAAAACAAACACATGCGATATAGAATTTTTCCAATTTAATTTCTTTTGCTGATATGAAAAGAAAAGAAGATAAAAAAGTGAAGAAACGTAAACTGTCATTGTAACTGCAATTTCGCACTGTAAGCACAAAAATTTGCATAAACCCTTGGTTTGCAGCTACAATGTTCTAGGCATAAAAGGGATAAAACTGGGAAATTTTCATTCTTATCAGTGATGGCTGTCACACTGCCAGAATGTGCTTTGCTTGTGAAGCTGTTTTATGAAAACAAAGGACATGCTGCAGCTTCACTTCGAGAGTTTCGTCGACTTAAGAATTTGCACAAAGGACCATTACTTCCACAAGCTCTCAGGAGAATGATCGCTCGATTCGAGAAAACTGGACATCTTGGAGTTCAGCCGGGTCGAGGACGCAAATCGACTAGTTCAGATGTTGACGATGTTGCCACCGCTATTGTTGAACAATCAATGGATAACGTTATAGGCTGTAGTAGTGCACGTGGAGTGTCACGACACTTGGGTGTTCCCTACAGCACAGTACGGAATGTACTGAGAAACATAGTGCATTTTTTCCCGTACAAAATTAGTCACATTCACCACTTGCTGACCATCGACAGGGAGAAGCGACTGACCTTTGTATTGACATTTCTGACTAGAGTTGAAGTGGATGCATCGTGGCCATGGCAGATTCTATGGAGCGATGAAGCGCATTTCCATCTAAGTGGAACAGTCAACACCCCTAACTGTTGCATTTATGACACGGAAAACCCTCGTACCTTTCAAGAGATTCCACTTTACTCACCGAAAGTTACAGTCTGGTGTGGATTCACAGCCACATTCATTCTTGGACCTTTCTTTTTCGAAGAGGCTACTCCCAATGGCCCTGTGACATGCACCGTGACGACCAGGAGGTACATAAACATGCATGAAAATTTTGTTGTACCCCATCTACAACAGCACCAATGTCTTGATTCAATTACCTTTATGCAAGATGGAGCGCCTCCACACATTAGACTCTGTGTGCAGCAGTTCTTCGGCAACATTTTACTAATGGTGGAGTAATTAGTCATGCGTTTCCGACAACCTAGTCATCTCGTTCTCCAGATCTTAATCCCTGTGATTTATGGCTGTGGGGATACTTAAAAAGTCTTGTTTATCGAGGACGTCTGGTAACCTTGGCAGATTTGAAATACAGTATCACTTTGCATGTGAGAAGCATCTCAATCGACCAATTACGATCAGCAGTTGAACAAGTTGTCCACAGACTGCAGATTTTACATCTTGAAGAAGGGAACCATATTGAGCAGCATTCCCTGCATCGATAAGGTTCTTGTGATATGAATGTTTTGTACGTTCGAATAAAATGTGTTACAAATGTATATTTTGTGTCTTTTCAGCATATTTTCTGTTGTGCAGCGCCACCTATAGGTGTTTCTGGAACTAATTTTTTTTCACGTAATCCCTTTCGCGAAAAAAAATTAGTTCCAGATTAGTTGTTTTCCTTTTCCATGTCTTGAATAGTAGGTTCAACAATTTTGGAGCCTTTACACTGAGTAGTTCGACATATAGAGAGCTCAGAGTAGGGGTGTTTTAATTCTGACCACCTGGTACATGTACATAGTTGTGAGTGCGCGACAAGTGACAAACGTGATACCTGTTCGTCACGTGGCTCTCCTTGGCAATTTTCCAAGAAATCCTGTGCTAAAGGAAAGGAAAGGGGTGGGAACCGGTTCAAACCTCTTGTATCTGAATGAAAAAAAAAAGGAAAACAAATGCATAAAATAACTGAAAAATTTAGGAAAATCTTATTTTGGCACCTCAAAATAAAAACGTTCAATACGGGAAAACACAGGATTGGAAAAACATATAACACGGGAAAGAAACACATTATCGATATTGGAGATTTATCGTGACCGAAGAAAAATAACGTATGAAGTGGAAATACGCACAATGCAGGAAATGTAAAATCTGGGTTCCACTGTATCTCCTTTCATTTATTTACACAGGAAACATTTTATACATTTATTTCAAATAGTATATCTCTCTATATTAAAAAAAAGTAGCTGACGCCACAGCTGTTTGACAAATTTCTCGTTTCTCGAGATTCTTTGCTTCGTACTGCAAAAACTATTACATATAAAAATATGAAATTTGGTACACTTGTAGAAAAAGCTTTTGGGGAATAAGCTTAAATAAGCCATTTTTTTTATATAAATTGTAGTTTAAGAAATATTTAATGTCAATATCAAAGACAAAATATTTGAGCTGTGAGTTCACGTCCTGGATAGACTAACAATAGCAAGACCACAAATTTTTATAGGCAGGTACCAACATGGGTGAATTTTTGCAGGATGGAGCCCCATTTTTTTATTTTTGATGTAGTTTTGAGATATTTTACTTTTTATGCACTTCTGAAGTGAACTTTTTTTCGTATCGGCACGTCTAGAGATTTCTCTATCTCGTACCGTAAAAACTATAGCATACAAAATATGAAATTTGGTACATTTATAGAGAAATAATAGGGCAACATGATGAAATAAACCATTTATCGATTTAAACTTTAGTTCGGTATGAAATAGCTAGCGAAGTAAGCTCATGACCAAGAAATTCAGTTTTTGGATTCAATGGGCTAAGAAAAATCCCTACTTTCCTCTCCTGCAGAAAATAGTCAGGGATAGAAAAGAGACTTTTGAAAGTAGAATTTTTAGGAAAGATAGATATGAAGTGAGTGCAGCAAGTAGGAGGCGAAACCTCCCGAAGGGGGTTGCATGAGCAAAGCGAGCAGGGGACAGAGTGCCCTAGTAATTAAAATAAAAGTTACTTTGCCATAAATTATTTGTATAGGCACTGACCACCTTGTTTTGATATGCTTTGCCACCATCTGCATGCCGAATTTCCTAATCCAGTGAACTGATTTTTGCTCTAGAGGCATAATGAACACACACAGACAGCAGAAAGTTTGAAGCTTATTTCCCATAATGAACCCAAAAATATTCGGCCATCATATAATTCATGAATTACAATTTTTCTATAAAATTTCTATGAGCAATTCAGTGAAATAATACAATTAAAATAGCTATTCAAAAGAGTTAATACCTTTTTCTTATACATGCGGAAGAAATTTTCCTTCATTGCATCAAATTTGGTACAAATTGCAGTAGTATTTGAAAGCTTTAACAGAGAGCGAGAATGTCCAACTGGAGGAACATCACACAAACCTAACTTCCATGAATCATTCCAAGGTACAAATTTTAGTGAATTTGAAAGACTGTAAAAATTTAAAGATAATGCATAGAAACATTAGATAATGCATTTGAAACTCATTTAAACTAAACATCAAAGTCATTAAAATATATATGTATTTCTCCAATACATGATTTCTAAACAGCATTAAGTACATGTTTTCTTATTGCTTGAATACTTTCTATATTTATGCTGAAAAATTAACAGCATATAAATGTCTGATTCTTCTTCCTATCCTCATTAAAACTATCTACCCAAACACACAAAAATTACTGCTTATAGCTGTTTATCATATTATCCAAGAAAATATGGTAGGGGAAATGAAGGGCACCCTCCCCCCTCAGTATTTGAGAAGTAAACAAAAACATTTTATTAAGTTTTACTAAAATGATAAAGATAACAGGTTAATAAAAAAATAGACAGTCTTATCTAATGAACATATATTCACTGTTAATGCATGTTACATCTAAACAAACATAAATGTCCTACTACTTGCATGCAGATGAGATGACAGTGAAAGAAAGCTCTCTTAATAATATATGCAACCTTACAAATGCTGCATCTACTATGAAAGAGACAATCAAGACATGAAAGAGATAATTTTTACGGATAGCTCTTAGATCCAACTATCCTGCATTATCTTAAATTGCATGCAGTACAGAAAATATGTCAATGGACAGCAAATATGTCACAGATGAATAAATAAGTTGGTATCACATCTAATTTCCCACAGATAAGATCAAGCACACAACTTTGATAGAAGGGCTTTATTACATTTATTATAAGACGCACAAATAGAAAAAGGCCAGAGCGCTTTCGAGAGTTAATACGCTCTTCATCAGTGGCTACATGGAAAGTAAAAATAATCGTTCATATATAGACCTGTAAAGATGACAAATTTGCATAAATATAATTAGTAAATGAACATTCCATTATCTAAGGAAAAATACACAAAAAACATAAAACATTTTTTAACGGATATATCTCAAAAATACAATTAAAAATACTATTTTATTACAGGAATGCAAATTCAAAAAGAACAGTTGAGCCCAATCCCTATGAGGATAACGTCAAAGATAACTATGAAGAGACTTGAATTGCAGAGTTGAGAATGAGTTGCCAAGCATAACTTAATATTTGAATGGGGTCATAATTACAAATCGACGCGCGGTAGATATAAATAAAAAGGGATTCAAAAAGGAGAATATTACGGGGGTTAATACAATGCATTAAATGGAAAGTTTTTTCAAAAATAGGCAGAAAATTATCATTAACAACATGATGAGCAAGGGCCGTAGAAAGTTTACCACCTTCGACATCCCGAGCATGTTCTGTTAAATGGATGCCAACATTGCGTTTAGTACTGTCAGTATAAAATTTATAGTCATCATCGGTAGACAACAGGGGAATCACATACACCCCAGCATAGCTTTTAAAGTCATCCATATCCCCAAGTTTATCAGAACGAATACGGCTAAATAAAGTAGTAATGTTAGAGTGAGCAGGCCTGAAATCAAATTCATGACAGAACTGTATAAAGGGATGGAAAATCTTAGGATGGCACAGAAAACTAGATTTATAAGTTAAACAATCTTTTAAAGCAACAAGTTTAGTATCAATTTGAGTAAATTCATGGCGAACATGGGCGAAAATCTTATGTATAAACTCAAAAGAATAGGCAGCCTCATGGCCAAGATTAAAGATAAAATTAATTTCATCACTCAAAGCAGAGAGAGGAGAACAAACATTAAATGCACAATTAAAATAAGCATTAAAAGAAGTTTTTTTAGAGGAAATAGGACGGTAAGAATTAGCGGGTCTACAGGAATTAGTAAAAGAGGGTTTACGGAAAACAAAAGTGTGAAAACCAACAGCAGAACAGGTAACCAGAATATCAAGGAAATGCAAGGAACAATTGGATTAATGCTCAACAGTAAAATTAATTGAAGAGTAAAAATCATTAACCTTAGACAAAAGAAGAGATTATTTAAATCACTATCCCAAGTAATAAAAACATCCTCCATGTAATGGCACCAAAGAATGGGTGGGATCAGTAAAAAAGACAATATCTCATTCTCGAGCTCCTGCAGAACCACCTCGGCCAAAATACCAGATAATGGGCTACCCAGAT
Organism: Amaurobius ferox; assembly: GCA_951213105.1. Taxonomy (NCBI): domain Eukaryota; kingdom Metazoa; phylum Arthropoda; class Arachnida; order Araneae; family Amaurobiidae; genus Amaurobius; species Amaurobius ferox. Next base: position 2,679,110 of record OX578133.1, on the reverse strand, counting down.
CGTTTAACTAATTGTCGCTTAAGATAGTTTAACTTATAAATCTAGTTTTCCATACCATCCTAAGATTTTCCGTCCCTTTATTCAGTTCTGTCATGAATTTGGTTTCAGGCCTGCTCACTCTAATATTACTACTTTATTTAATCATATTCGTTCTGATAAACTTGGGGATATGGATTACTTTAAAAGCTATGCTGCGGTGTATGTGGTTCCCTGTTTTCTACCAATGGTGACGACTATAAATTTTATATTGACAGTACCAAATGCAATGTTGGCATCCATTTAGCAGAACAAGCTTTTGATGTCAAAGGTGGTAAACTTTCTACGACCCCTTGCTCATCATGTTGTTAATGATAATTTTCTAACTATTTTTGAAAAAACTTTCCTTTTAATGGGTTGTAATAACTCCCGTAATAGTCTCCTTTTTTAATCCCTTTTTATTTATATCTACCAATGGTGACTATAAATTTTATATTGACAGTACCAAACGCAATGTTGGCATCCATTTAGCAGAACAAGCTCGGGATGTCAAAGGTGATAAACTTTCTACAGCCCTTGCTCATCATGTTGTTAATAATTTTCTGCCTATTTTTGAAAAACTTTTCTTTTAATGCATTGTAATAATCCCCCATAATATTCTCCTTTTTGAATCCCTTTTTATTTATATCTACAGTGCGCCGATTTGTAATTTTGACCCTGTTCAAATTTTAAGTTATGCTTGGCTACCCATTCTCGACTGTATGCAATTCAAGTCCCTTCATAGTTATCTTTAACATCATCCTCATAGGGATTGCACTTGACTGTCCTTTTAGAATTTGCATTCCTGTAATAAAATAGTATTTTCAATTGTACTTGTCTTGAGATATATCCGTTAAAAAATATTTGATGTTTTTTGTGTATTTTTCCTTAGATAATCGAATGTTCATTTACTAATTGTATTTATGCAAATTTGTTATCTTTAACAGTTTATATATGAATTATCCATTTTACTTTCCACGTAGCCACTGATGAAGAGCATATTAACGCTCGAAAGCACTCTGGCCTTTTTCTATTTGTACGTCTTATAAAAAGTATAATAAAGACCTTCTATCAAAGTTATGTGCTTGATCGTATATGTCACAAATGGTTTTACCAAATCATGCTGTTTTGGGGAGAAAAGAAATAAATTTATGTGAGGAAAACAAATTCATGTGAAATTGTTAATGCTCTGTATTTAAATTGTTTTCTGTACTTAGCAAAAAAAAAAAAAAAAAAAAAAAACAATTCTTGATGTTTAAAAATTGAAAAAATCAAGGTATTCATTATATATTTCGACAAATCATTCGAGTAATTTAAAAATAAACAAGAAAATGTCAAAATAAGAAATACTCCAAAAATTAAACCCAAATAATACAGAAAGTGGAAAAATATTAAAGTGATGGTAAAATATCGAAACAAGTTGTTAAAGGTAAAAATAGAAAAAGTTTCATTACATGAAAAATTACCCAGAAATGTTGCTTAAAAACCAGTAAAAGGGAAATAAAGATTAAAAATACTGAAAAAAATTGAAAACAGGATTTATGATTTCTTTTGATATTTTTTGTGGATTTTGGAAATAATTTCTGAAAATTTAAGTAAATTTTGGAAATGAAGTAAAGGGGTCTTTTACATTATTAATTCACACAATAACTGAATTTAAAATATTCATTCATTAAATATGCATTATATTTAATGATATATATAATCAGAGGCATAACCTGTGATGCTGAAAATTATAGTTATAATTTAATAGTGTTATACTAAACACTGGACTAAGAAAAGGGAAGTTTGGTTGGTTGATTATGGTTTAATGGCACAAGATCCAAAGAGGATATGCTGCGCCAGACATATGGTACCTAGATACATAAATTAGTATGGATTAAAAACACATGTATAATGTAAAAGAGTGATAATGTGTGAAAAAAAACCATGACTATGGAACATGTACAACAATGAAAACGAGATGAAAAATGACTAAAAGGTTATAAAAGGTGAAGTTAAAAATGATGGAAAAAGCCAATGTCCAGTAGGAATGTGAAAAGCTCCAAATGAGGATTTTCTCCAATCAATTCTGCCAAATGTATAGTATAAGTCTTGAAATGCTTAAAACGGAACTTTTTATATTTCAAACACTCAATTAAAATATGTTTGATACTTGCTGACGTCTGACAACTATTACAAAAGGGTTCAATTTCTCCTAAAAGTAAGTGTCTATGGGTAAAACGAGTATGACCAATGTGCAAACGAGTTAATATAACATCAAGTTTCCTACACTGAAAACTAGTCCACTTTTGTATTAAAGGCTTTATCTCATACAATTTATTTTGAGTTTGCTGATTCCATGAATGTTGCCATTTATCATATAATATTTTACTAATAGTTTTTTTTTATATCTGATAAAGGAATGGGATGATTCAGAATATGATCAGCTGTTTTTGCAGCAGTATCAGCCAATTCATTTCCTTTTATACCAACATGACCAGGAACCCAACAAAAATGAATATGGTATCCTCGTGCCTTCAGACGATGCACAAGTTGTAGGATATCTGAGGCAATGGGATGAAGCATGGCCATTCTGGATGAAAGTAATTGCAAAGAACTTAACGAATCTGTATATATGATGTACTTTTTTACCCTTTGATGGGTGATGAAAATTAATGACTGGTGAATTGCTGTGATTTCTGCAGTAAAAATGGAACATGAGGCATGAAGCTTAAAAGACTTAACTATATCATTACATACATGAGCAAATCCGACATGTGCTACTGTTTTGGAGCCATCTGTAAAAATAGGAGTGAACTCCTTAAATAAATCTCTATGTTCTGCAAAAAGTTGAACAAAAATGGAATCAGGTGTACTACTCTTTAAAAAATTATCAAAAGGATTGAGAAAAATGAAATTTGGGACTTGCCATGGAGGTATTTCACAAGCCTTTCCCTTTCTAACATTGAGATTTTCTAGTGGAGTTGATGATACACTATTGCGCATTCGCATGCCAAAGGAAGGAATACAGGAGGGTCGGGCTGAATACAGCCGATTGTACTGCACATCCAGGATGATCTTTTGCAAAGGATGGTAGTTCATGGACATGACTCTAAAGTGGGGATCCTAAGAAAAGGGAAGGAGCTTCTAAAAAAAGGGCATGTGTTTTAAAGGCTCTTTAAAATAAGAACACATTTTTCACATAAAAATGGTACACTTTTTGTGAGAATTAAGTCTTTTTCATATGTGAAAAACTATTATTTTTGTTAACAATATTTATAATATTGCAAGTAATTTTTTTATATAATTTTACAGGTTTGCTTTCTTAATGATGATATTTTAATACTTACGTTTTCTATTTCTGGGTGAGAACATATGAAATTGTTGAAGAAAATGTCCTTTACACTTTTCTAAAGAATGAAAACACTAAGCACTAAACAGAATATAATTATCAAACCTCAAATCCTCAGTACCCCCCCCCCCCCCCCCCCGCTCTCAATGAATATGCTCATGATTGCTAGCATATATAATTGTCTGTCTTTTATCTGTTAAAACAATTTTTACTTCAAAATATTTTTTTTTAACTAGATGTTTACATAGATGAAAACATGCTTCTTCTATAATTCCTTAATTATGAGAAATTCTTATTTTTCAGATTTTTATTTTGAAAGGGGAGGGGTTAATTTGTATCCAATAACCTTCAATAATTTGTTTTGTTATATTTCAACAATCGAATTTTTTTTTATATTACATTGTTTTTAGACAAAAAATCTAACGATATGTCAAAATATATGATTAATACCCTGATTTTTTAATGATATAAAAAATTATTATGCTTTGCTACAAGATACAGAAAACAATTTAAAAGTCAATAATTAACTATATTTTATGTGAATATGCAAATATTCATAATTTGAATTAAGCCAGTAACTTCATTCGTGGCTGAGGGTAAGTTGAAAATGAAAGCATTTTGACTTTGGATAAAAAAGTAAAAATTTAACAGAGAGTACCTCTGCTAATACTAATATGTGATTTGACATTTGCTTTCACTTTCTGTGGATGTTTCTTTATTTACACCACATCATTAATGCCAGATTCTGATTAACAAACAAAAGTATGAAGAAATCAATGAAATTACTTTCCTCTTTTTCAGACAGTTTAATAATACTTTTTCTTCACATTATTAATAGGATCAACAATTTTGCTTTTATGTGAATTTCTTATTTTTACATTTTCTCATGTTACATTTGTTTTAAATTACTTAAGCTATTTGCCAAAATTTGCATTTTAAATCCTGATTTCTCAGAAACTCAGAACAAGTGAATGACTAAAATCATCCCAAAGGCATTTTTCTCTCTCTGTACTTCCAAATGGAATTTCAGATACAGTCATGTACTGACATGAAGCTGGATGGAGCAATAGCTCCAGAGTGTCGAACAAGAAGAGTGTGTGCTGAACATATTTTTCATTTAAGAACCAACAACTATGCATCACAGGAAAGGGTTCCTCGAAATTATTTGCTATAAGGCACAAAAACTATTTATGCCAATGTCCACCATAATTTTGTCATATAATCCGTGGATTGAATCTTTTGAGATTATGTAATGAATGAAGTATGAAAAATATGAATCATCTCTCAATTTTTATTGCATTCACTATGTTTTGATGCAAAATAACTCTGTTTTTTTAGCTTTTGTTTTTTTAGATCTGCTTTTTAATTTATTCTTAAACTGGCAAAAATTGTGATATTTATTGCAACAATCAAATATATCTCGAAAGAGCAGGAAATTTTCTTTTGCGTCTCTTAACTTTAACAGTCTGCATTCCAAGCTATTTTATGTTTTAAGTTTATTTTGATTGTGAAATAGGGGTAAAAAATTTGAGTGGAATGCTTTCAATAGACGCAACAGGATGATTTCTCTTCTGCATGGTAATGATATCTACATGGTTCATGAATGGTTGAAGGGGATAGTTTGTCACTGTTATGGTAGGAACCTTGCTAGACAGGAAATGTAAGATTATGGTAGTTACCCTGGAAATAATGCTTGCTTGTTTGGAGAGATTTCACTGTGAAGCAAAATCACAGTAAAATAAATTTGGATTTCAAGTTTTAAATCAAAACTGCACTCTAAAGAGCATAATACACTTTTATACAACTGAGTAGTAATTCCTCACTCAGTAACTATTTCTTTTTCTCACAGAGAAGAAAAATTTCTCTAATTCTCCCTGGTCTGGATAAAAATAATTAGAATTTCAGAAACCTTTTCTGCCCATAAGATAATTTAAGAAACTGATAAAATCAGAAACAATTTTACTACAATTTAAGAAATATAAAAATGGTATATTCTACCAATATCAACAGATTTGGTTAAAAATATTCTCATGCTAAATTATTTTACCACAAAGCTCGACAAATTTCTCCTCAATCTAGAAGCCAGGTAAAAAAGTTAGGAGCCAGCTTTTACTCTTATGGTATTTTGCATTTTGGCAACATTTGTTATAAAGAGCTTATGATAAATAGTTACACTTGTATAATTACACATAAAGGTTAACACTAATACTTAAAATACTTTAATTTTGATTACGTTAAATTTATAAAAAAAAGCAAAAAACTAATATATTTAACATCATAAAACTATTCAATCTTAAGCATTTTTACATTAGCAGTTTTACTATGGACATATGAAATCATATTGCCCTTTTATTTGTACTGACCATGTACATATATTTTGGTTGTTGAAGCAAAGTACTATTCATCCACAGGTTTGGAAGAATTAAAATGTTTCATAGACAGATCATTCATATTGATCATCGTTAAGTCATTTAGATTTTCAATTTCCATTGATGATCGGAATTTTATTTTTATTAAGTTCACAGCATACTGTGGAAACATGCAACACTGATACAATTGATAATAATAAAAATAAGATGCCTGTGTGCGTGTGTCACCTGTAGCAGAAAATATAAACATCGTACAAACATGAAATTTGGTACACAGGTATTTCAGGACCCAGGAAGATACACCTGTTTTTTTTTAATTAGAATTAGTTTATAGTTACTTTATGTTTTAGTACGCTTTTTATATAAATGTGTTCTTTAATGACTAAAAATATTATTTCAGAGTCCTCTTAAGGCCAATGAAAAGATTGAAAAATTACCTTTCAAACCATCTTTGAACAGAATCCATACAATTAATAGATAAATTTAAATAATATTGATTAATGCCACCTCAAAAATTTGGACTCATCGGGACTTTACCAATTCCAAATTTTAGATTTTCCCGGATTATAGAGCTTGAATAAAATTCAAACTTAATATTAACTAAATGCACTATTTTTAGTAAAAATATAGACAAAAAGTGCAGTTTATCAATTAAAAAATATGATTAACCAATAATATTGCAAATATATATATATTTATATGTAACTGATTGGCAAGCAGCAAAATTCATATTTTTTCATATATCAAGTGTATAAGTCGATTTGCCAAAATATGCAAATGAAATAACTCTGTATTTTTTTTCTTTTTACTATAGCACTCCCCCTACTCTTCAAAAGGAAAAACAAAAAATAAAATCTCAAAAGTTTTATTTATTTTCTAACATTTATACATCGTTATATTTCCGGCCGTCCATACAGTTACCTTACACCTTTCTGGTAGGTCGAACGGTCTAGGTCTCAATCAACATCGTTATATTTAAAAAAACTGATGCCCTTGAAAAAAGGAAGAACCTTATTAGAAATGTCAAGTATGTGAAAAATAAGGCAGTAGACAAAATAAATAACATTTTTTATAAAGAAACTACCACTCCTCTCAATGATTTTTTGAAAATAAGATGCATTATGACATTGATAGTTATATCTGATGCTGGCAAATTGCAGTAAACATCATTTAATAATCTCATCTGCCCATTTGTAGTGGGAAACATTTCTGACAACCTTTAAAAATTATGACAGAATCGTCTGCCATTCTTTGCACAGTTTAGTGCACACTATGCACTTTTAATTTAGAGTAGAGACTGGGCCCATGACTCTTTGTAGCATTTTTTGAGTGGGGTTTATTCAAATATAAAGATACATATTTAACAACATAAATATTTATTGACAAATTAAAATACCTATTTTAGGTTACATAATAATGTAAAACCAATGTCCTGCGACAATAACAATCCGATAGTATGTATACACTTACATACTACTATTTTCCCTCTACCTCTCTGTCATAACCATTAATCTCATCCTCTTTTATACTCGATACTTCCTCTGGTTACGATTCACAGTCACATTTTTACTTAAGGTTAACTTGCAGTTAGCTTAAGTAAAATTGTTTCCCAACAATATTAGCCCTTGTATATACTTTTATAAGTTACCTTCAGCCTTCTTCTTGCATAATAAAGGAAGATGTAGGTGTATGCAGTCTTAAACAGGAAATCTAACTGTTGTATAGCCATGAAATTTGGTACACAGATACTGCAGAACTTGGGAAGGTGCACCTCAGCATTATTTTTTTAATATGTCAGTTACTTTATGTTTCAAAAAGTTGCAATACAGGTTTAAAAGTAGCACGATTAGTGGAATATTGCCTAATCTGGCAACTCTTTTCAACTAGAAATTCCAAGTACACTACTATACTGTACAGGGTTTCCCAAAAAGATTGAAATGTGCTTTAATTATTTACCTGTTGGAGATAAGTGGGCAATGTAATTTGCAAACATGTTAAAAGTAAGGTAGGAAATAAAACTACATTAATGAAATAGTCCTCCCATTAATTTTCAAAAAGTTACACTTTTTAAATTTTTATACATTCCCCTTAGACAAATTTGGTCAATCAGAAAATTTTTATTTTTAATGCAACAAGATCATTAAAAAACCTGCATATCTGTATATTTAAAATCAACTAAATTATGATAAAGGAAAAAAATCTGACTTATGCTACTTTTCCGTACCATGTGAAAGGCTGTTTTATCAGTGAAAATAGGGATCATAAATTGATGATGGAAATTGTTTAAATCAAAAATGCGTTAATATATGTCAAAATTTTTTATCCCAAATGCATCTAAATAAAGCATTACACAGACAGAGATCACATAAAGCAGTGATACTCACTATGTGGTTGGGTATCCTATGTATTATCATCCAGTTTTATCTTTTTTATGACATGTCACAAATTTACATTTCTAATTTGATATATGATTCCTATTCAGAATGTTCAATTTTCAATTAAATATAACTCGCTCAATTTTAAAGATACAGATATGCGGGTTTTTTTTAATGATCGTGTTGCATTAAAAATAAAAATTTTCTGATTGACCAAATTTGTCTAAGGGGACCGTATAAAAATTTAAAAAGTGTAACTTTTTGAAAATTAATGGGAAGACTATTTCATTAATGTAGTCTTACTTCCAACATTTTTGCAATTTACATTGCCCACCTATCTCCAACAGGTAAAGAATTAAACTATGCTTCAATCTTTTTGGGACACCCTGTATATCTAAGAATGGTTTTGTTTTGTTTAAGTCCCTTGTGGCTGACTCACTCAGTTTTAAAAAGCTATTTCATTTATCTATCAAGAGTTAAAGATCTCCATATCATACTAAAAATAAATAAATAACAGAAGGGTGAGACCATTGACTATAAACATTTAAACATAGCATTGAATGACCTTCGAATTTTTATTTCATGCAGACACACAGGATCCTACAGACTTGGCCTGGCTCCAGTGTCCAAGTTTCTTTAATATAAGGTTAGGCACTCAGCTCAGCAACTAATCAAAAAGTTGTCAGATTGACATCATGGGAATTAAGTTTTGTCATTTGTGATGTCACGGTCCAAAGTAAACTTTGAGAAGAGTTGCCAAAACACCAAAAGATTTTGCATTATTACAGTTAAAAATTGTTTGTTAATATTGAAGTGGCAATATCTAAGCATAAACAACTTGTGCAAAGATTTCAAATTATGCTATGCACACAGAATTCAGTGATATTCAAGGAAATTTAGTGACATTGGTAGAGTAAGATGACAGTCGCAGTTAACAAGTTTGGTCCGTCTTGAGAACAAAATACGTGCATTCTTAATTCCCATGTCATTATGTATGCAGAACCAAGTAAATTTAATGAAGTCAGTCATGTCCAGATTAAGCACCCTCTACTTTTTAGGCTAGTGAGATATTCCTGTATTTCATAGTCTTTCTGCACATTGTTCTGTTTCAGGATGAGAGGCATTTAAAAAACTCCTTTCTCAATATTAAAAAGTATAAAAAATAAAAAGAAAAATGTATTAAATCTATTGGTTCTCAAATATTGGTTTATCATTGTTATCGAGAAAATAATCGGCGAGACCGAGTTTTAAGTATTTAACATTTAGTATTACATTGTTTTAGGAAAATAACTTCTTTTTCAAAAAGGGGTTCATAAATACTATGATTCATGTTTCATCCATGAGACAATTTATGGGCATCTATTTTTATATCCGGTGTATAAGTCGGTCACTAAACTTGTAGTCTCATTTTCAAGTTCTAAAGAGTCGACTTATACGAAAAAATATGGCATTTGTTTATAAAATATAATCAAGATAAATAATCTTATCCTGTTGTTTTAAATCCATGACTTCATCCATCCAATAGTTTAAAAAAAATATAAACCTGAAAAATGTGAAAACATCTGGATTTTGGATGTTTCTGGATTTCGGATATCCAGATTTTGAATGTTTCTGGATTTCGGATATCCAGATTTTGGATGTTTCTGGATTTCGGATATCCAGATTTTCAAGATTGTACTGTAGTTAATTTTTTATGAATTTTAAAAATATATATACTTTTCACTTGTGAACATATCAGACCCCCAGGCCAGAATATTCCAGCAGAGTTTCTATTTTAACACATTCAGTGCAGCATTTTTTTTTTATATATATTATTATAAGCAGGCTTATATGTCAAAATATTCTTTGGTTTTTAAGAATTCTTCATGAGATTTGGTGTAATTGTAATCAAAGATTTGCATGTTAAATTTTAAGCAATGCTGAGTACATTTTCTAGAATGCTCAAATTATTTAATATGCAAATCTCTGATAAAAACTACACTAAAACTCACAACAAATTTACAAAAGTCAAAGATGTGCACACACGACTATGCCACGAACACTCACCTTAAATCCTGGGTACATTTTGTAGTTAATAATAATAATCTTATAATAAGAAATCTATTTCATTGCTCAGAGTTAAAAGTTTGTATAATTAATGTTGTTTTCATCAATTCTGCACGATGTACATAGAACAAAGAAACTCGTTAAATGTGACTGCTTTGTTACTTTATTAGTTTTATCTGGCAAATTGCGTTTTAATTTTAATATATTTTATAAATAAACAAAAGCACAAATTTATAAGATACTACGATTGGTAAATAAGTGTGCTTCAAAACACATGCAAAAGACTTGCTAACTGGTAATGCTTGCAGCTCTGCTGTGATTGCAAAAGTTTCTTACCCCTTTTCTGACACAAAATAGTGAACAAAACAGTCTTTCTAACATGAAACACTCTTTCTGACACAAAACAGTGAAGAATGCAAACAACTTCTTGAATATCATAGTCACTGAAGATGAGACATGGGTGTCACATAGGGTTACCAGATTTTGAAAATTAAAAAAAAGGAGTACTCGACAATTTTTTTTCATAACTCTATATCAGGATACGTGAACTGGTGGATCGTGGTCCGCATCCGGACCTTAAACTTTAATTATACTTTGCTGATGATTTGGCACATTTCAATAATCGTACATCACTCTTTGCAATTTTGTAAAAACCTGCACAAGATTTAGTTTCATAGTTCACCACTATTTGAAGTTCTGCTTTAATTAAATCTGGAGAAATCTGTTTCTAGAATCGGTCCACTTATTCTTCATCAGTGAAAAAATCCTCTCCACAAAAGCATTTGATCCTGGAACACTGAACAAACAATCTACCACTTTGGATAAATTCAGAATATTTTGTTCAGGTACTGAGGAAAAAAAATTAACCCAATTTGAAATATCATCACCATCTTTGTTTACACTTTTGCATAGGGTATCACGATAATTGCAGAACTCCTCATACATATCATCAACACATACATGTTCACCCAATTTAAGGACTCCTGTTGCTTTTCAAAGTCTTTAAGTTCAATTTCCTTCTGTAAAGCAAATGCTTTTAGGGATGCATATCAATTAATTTCTGTTGAATCTCTTATGTAAATACTGGAGATTATCACTGTAAAAAGTGGTAAAATCTGTGGATATATATTTTTTTTTGCATTGATAAAGAAAGTCCATTCATAAGTTCCTTTTTGCCTTGATTCCATAAAAGTTGTCTTTAATTCTTTGTTGAATTTTTTTACTGAAAAGTATCACATGTAAGTTTCTAAAATACTCAAATCACATCTTTCTAGCATTTTTTATAGTGTTTCTAACTGACTTCTAACATTGCTTATAAAATGAAAATAGATGTCAGTTCAAATAGCTTGCTCAGGATCAGCATTCATAAATATTGCTGACAGCAATTTTGGGCAGTCATCAGTACTTTGGAAATAACTTTTAATTGCATCCCAGTTTTGCAGCTCACTAGTTATGGCTGGAGTTAAGGAAAGTCAACTGGTGGGGACATGTCTTAGAATCTCAGCCCACTCAAATTTACAAATTCAAAGAATGATTTCAATTCTTCCCTTCTTTTAGCTGAGACTGAGAAATGATTGTAAATTTTGAGTACTATGTTCTCCACATCATTGTATTGTGAATGATGCAATTGCAGCAATTAGCCTTTAATATGTTTTCATTTCTATTTAGTAGCAACTGGAACACTGAATGCTTCTTCCCGAAATTTACATTAGCATTATCTGCTGAGTATGAAGATATTTGATCTATACTCAATTTGTGATTTTCAAGGCTCTGCAGCACCAAATCAGTTATTACTGCAGAAGTTTCATTTGCATTTTCAACAAAGTCCAAAAGTTTACTTTGTATTCCCTTCTAGGATCAAAATAACGAATGTAGACAGGGAACATTTTTCAATTACCATTATCTGATGCATCTATTGCCAAAGAGAAAAATCTTGCTGTTTGTTCAGGGCCTTTTAGAATGTCTAAAAAATCACTAGCACTTCTGGGAGCAAGAACATGCTTCACAAGGTTTTCTGCTTTAGTACGTCCACATGAAAGTTTTGTAGCAATCACTGAAAATATGCGACACAAGTTTATTCCCACAGTCTAGGCTAGAGTAACTTGAGTTATGTTTCATTGCATGATACACCAAACCAAATTCATATGCGACAATCCTATCACATTCACTACTGTTGTTGAAGTTAACAAAATAATTTGAAAGTTTATTTGCACTTCCAAAACTCTATTTTTCCTTTAGTATGTATCCTTTGTACAGTGAATGTTGTTTCACGCCACTTTGCCCACCGAGGGAAATACTAAAATCTTTTCTACATAATACACAAAATGCCCGATGTTCATCTGGTCCAGATTTAACCCATGGAAAAATCTCTTCTCACTTTTTCAGATATACCTGATAATGATGGCAGGATTTTAATTTCTTTTTTGGTGGAGTCTTCAATGGGTCATCATCACTTTCACGCATTTTAAAAATTATATTTTACTTAGTTTTCAGATAAACTACATGAGATTATTGGAGATTGCCGGCAGCATTGCTTGTTTGTTTTGCTATGCAAGTGTTGCCAACATCTATGTGTAAGTGCTGCCAACAATATCTTGGTGGCCTAGTGAATTCATTCCTTTCGTAAGAGTTTTATGAAAAAAACATACACTTTTGTGAAAAATACGCATTTATGAAAATATTTTGGGTGAACTTATGCAGTGGAGATACACTTCATCGTGACCAAGGATGAAATTCAAGCAAACCATTTTAACTCAGCTCATATGCATAGTGTTTTGGGACAGACAAGGAGTTCTGCTTGTGAACTTATTGCTACTAGGCTCCACAATCACATCTATTGGGATATGCTTAAGACATTCTGTTGTGTGATTTGAAATAAGCAATAGGGCATGCTTACCTGGGATATTTGTGCTGATTCATGGTAATTTCATTTGCACACTGCAGCCACAACACAACATCTTATTACCTTCAGCTAGGAACAATTCTATCATCCCCCCTACAGCCCAGACTTAATACCAAGCAATTTTCATGTGTTCAAGCATCTCAAATCCCTCCTTGCTGGCCAGTGATTCCACGAGGACAATGAGGTCAAACAAGCCATTAATGCGTGGTTTATATTGCAGGCAGCATCTATGATGAAGGGATATAACACCTGCTGCCACGCTATGACAAAAGGCTCGACAATGGCAGAAACTATGTAGAAAGTAGTATAAAGTGTGTACATCAAATAGCAATACAAATGGTTTGTGAATATATTCTTGTTTTATCTTAATAGCCTATCAGAACTTATTTTCTGGATATCTCTCATACATTACAATGATACATATGGAATTGCAATAAGCTAGGCATCAATCACTAAAGGAAGTTCATCATCTTAGTTTTAACAGCAATTTTGAATGTTCTTTGACTAAAAGGCTATTTAATTTAAGATTGTATTATCTTCAATGTTTCTTTAGTGTTTGCTGCTTTTATGATTTCAGAAAAATTTAAAAAACATTTTCCATAACCTTTTCATAATCTGTTCCTACCCAGAAATGAAAATTTAAATATTAAGGGGGTATGGTACCCAAAATATCCCGAAAAGTCTCAATTTTTTTTTTATTATTATTGTTTAAAAAAAATCATAATATTCTGATTCCAATGACACCAAATTCATCTTATTTCATAAAATAGAACCGATTATATTGCAATGCTAAAAATTAAACTTTACTGACATTGTCACCAGCCACTTTAACACTTGAATGCCTTTTTTCTCAAAGACGTAATTTTCGACATTTTTATAAATTTAAATTGATATAAGTCAAATTCTGCTGCATGGAAATGAATGAAATTTGGAACAATTGTTATATATATACTTTTCTTTAATTTGTCTTCAGCAATTGCTGAAATATGTATTTGTTTTTTATTATGATTTTCAAAAACTATATTTGTGGTGTAAAATCACGTTTTTTTACATTATTTTTTAATAACTTTTTTTTTTATTCATATTTACAAAAACTGTGAAGACAATTTATTTCTTACATATTTTTATGTTAAAAAATGCTCAACTTAAAATTTTAGAAAAATTATTTTTCTATTTATATCAAAAAGAAAACTTGTCAAATTAAAAAATAATTTTTTTTTAATTTTTAAAATTTAAATATCACATTTTGTTTACAATACTTAAAATCTACCTGAATACAAAAAATTACAACTATAACTTCAAAATTGCATATTTCAGCAATTTGGTTACCATACCCCCTTAAAATGATTGCATTAATAATAAAATTGCAACATTAAAAATGTTCTTAAAATAAAACAAAATACTTGCAATTTTATTAATATCTTTAATACATAGTATAATTTTTCACATATTCAAAATGCCCAATTTTCATAAAATATGTTTTTTAAAGATATCATTTTCACATTAAAAGAAAAGTTTTTAAAAGTAGGCCTTTTTTTAAAGTGCCTTTTTAACTAAAAACATCAGCTCTTTATCTCTAAAATATGTCCCTTTTTTCACCCCTGAAAGAATAGGACAGTCTGAGAATCTGTCCTATTCTTTCTTAAGTCTAGAGTATAGACTGAAAATCATCTCTTTCTAGCTAGAAAGCAAACAAGCTTTGTACAATGAATATATCCAACGTAGCTAAAAAATTATATTCGAATTTTGTGAAATTTGTTGGTAAAATCAGTCAAATTAGTCAATTAGTTAATGTCTAATTAGTTAATCTGCATCAGTTACCATGATGCAGGTTATAGTGCATTCTAGAAAAATACAACTAACACTTTTTATCAAAATGACCCATACAAATTGAAAAACAATGAATAAATATGTTAAAATGCATTGGTTGCTAGTTTTATGCACAACTCTTGATAACAAATCTATTAAATTCCACCCATTACACTGAAATAAACCATTTTCCAGAAACTTTTCTCTTCTCTTTCTCTCTTTTATTTTCTGGACAACTTGTCATTACATTTTAAAATGTTTCAAATCACCAAATAGAAAAGAAAATTATTTTAAAATCTGCAAATTTGATGTATTTTAAATAAGTATTCATTTTGTGCATAATGTTGAATGATAAAACTAAAATTAATGTATACTATGTAAGAAAAAACAAGTGACCACATCAAAATTTTACCTTTATACAACAATAACCATTGAATTAAATTTTATACACATAAATTTTTTGGCCTATTCTGTGATCCTTATGGATAAACAGAATGATAAAATATGTGTCCTTATAATCAGCATTTCTCAAAGTATCTAGCTATTAAATTTGGCCCTAAGTACGTCTGATATGAAAACAAAAATTCCCTTTAGTGAAGCAAGTATAAATTACATAAATTGAACATAAAACTATGGAGAAAATTGAAAAATAAAATATCATTCACAAGATTGAAACATTTCATTTAATTAAAAAAAAAAGCAAATAAGAAATATAGAAAAATACAGTTATAAATTATTAAAAACATTTACCGTGTCACGTTTGTTTCCAAATCTAAAACTGATACTCGACCTCGACCAAGAACAATATTATTCAATACTACACCTCTTCTCAGAGAACAATTAATAAACTGATTATTTTCGGAATATAAATCATTGAATAATTGATCAATCCTAAAAGAAATTACAGAATGAGTAATGAAAACAAAAATAGACACATCAGATTCTACAGAAAATAAATTTCAATAACATAAATATACTAAATATTTTTAAAATTAACTTTCATGGAGTCATACATTTAAGCCTTGCTATTGACGAGAGAATTATCAAATTGCTACTCTCTCTTCTTTCTTTATATTGTTAAAACTCGACATATTTTGCTAGCAATAATTTTGGAGTTTTCGATTTCTGTTTAGAATGATACTCTTTGTTAAAAGTGATAGAATCAAAATTCTGATACAGCAATTCAGGAATGCATATGACTTTGTCTAGAAAGCATTAACAAGGTTTCCACTTCGTACAAGTAATAAAAATAAAGACTTTTCTAAGGAACTAAATTAGAAAGCTGAATATTTCTGGGTGATCTGTGATATAGAAAGGTTTAAAATTTATCGATGACTTGCACGTTGAACTCAGTTTCCATATCCCATTTGTTGTTTCCAAAATTGATTATTCCTTATGCATTTAAATATTTCAAGTTTTTCATATTTTTATTTATTATTTTAATGAATAGAAAATTGCAGGTAAGAATAAGTTCAGCTTGGCATACATCAAGCTGCGAACACAATATTTACGGCTGTTTTTATATTATTTTAGCAGCTGCTTTTGCCCAATTCAAAGTGAAAATTGGGCAATTTAGTGCATAGGTTTAAGGTCAGAATACAGATATTTACAAATGAATAGAGCAACAAGAAATATTAATCATGCATAAAGCACTGATTATGAAACACTTTCCAACCGAAATGTAATGTTATTTAAACATCTCTAAAATACGATACATTCGGCGTCAATATTTTTAAAATTATCATAGTACAATAATTGGAAACTTAAAACTTAATCAAAAAAGGCAATGCCATAAAATCGCTTGCTTCTCTATATAAGTAAAATCAATGAATATTTCATTCATATCACTTATATTCCAGACTCCAGAGCAAAATAATATTACGTTAAAAAATTCAGCAATTTTTATACAACTCATCTTACAATTGCTTGTTTTGTTTACATTTTGCATACATTAAAATTAGGCTTTGTTGTAGAAATAATCAATGTTTAGTGATCATTTAGAATAAAAAATATTGTAATTGCATAAGCACAGAATTTAGAAACACAGATAATATGCAAAAATAAAGCATTTTTAGAATGGATGCAATACTAAATATAAATACAAGAAAGATCAATCATGAATAAAGCATTGATTATAAAATACTATCCAACCATAATTTTATTTTACCCTTTAAGCATTCTTGACGAGTTCAACTCATCATGCATTGCACTACCGCTAAGCAGGTTTGATGAGGTGGACCGAAATTCCTGTGCGTTTGACGGAAATAACACGTCATATGATTTTTTTATGATATATTAACTGTGTTTACAATCTTTTACATTAGATGGCAGCAGTAGTCCTACAAACTAAATTTTATCAGAGACAGTATTTAGTAAACACGCGTAAAATAAATGCAGTTTTGTTGGGATTTCAAATTCAAAGCAATGGCGACCTCAAATGCTTTCAATCATATTTCAGCAAAGCGTTAGTTATCTCACACCCTGCAAAAAAGAGCCAATTAGGTGATGTGTTGTATGTTATGCATCCAATAAAACTGGCAAGAAGCTAAGGAAAGAAACCAGGACATGGTGTCTAGACTGTGAAGTTGCTCTTTGCTATATTCCATGTTTTAAAAATTTATCACACCAAGAGGAACTATTAAAAATTGGAATTGTATGTTATTTTATTTACTTATCTGTTATTATACATGTTTATTTACTTAATACTTATTTCATCAAAACACATTCTCATTCAATGCGTAATCAATGGGGAAAAGGGTATAGGGAAAAAAACTCCCTACTGCAGTGTGAGTGAAGGAAAATAAATGACACGCTTAAAGGGTTAAACATCTCTAAAATACAATACATTCAGCGGTGATATTATTTTAATTATCGCAGAACTACAATAATTTATTTTACTTGGAAAACTAAAACCATGGAGGTAAAAGTATGTTCTCACTCCATGCTTAAAACTTCATTCAAACTTTATTCAAGTGACATCATCGAAATATAAATCGTCTCGCTCTCTATGTAAAAGCAGTGATTATTTCATTCACACACTTTTATGCCAGTCTCCAGAGCTAAATAATTTTGCGATAAAAAATTCAGCAATTCTTATACAACTCATCTTACAATTGCTTGTTTTGTTTACATTTTGCATACCTTAAAATTAGGCTTTGTTGTAGAAATAATCAACGTTTAGTGATTATTTAAAATAAAAAATATTGCAATTGCATAAGCACAGAATTTAGAAACACAGATAATATGCAAAAATAAAGCATTTTTAGGTTGGATGCAATACTAAATATAAATACAAGAAAGATGAATCATGCATAAAGCATTGATTATAAAACACTTTCCAACTGTAATTTTATTTAAACATCTCTAAAATACAATACATTCAGCGGTGATATTATTTATTTATTATCACAGAACTACAATAATTTATTTCACTTCGAAAACTAAAACCATGGATGTAAATATATGTTCTAACTCCATGCTTAAAACTTCCTTAAAACTTTATTCAAATAACATCATCGAAATATAAATCATCTGGCTATCTATGTAAAAGCAGTGAGTATTTCATTCATACACTTTTATGCCAGTCTCCAGAGTTAAATAATTTTGAGTGAAAACAATTCAGCAATTCTCATACACCGATAGTGCTTCCTCCATCTCGGCCTTTGTGTCACACAGGACTAGGTCCAAATTTGTTAATACCATCAGAGACACTTTGAGGTTGATTGCTTTAAAAATTTCCTTAAAATGGGTTATGGCGCATGTGGGCCTTCATGGTAATGAGACTGCTGACAAGTTTGCTAAGCTTGCGGCTGAGTCTGGCGATCCGCTGTGGATTCCTGCCCCCTACTCCCTGCTGTCGAGCTTTATTAGGACAGAGGTGGTGGGCAAATGGAGGTCCCTACGTAGATCTTGGGAAGGGGGAACCCAGGCCTGCTCCTTCCGTGTTGGTCTGTCTATGAACTTCCAACTTTGTTCGAGGGATCTTTTTCTCTTCATTACTGGACATGGTTTATTTATTAGTTACTTGAATAGAGTCAGAGGGTGACGCAGACCATTATGTCTTCGACTGCCCTCTGACCCTCAGTTACCATTTGTCTCGTCCTTCGGAAGAGAACAGGTCTGCCTGGTTTGATAGGGTGGTTGCCAACCCCCACTCCATCCAGAAGATTTGTGACTGTGTTCTGGTTGCTCGTCAGGTTTCTGACCTCTGTTGTTGAATTATATTTTTAAACATCAAAATTACTGCTCATAGTGTATCTTTTTTGTGCATACTGTGTATATATATAATTGGCGAAGTTGTAGGTTATTATATGTTAATTTATCATATATTAAATTGTATAATTTTCTGGGGGTAACTGCCACTAAATTAACTTTATATAGGTGATTACGATTTTTCCTTATAATAGTAGTTTCTGTTCGGTTATTGTAAATTAATGGATTTGTTTATACTGTAAATTATATTATATATATTGTAAATATTGAGATATTGCAGATATTGAGTGGAAATTATATTGTATAACTTGTAGGAATTTAAGTATAGTGTAAATATCTTACACCACAATATTATATTGGAATATATTGTAAATATAGAAATTGTGTATATAAGCTAAAGTTCTACAATCATAGGGGTACTGAATGGTGTTGAGGTTTAGAATATATGGAATAATGTAGTCTTGAGGATTAAGTGTTTTAAAATGTATATTTATGAAGGTTATACATTGGCATGGCGTTTTTTATCATTACATTATAATTTATTTTGAATTATTATTTTAAGTTTTCCTTATCATATTTTATTTACAGGTTATTTCTTATCTGCTTAATAATAATGTAGATTTGCAAGTAGGCAAATAATTTGTAATTTATTATGTCTTAAACATGTTTATGTAGACTTCTGTTTGTCAAATAAAGCGGAGGATGTTTCTGTCCCGGCGGGGGAAACAGCTGCTATAAGCCTGTATATGCAAGCCCCCTGGTCTGGGCCAAGAAGCAATTATTATACAACTCATTTTAAAATCACCTGTTTACATTTTACATCCGTTAAAGTAAGGCTTTGTTGTAGAAATAATCAAAGTTTGATGATCATTTACACTCAAAAATATTGTAACTGCATTAGCGCAGAATATGGATGCACAGAAAAACCCCAAAAATAAAGTAGTTTTAGGACAGATGCAACACAAAATGTAAATTAAAAAGAACTTCAAAAATCACAAAAATCACAATTTTGACACAAGTTGGATGCCATATTTCATTTTGAAGTGGGTCACATGATCTCTTCATATTATATGGGTGTCATTATTATTTTAAATTTTATTTAAAAACTGCCAAACATATTTTACTGATATTTTTTTTATATATTTTATAGGATAATTTGAATATTTTGTAAAATTTTCGAAGCAATTTGTGAATTTTAATGTTGCTTAAAAAATGTTTGAAAAATTAGGTCCTATAGGGTTCAATGTATTTCAATTTTTTAACCTGGATTCAATCCAAAACTAATTGGGTGATATTATTCATTTATATTCCCATATGTCCCACAGACCATCTCAACAACATACTAAAATTTCATTTTGATAAAGTCATTTTTACGGCAGTTATCATGTGAATGGACAGACAGAATGAATGAACAAAATCATAAACACTTTTCAACTATGTTGTAAAGTATTAAAAATGAAAAAAAGTTTGTCTAATCAGTAGAGCAGGTGAAAGTTGGAAAATGCCCAAGTAAATTTTGAAAAAAGATATCAGCCATGATTCTTGCATAACACTATTTTAATCCATCAGAAAGATGGAACAATGAAGTGAAAATATAGTTACACCTAACTAAACAGGGTGTGCAGTGTTAGGTGCGAAAATGAAATTTTTTGTTGCACACTGCATTTCATAGTAGCTATTTTTTTTAATTCTTGTTTTGCATTTCTAGAAAAGATAACTAAAATTATTTCCAATGATCAATTTAAAAATGTTGTATTGAATATTCAGTTGCACAGTTTGGGTAGATTGAATTTAAATTACCCATATCCACACGATTCGTTTTGGGAAAAATTTGCATAAATTATAAGCCTAATTTCTGGGTAACCCTTGGAAAACAACCATTTCTGTCTTCGCTAATACATTTCATTAACATCAAAATACCACAATATAAATTAAGTACTTAACTGTTAATACTTTTCAAGATTTCCTGAGTATCTATCCTTCTGGGCCAACAGCATCACTTTCACCTTTTTTACAATCTTTTATTCTTCTATTTGCATTTCTTACTGGCACATTTTCTGACAACATTATCTCCGGCAATAATATTGTTTTTCCTTCTGGCTTACTGTAGAGATAATTTTGTAAACAAATCTAATATGTGTTAATAAGAAACTAGGTATTCTTTTTTGTCCTGATCCAAAATAAATCAGCTGAAATAAGTTTTTTAATTTTTTAGTTTCATCAATTTGATATAAAGCAAGCAAAGTTCTTTTCCTACTTGTGCAGTTATGTCATTTGTAATCAATCTGCATCTGCAGATTAATCAATCAACCTGCAAACTTGATAGTCTTTTGCACTATTTTCATTGAAAAGTGCAAAGGTTTTGCCGAAATCAAAGATTGTAGATGCTACGGAAATTCTCCTGCAGGGTGAAGGGAATATTGTTATTATGCATGTGGAATGTTTCACATTCCATTCTGCAAGGGCATTTTATTACATCACAGTTGTCAGACAATACAGATTCTTAGAGGTCGACAAAGTGACACTTGACCTTCGGCTCTGCACATTATGTCTCAGTAGCTTTGTGATGCTAGATAATAAATCAATTACATTTTACACTGGCTAATAAAAAACCGTACACTGGCTAAAAAATGTTGGCATCTCAATTGCCATGTAGCACTCTATAAATCAATTGCACCCTGTGATGGATGATCTCTGATGATCAGCAGTTTGACAAGTAAAATTTGCCGAATTTCACCTTTACATTATTTTTATAACATGTGTTTTTGTTCATAAATAAAACCTTTCCATTCCAATTTTTATACAAATTTAGTTTTTACATGTATGTTTCCAACTGAAAAATAGATAAAAAATACTTTGCATAACATTTAACCAAAAAATCATTTTTATGAACAAAAAATGCATTTTAGAAATGTCGGAATCATAAGAGACTTAGAGTCAGCTTCAAATAATACCTATTCATTTTAAAAACATGGCAAGCCCACACTAAATATTTTTTTATGAATAACTATTAGCACACATGCTTTTACAATTGTAAAAGACAACAAGAAAGATCAATCATGCTTAAAGCACTGATTATGAAACACTTTCCAACTTCAATGCAATTTTATTTAAACATCTCTAAAATGCAATACATTCCTAAGTAATATTTTAAAACTTATCACAATACTACATTAATTTATTATATTTGAAAACTTCATCGAAAACAACTGACATTCATTCAAATGACATAGAATAAACAACAAGCCTGGCTCTCTATAAAAGCAGCATTTCATTCATAACATTTTCCCAATCATTTCATTCATCACAGTACTAAAATAATTTATTTTATTTAAAAACTTAAGACCATGCAGCTACAAGTAATTAAACTCTATGCTTAAAACTTCATAAAAAAAAAATCGTCCTTCTCTCTGTAAAATCAATGAATATGTCATTCATATCAGCTATGCAGACTCCATGAGCTAAATACTTTTGCGTTAAAAAAATACAGCAATTCTTATACAACTCATCCTACATATTTTGCTGTTTACATTTTACATAAGTGAAAAATAGGCTTTGTTGCAGAAATAATCAAATTTGGATGATCATTTAAACTCAAATATATTGTAATTGCGTTGTTTCAGTATGTAGATGCACAGAATTTAAGCAAAAATAAAGCAGTTTTAGGACGAATACAACACTCAATATGAATTAAAAAGAACTTTAAAAATCACAATTTTAAGACAAGATGGATGCCATATTTTATTTTGAAGTGGGTCACGTGATCTTTTCATATCATGGTCATGTGATCGCTTCATATAAGAGGTGTAATTATTATTTTAATTTTTATTTAAAAATCTACTGAATATATTTTGCTGAAATTTCTTTTTATATATTTTATGGAACAATTTGAATATTACCTAAAATTTTCGAAACAATTTGTGAATTTTAAATCTGCTTAAAAAATGTTTGAAAAATTAGGTCCCATAGGGCTCAATGTATTTCAGTTTTTCAACCCGGGTTCAATCCAAAACTAATTGGGTGATATTATTCATTTATATTCCCATAGGTCTTACAGACCGTCTGAACAACATACTAAAATTTCATTTTGATTAAGTCATTTTTATGGCAGTTATCGTGCTAACGGACAGACAGACAGAATGAACAGTCATCACTTTTCAACTTTGTTGTAAAGTGTTAAAAACCAGGCATAAAATCCAACCTTGCAATTAAAAAGCATATTAAAATTCAGCTGAAACCTGCAACTTACAACAAACAATATACAGTAAATGACACGCAAAAATGTGAACAAGAATCTTTGAGAATGTGAGGAGGTTTCCAGAGCTACCAAAGTCACCAAATATGACTATTATTGCATCCATTTACTTACCAATTTGGAAAGAATGTGGAAGGACAAAAAAAAATGACTTTACTGACTGCTGTGATTGAATCAAATTTTCTTTTGAAAAGCTACATATATCAAATACCATAGGATCATTTTACATTCCATTGTAACTAAAAAATTTCTTTAAAATGCATTAAGTTTTATAAATGATTGATTTCAATATATCTTAACAGTATGCATTCAAGTACATTAAAGAATTTGCACAAAGTCAAGCCCTGACATTGCCTCTGTTGAATCAAGTTAAACATGTTTTAAAAAAATTAATTCTACAAAAAATGCCTCTAAACTAATACTCTGAAAAATAAATTGCTTTATTATAAACAAAAATTTCTATTCAAACAGTAATTAATATTATAAGCATTTTACAATAAATTATGTTATATTTTATACAAGTTTTAACAAACAGAGCACTTACCTAGAATCCTCCTGATATGACAACAGTGGAGCAGCACTTGAAACCAAATAGTGAAGGCGAGGATATGGTATCATATTAATGAAAACATCATTTAAGTCAAGATTTAAAGAACCTTGAAATCTTGATGAACTAAAGGGAGAAAACAGAACTTAAAATTAAGCAATAAATTATAGCTAACATTCAATAAATTATAATTGACCATATACCACAAGTCTTAAAACTCGGCAAAGCAATAAATGAAAGGGCATAAAGTGAGGAAGGCTAGAGTATGTAATTAAACAGTGGCTTCCAAGCAATTCATAATCTTTGTCTATATGATGACTAAAACATTTTACTAAATGAAATGCATAATTAAGTGTAATACAGTGAATATAATGTATCAGAACTGGTAAATATTTCAATGTGAAAAAAACTCATACATATTATTTCTTGTATATGCACTTTGCCTTATAATCACCATGTCAATTTTAAACACTTTCTGGTGAAATCACAATTTGCACTGAACTTTATTTTTCACATACTATAAATGAAAACACATTCAGAGATTGTAACCCAAAAATCTATAACATACCTAGTGAAATCTAGAATAGTGTTGACAATCAAACTATTCATATCATCAAAAGGTTTATGCTGCTTTCCATCAAAAGCTGCAGATTTCTTAGAACTTCCCACTTTTGAGTTGCCTTTAGTCCAAGAACGTAGAATTGTTTTATTTGTCATTTTCCTACACATTTCATTCAATGCCTAAAATTGCAGAGTATTTTGTTAGTAACAATAGATGTGTGATGAAAAATTTATTATACAAAGGTCGAACATGGTCATACTGCTAAGGAGAATAGTTGTTACACAGAACTTTTCACTATATTTATAATATGTGATAAGTTTTTCTTTCTGGGTCATTTCATGTCAATTCAATCAAAAAAATGTCACTCATGCTCTTAGATTTTTCTCATTTTCTTTTTAAAGCTACATATAGCAGAGTTATAATACCATACAAAATTTTAGTTGATTTCATGAATTAGTTTTCTAGCAATAAATTTTCAAAGAAATGGAGAATTCACTAGGTGCTGCTTTATGGATGCATGAAATGAAAACCGTGTGTTTGATAAAATCCTTTCTTGCTCTGCACCTAATAGTAAACAATACATAATTTCTTTCTGTGGATATTCTAGAATATACGCTAATTGCCAAACAGCATGCATTTTGATAACATTTTAATTAAAACCTTATTATTTTTTGCTTCAAAGTTAAAAAATGCAATTTCTTTTCCTTTTTTAATTTCAGCAAAAACAATTTTTTTCAAGATGAGCTCCATATTTAAATTTCCTGATAATTCTTTTACATGTTCTTTATACAGTAACCTTCTTCCTATAAAAAATTAGAGTGGTGTTTTTCGGGAAAATGTAAAAAAAAAAAATTATATATATAAGATGTAAAATGACTCTATTTTTATGAAGTCAACATTAAAAATAATTGACTTAGTAAATAATTTATTAATAATTGATCATATTAGCTTATATATTAAAAACATAACATTATTATTAATTCATATCAATTTTATAGGAGGAATGCAGTTATAAATACAAGGAAATATTTCTCGTTTAATTTACCGTATTGATAACCAGTGGCGCACCCACGGGGGGGGGGGGGGGGGCCGAGGGGGCCCTGCCCCCCCCCCCCTTGGGCTGACAAAGCAAAACGCGAAGGGCGCTGTCAGCACAAGGGAGAACTAGGTCTGCCTTCGAGAAAGTATAAAAAAAAACATTTACAACCATTATTGTAATAAATAATTTTAATCATTGTGAAGAAAACAATTCCAGCATATCCCAACACTTACACTGAATGTAATTATACATATAAAGCTCTTTATCGTACTGTACAAATTATAAATTAATTCGCACTAAAGGCGCCAATTCTGGAAACCCGTTCTTCTTAAGACGTTTCTACCTGTGATTGAATTTAACTAATGGACTCGTCCAAAATCACGTGACCCAAATGCCTTCTCGCTGGAGTCGTACTATACCAGTGCTGTGTAGAGTGACATCACAGGCGCCTCCGTGGCCCTATATAAAGAGTGAACGGCGGGGAAGCGGCTGTTCGCATAGCCAACCTGTCACTCGACCGGCGAGCAACCTTTTTTCATCGCTCCGTGTATTTTGCACCTTGCATTGTTAAGCCATTACCTTGTTGCTGAACCTTGGTTCAGCCGATGATCACCACCAAAATGAACCACCAGGTATATGAATTACTAAATGGAGTACCTATAGAGGCCACACCGTACAGGATCTCGGAATTGCAACTACTTGTCAAAGAGATCTCATCAAATGTGGAGCTTGTACCAGAGCAAATTAGATCGAATGAGACGGCAGCCACTCTTCAAGAGATAGCAAAGGATGCCCTGAGATATCAAATCAACACGCAGATGGACTCGGACGCCAAAGCCCGCATCGTGCAAGACATCCGAGGTATTTGTTTTGACCTGACTTTACTTTTGTGCTCCCCCCCTCCCATTTTTCCCTCAGTTGAACCTAGTCTCAGAATGAGGAAAAAAATTAGTGATCTAGCTAACTTTTATCACAGCCAAGCTGCGAACCTTGAAAAAAATAAAGATAAACCAATATTAGATATTAACCTTAAAGAAACAAATCTAAACTCTAAATCAGCCAATAGTATTGATATCTTAATTGTTGAGGATAGTCATGAAATCCAACAGGAAGTAAACCTGATTAATAAGGAAAATACCACTGAAATGTTAGAAGTAGACCCCAAAAACAGCATTAATAAGCCACTGAATGAATCAAACAGTAAATCATCAAACAATTCTGAACATAGTAATTTAAATAGCAATTTAATAAGTAATTATAATGAGGATGACATGGATGCTGATCACTCAGACATACAATCAGTGGTTGGAAGTGAAGCAGGCGAATTCACCACTGTTACTAGACGAACCAGAAATAGTAAAAGAAAAAAGAAAAGTTCCACTGACAGACTATCGCCCCCCCTTACAGGAACCATAAAGAAACCCCACTCCGAGGTTTCGGCGGATGACATTACGGACAGCGAGAACCAATACATGGATGCTTACGATTCCGAAGCAAACTCCACCGAGATGATGCCCCCCCCCCCCCTCCTAGAAGTAAACCAAATGAAAGAAACCCAACTGAAAACAATAATTTTATCCATAGATCACAGCACCCGGAACCCTTTTTCGTGGAGTTAGATGAGGACCCCAAAAAATTAATGTTGGAGCTGGCCAAAATTACCAAAAATGATGCAAGAGCAAAATTCTCAGGGGAGATGCTTAGGATCTATACTACCACAGAAGACCACTACCGAAATGTCCAAAAACACCTTGTTGTGAATGGATACAAATTTCATTCAATTAACTTAAAAGTAGACAGGCATAAGAAAGCAGTTATCAAAGGACTCCCACCCACCTACCCACCCGAAGAGATTAAGGAATTCCTTGAAAGCCAAGGCTTCCCAATTATCAGAGTTTCCCCGATGAAAAGCTTAATCACAAAACAACCTCTACCAAATTTTTTAGTTATCCTTCCACCTAGTACCGACTTAGAAAAATTATATAAAATTAATCATATCAACTACATATATGCTGCAGTCACCCCATTTATACCTAAGCCATATAAACAGTGCTACCGATGTCAAAAATGGCAACATTCAAGCCTCGGGTGCACGAGAGATTATAAATGTTTAAAATGTGCAGAGCAACACCCCACCCGTGAATGCCCCAAACCCCTTTCCACCCCAGCCAAATGTGCAAATTGTCATGGACCACACCCAGCCAACTACAGAGCATGCCCCAAAAACCCTTATCTTAATGACCCTAAGCAAACCAACCCCCCCAAAACTCCACCAGCATCACCCAGATCCCAGAATAGATATGTCAGCCAACTCAGCACCAGCAAAGAAACAGTCCCATCCCCCCGAACTTTTAACAGTGTCACAGAAAACGCATGGGCCAATAGAACCCTATCTAGTGTGAGATGCCAAGATATCCCATCGGTTAGGAACATTTCAATCAACAACCCAGTTAATATACCAGCCAGCAGCTACCTAAATAATCAATCCAAAACTCCAAAAACTAAGATCCAATTGGAAGAAACGATTAGGAGACCGCAACCCGCTGTGCAAACAGCCACTCCGAATAATCCAAAAGAAAATAAGGCAGCAGGTAATCAAAAGGAAGTCGTTCCCCCCCCCCCCCCTCCCCAAAGGGAAAATCTAACTAAATTCAACACAGGTAATAAAACCGCGGATAACCAAAATAAATCATCGCCAGCCGAACCTAAAGAGAGTGAAATAAATTTTGAGATTGACCTAGAGATCCTAAATGATAAGGGAGATCATCCCCCCCCCACCCTCTTGTGAAAATGAAAATGGAAATAACATCTCAAATAGAGAAAGTAACAGCACCCCCCAAAGTAAAAGTTCTGAAAATAAAGATAACGATAAAGAGCAAATATCCATGACAGACCTAATCCAACTATTCAAGGAATTCTTTAATACCTTCAGATCAATCAATATTAAACTCATCCTAAATATCCTGAAAGAACTACAAAAAATTTTTCTTACCAACAAATCCATTGTCGATAAGGGATTGGATATACTAATCCTTATCGACAAATGCTTCAATCAATACAATATCCCTGGAGTATGATCCCCCCCCCCCCCCTAATGCACTTAACATCATATCGTGGAACGCCAATGGCGTCGGCACCAAAATTCATGAGCTTAGGGACTTGGCACAGGAGCAAAATCCCCATATTATATTAGTTCAAGAAACGAAAACCAACAGTAATACAAGTATTAAAATCCCAAATTACAAACTATATCACACACAAAGAGAGTCCCTTTTCCGCCCTAATGGTGGCACCGCCATTTATGTAAAAAGCATACTAGATCACACACAAATAGAAAACCTAAGCACAAATATAATTGAACACTCCATCATTAAACTTAAAATACCCAACACACCCAGCATTCTTATCTGTTCAATTTACGCGAAACATAATGGAACCCATAGCATACAAAACGACCTCTCTTCCTTATTTGGACTGCACGATTGCGTCATTCTCATGGGCGACTTTAATGCTCGTCATGAGAATTGGAACTGCAGGAGGCAGAACAAATATGGAAAAGAAGTCAATGATTTCATCTTAAATAATAATATTAGACATATCTTTCCACATGAGCATACACACTTAAATGTTAACACACAGGACTCAACAATTGATTTTGCACTGTTAAACAACATACCCTACCCACACGAAATTCAAACAATTAGCGATTTGAGTTCTGACCATTTGCCCATAAAATTAACACTCCACCTAACCAGTAACATTCCTATTACACCTTCACACAGAACAGTTAACTGGAAAAAATTTACCAACATCCTAGCTAACTCAAACTTAATTTTTGCCAATTATAACAACATATCCGACATTGAGCTCAACACAGATATCCTAACCAATCAGATTAAAGAGGCCATTGCCGGTGCCACCACCTACACCCCCCCTTCCATAGCGTACAACAAACTGCCCACTTCCATTAAAAAAATAATAAAAGAAAGAAACAACACAAGAAAACTGTGGCAAGTCAACCGACACCCTAGCACCAAAAAACTCCTCAACGATTTAAATAAAAATATTAGACGTAAAATCAAAAACCATAAACAAGCAAACTGGAACGAATTTATCAACACTCTTGCCACTGAAGACAACTCTTTATGGAACTACTACAAAAAAATTAAGAATACCAAAAACAGCTCCACTCAAATAATGACAATAAATGGACTAACCAACAATAAATCCGATATATCTAATTCACTTGCAGACACATACGAAAAACAATTTACAATTAACAAAGATCTAAACTGCAATAGCACTGAAAACGAAGTCCTTAGCATCACTAAAAATTTTCTTGACACGCCCCCGACACAGAACACCAATCCCACCACACCGTCTGAAATTATAAATGAAATTAAATTACTTAAAAAAAGGAAAGCACCTGGCATAGATAACATTAACAATAAAGCGTTAAAAGTACTACCCATAAACATCATATATTATATAACCTTGCTAATAAATGCCATCCTTAAATTTAACCACTTCCCAAATAAATGGAAAATTGGAATCATTATCCCCATTCTGAAACCAGGAGAAGACCCGACCCTCCCGCAGAGCTACAGGCCCATCACACTCCTAAATTCTATAAGCAAACTCGCCGAGCGCATCATACACTCACGAATTAAACTCTTCATATCACAACAGAACATCATTATCCCAGAACAATTTGGCTTTCGCCCACAACACGCTACCACACACCAGCTCCTTCGTGTGACTGAATTTATCTCGGAAGGCTTAAACGCTGGACTCACGACTGGAGCTATCCTAATTGACGTTGCGAAGGCCTTTGACCGCATCTGGAATGAAGCTTTAATATTCAAGTTAATTAAGCTGCAATTTCCAGACTCAATAATACATCTCTTAAATTCCTACCTTCGCAACAGATCCTTCACAGTCCGCAAAGACAACACATACTCATCTCACAGACTCACCAGTGCCGGGGTCCCACAGGGCTCCCAATTGGCCCCGACACTATTCAATATCTATATTAATGACATTCCGAAATCCCCATTCACACAAATTGCACTCTACGCGGACGATACAGCCATTTACACAAGATCCTCAAATCCGAGATATGTGCGCTCTAGGCTCCAAAATCATATCAACTTACTTGTCTCCTGGTTCCAGAAATGGAAAATTAAGATAAACCCTAACAAAACCAACTGCATTTTATTTAATAAAAAGAAGAAAAATCCGCCCCCTATTACAATTAACGGTACTGAAATACAATATACCAACACCTGCAAATATCTAGGCATCACATTCGACAAAAAATTAAACTTCATAACACACATTCAAAACATAATAAAAAAATTTCACAAAGCTAGAGCTATGATGTATCCCATACTTCACTCAAATAATGTTAACTATAAAAACAAGATCACACTTTATAAAA
Organism: Amaurobius ferox; assembly: GCA_951213105.1. NCBI lineage: Eukaryota > Metazoa > Arthropoda > Arachnida > Araneae > Amaurobiidae > Amaurobius > Amaurobius ferox. Next base: position 2,648,205 of record OX578133.1, on the reverse strand, counting down.
CTGTGCTGAGACCCATTCTGCTCTATGGTGCCGTCGTCTGGGGTTTCACGGCAAATTCGAACTTAAAGAAACTTCAAACTGTTCAAAACCTGTTTCTACGCAGAACTAGAAAGGCTCCTCGCTACCTTAGAAACGATGTCATCCACCGAGACTTCGGAGTGAGAACCTTCAAAGAAGAAATTTAAAAATTAGCAATGAATTTCTATAATAATTTACCCACCATACCCAACTCTGAATTAAATAAACTACAAATCTATGACCCACATCAGTGGAACTTTAGAAAACGCCCTAGAGCAACTCTTATATTAAATAATCCTTAATTCCAAATAGTATTCAAATTGCATAAATAGTAAATCTTGTCTCAATAGCAAACTATTAATTATTAACAAATAGTCTAAGTTTTAACTGTCCCTGAAAAGGGCCTTTTCTCAGCAATGTCACCCTCCCTCTGGGATCCTGAGACATCCAATAGGAAACGAGCATGCCTGATAAGACACCGGCCCTGAAAAGGGCCTTTATGACCATCCTGGCTCTGCCTATCATTGGATCCTGTTATCATCACACTTCCTTTTACGGAGCACAAAGTACTGTCACTCAAACTTATATGTCATTACCGGAGATGCAGCCTACGTCAGGCTAGGTGCTCCAAAATTAGTGTATCACACACAGTGGTGAAGCGGCTGTTCGCTCGAAAACTCGAGGATTTCGTTTACCCAGTGAGAAAATTGTGGAAGTGAATAAATGGATCGTGCCAACGCTTCGCGAATTAAGTGTTGCTGTGAGTTGAAATAAAGTGCGACGTTACGACACAAGGTGATAACAGTGAATTGGTAGTTTCGGAACGAGGGCCTGCGTGGTGAATAGCTGAATTTAATAATGGTCCTGAACTTTCAACTGATCTTACAGTGAAATGCATCTTTAACGATCAGTGTGTGTGTTTATGTGCGTATTTCGGCTATATAGCAAATTTTGTTCTTGAATAACTGAGGAGCAAGGTAAAAAAAAAAGACAATGAGTGAAAAACGAAAAGGGCTAGGTCAACAGACACTGGGAAATTATTTAAAAAAAAAAAGTAAGATTGAAAATAGTGACGTTCCCAACGACGTTTCCCTGAGCTCTTGTTACATTGATGAGGCTGCAGTCGAAGCAAGCAACAGCCGTGACCCTGGGCTGTCTTCAAACGCTTGTGAGGAGGTAAAGGTAGGACAAAACACAATACCAAACACAGTTGAAATAGAAATTCTGGCTGCAGATATTTCTAATTATGTCAAGAAATCTAACCTCACAGATGAAGATAGGATAACAGCGTTAAAAAATCTTTGGGAACCATATGCAAATTACAGTTTTCCTGCTACTGTCACTAGTGCTGTATCAAGTCAAGGAAAACCTCACCACACTCGGAAGTTCTGCTCATCTTGGCTGAGTAAGCATAACTGGCTAGCTTACTCAAAGGCAGAGGACAGTGCCTATTGCAAATTTTGTGTTCTCTTTGCACCCCATGAAGTCGGTTTAAGATCCACACAAGCTACAGGTCAACTTGTTTCAAAAGGATTTAATAATTGGAAGAAGGCCTTGGAGAAGTTCAGTCAACATGAAAATTTTTTCTATCATAAGGATTCAGTTCTCAAAGCCGATGAGTTCTTAAGGGTCACGGAAGGAAAAACGGTTCCTGTGGATCAAGTAATGGACAGAGGAAAGCAAAAACAAGTTTTGCAGAATAGGGCTATTCTTAAACCTATTATCAAAACAGTGATTTTTTGTGGAAGGCAAGGGCTGGCCATGAGAGGGCATAGAGACTGTGGGGATTTGGACGTATTGTCATAACCATGCCAAGGCGAAGGAAATTTTAGAGCCCTTTTGCGACTCCGAGTTGATGCAGGAGAAGAAATACTGAAAACTCATCTACAAGGTTGTGCAAAAAATGCAACTTACATAAGTTGGAATATACAAAATGAGATTATTTCAGCATGCAATGATTCCACTGTGAAGCACATAGCAACTGAGGTGAATGAGGCCAAATGTTTTGCGGTTTTATGTGACGAAACCACAGATATTGCAACGGTAGAGCAAATGACACTTTGCGTTCGTTATTTGAAACGGTTTGAAACAAATGATAAGTATAAAATTGAATTTAAGATAGTGGAGAACTTCCTTAAGTTTGTGCCCCTGACTGAAACTACAGGTCGAGCAATTGCAGATGCTATTCTTAAAGGCCTTGCAGACTGCAACATTGATACGTCTTTCCTCCGTGGACAAGGGTTCGATGGAGCTTCTGCAATGAGTGGAGAGTACAATGGCGCCCAAGCAATTATATATGAGCAACACCCCAAAGCCCCCTACGTTCATTGTGCATCACACTGTTTGAACTTAGCCATAACTTATTCATCTAGAGTTCCGGATATCCGAAACAGCTTTGGAATAATAGGGAAAATCTCTAGTTTTTTCAACACACCAAAACGAAACCTTGTTCTCACCAGCAAAATTAATGCAGCTAATCAGGGAGAGACAGAAATCAGTGCCAAAAAACTGAAGAAATTATGCCCTACTCGTTGGGTGGAGAGACATGATGCCGTCACAGTTATGGTTTCATTGTTTGATCAAGTAATCGAGGCTCTGGAGGAGATTACTACCTGGAATGACAAGGAGACATCAACAGAGGCTCATACCTTGTTATGTTCAATGTTAACATCACAGTTTGTCATAGCACTTGTTTCAGCTGACAGATTACTCAGCTACAGTGTTCGTCTGAGTGAAAAGCTGCAGGAAGTTAACCTTGATCTGGCAACTGCTGTGAGTGACGTAGAAGACGTTTTGAAAGCTATATCTATAATTCGAGAGAACGAAGAGAACGAGTTTCACCATCTGTTTGAACAAGCTGTTAAGAAGCTGGAACAGCATGGAGAAAACATTACTCTACCACGCCGTGCCACCAGACAAATTTATAGATCAAATTTCAACGTACAGACTCCTGAAGAATACTACAGACTTTCTATTTTCATTCCATGGATTGATAATTTCATCACTCACCTCCATGAAAAATTTCTCAAACATAAGGAATTTCTACAAAGTTTTGCATCTGTCATTCCGAATGGAAGGCAGCCGACACTGGAAGAAAACGAGAGATTTGTTGCCTTATCAAGGAAATTTGCAGATGATTTAGGACCCAGATCAGATAATACTCTAAAAGATGAACTACATCTGTGGTACATGAAGGTCTTTGCATTGAACAAAAAAACTAAAAGCCCAATCGAACTGCTTAACTTTTGTGACCAAAGGACTTTTCCAACTGTGTTTGAACTTTTAAAAGTGTATGCCACCCTCCCAGTATCAACAAGCAGTGCTGAGAGGTCATTCTCCACAATGAAGAGGTTGAAAACTTACTTGAGAAACAGTATGAGTGAAACCAGACTGAATGGACTTGCGTCAGTGAACATTCACCGTGAAGTGGAAATTGATCCAGACCAGATAATTAATGCTCTGGCTACAAAGAAAAACAGGAGGCTGGACTTCGTTTTATGAATATGTATAGATCATAATTGAATAATATAACAATATGTAATCATGAGAGAGTGGTTGAAAACAAGTATACAGTATAAGCAGACCAGAACAAATAATTTTATCTTCATCTATTTCTTAATTTGTGTTGTTTTGTATAAATATCTACTACTACTTCTTCTAATCATTCAATTCTCTTGCACTGCACTAAAGAATTGTTAGTAATTTGATAAAAATAAATGTACAAAAAAAGACAACCGCCTTGTTAATTGATATGGCCTCTGATCATTTTTTCTCGGAAAATTTATCGAGGAGTCATCCTCCTTCATAAAAATTTTGTGCACCAATGGCCCCCCCCTTAGGAATATTCTGGGTGCGCCACTGTTGATAACTAAACTACCCTATTTTGATCATATATATATATAAGTTATTTAAACCAATAACAGTAAACCATTTTCTATTATTGGTTTAAATAGCTACAAAATTCATATATAAGATATATGATAAAAAAAAAGGCAGTTTAGTTATCAATACAGTAAATTATAATATAAATATTTCGTTGTTTTCATTCCGCCTATAAAATGGATAACTAAATACCTAATGTTTCAGACAGGGTAAATATTAAATATTAAAATGATAAGAAAGAACATTTTATATTTATCTGTAAATTTCAGAAAGAATAATATTCTTGATTTGAGAAAATGTTTTATTGCATTTCAAGAAAAAAAAATGTTACTTAATTTCAGTATTTCCAACTGATAAATTTCAATTGCCTTAAGTTATTACTTTCCCTGTAATACATGGTAATGTATAGGGAAAGTAATAGAATTGTGCCGAAAATCGCAACTCAAGGGAGTTACATGTTTTGGGACCTCTAGAACACAAAAAATCTATTTTTAGCATGATGTCTGTGTGTCTGTGCAGATTTTGTATCCACTCTAAGTGAAAACCTAACTGACCGAATTTCATAAAATTTGGTAGGTCCCTTGTGTGTGACCCTGGAGCTGATTAGATTTTGGTACAATTTGACATAAAAGAACCTACCTTTTTTGTGAAATGGCCCACAAAAATTGCCTGTATCCACTCTAGCTGATAAACTAATAAACCAAATTTCATAAAAATTGGTAAATAAATTACTTATAGGTTAACCTGGCACTGATTAGATTTTGCTACAATTTGGAAAAAAAGAGCTTGTCCTTTTTTATGAAATGACCCACAAAAATCGTTAAATCTAAAAATAAAAGACTATGTATGCTTAAATATATCAATTAAATGCTTATTTAATATGTAGTTTTTGACGACAAAAAGAATAAGACTGAGTCAATTACTCTAGAACTAGCCGTTCTCGAGTTTTTTTGCATTTTTGCTATGCTGGTTTCGAGATTAGGTCTAGTTACCAATTGAAATCGAAAGCTGAATTAAAAGTGTAAATTCAGTGCAATTTCAATGATATGATTTAGTGCAATTAAACTCAATTCAATAAATTATTAATGGAATAAAGAGAAAATAAATTTAAGTCTGCAGGAAAAATCAAGTACTACTCATATCAGATTTTTTAATTAGCATTACATTAGTAGGCTTTTATGGTCACTGTTTTACAGGTGGCGGTTTGAGTTCTGCTTTTTGATATAAGTAAATATAGCCATGAGCACTCATATGAGTACTTTTAGGGAAAGGGGCTAAGATTAGCTAACAAGTACCTTATTTTAAAATGTGAAAAGTTTATCAAAAACTAATAATGTTTTCTGTTCTATTCATTAAATTTATTTATAGTTAGAAAAAGAAAACTGAACAGTTAAATGATTTAGCTGATTTAAAAACTGTCACTAAAAATTAATATTATATGTATGATGATGGTATATGAAAACTACATTTCAAATGAATTAAATGTTTGTAGAGTAATTTTTTTTGCCAATGCAGATGTTACAACGGAATTATACTATATAATTAAAGTTATAATTACAGTTTAGAACATTGTGATGGGAAAAGTTAGTTCCACCATGATATCTAGTACTTTTTAGAGAAACAAACTGCAGATTTTGTTTGGTTTTAGAGAACTTAGCTAAAGCCAATTTTTCCAAATTCAGCTCTTTTATTCTGTCTCTATGAATGCTTAATAAGCAGTACATGTTGTTGGCAGAATTGTCATATAATTCAGTAGCGCCCTTTCAACAGAAGGAAAAAATGCAGTTTCTGAAAGGAGATCACTTAGCTTAACTTTTCACCACAGTCCTTGTTTTTCCATATATCATACTAGGCTTCCAGATTTTCAATGTCATAAAACTGAGATAGACTTCATAGCTTTGACAAAAACATCTTTTTTCAAGTTTTTCATCATGTTAGATGAATTAAAATTGCTTTGAATGGTGTTTCATTGCGGTCTGTAAATCTTGATTCAAGTGACATAATTAGAGAGTCTAAGTAAGGAATAAAAATAGCTGCTCTGTAATAATCAAATGGAATGGCCACAGAAATGTTCGAATGATGAGTTTGTTTTGCAGACGTTCTAGGCATTTTAATGTCAATTTCCAGATAATCAAGTGTCCCTTACTTCTTTGAAAATTTCAGCAAATTCTTCTTTTGATTCCACCCTGTGCTTGCAAAAACCTCCAGAAGCTTTTTATTTATATGTTGATGTACAAAATGCAAGTCAAAATCTAGAGACTGTAATTTGTTCACAATTGGCTCCAGATAGGAAGAATATACCTGGATATGATTTTGAAACACCTGATGAACACTACAGATGATATTGCATTGTCTAACTGCAAGGCTTGTGAGCGTGTTTGTGGGGGTTCACCTCATGATCAATAGAAAGATAACTAAGACTGTAAGGTTCTGCTAGGAAAATATCCTGGGAATCTACATGCCAATGACTCCGTACTCAGTGTGAGGTAGAAGTTCGGTGAAAGGATCCCACTGCTGCCACCAATGTAGAAATATGTAGATGTTGTAATGTCATTCGTACGGAAGTGGTCAACGTAATTTTTAAGGAGGAGTTCGGCGAAGTCCATAAAGTTCCAAGCCGTGGGGAAGAAGGGGACTTCGAGAAGCAGGTAGAATCTGCAGAACTAACGGACCTGGATCCCCATCGGAGGGAACAGTTAAGAGAGCTACTGAGAGGATACAAGGGGCTATTCGTTAGAGAGGTCCAGCCCACAAAAATGGGGGCACATAAGATAGAACTCCTACCAGACGTGGTCAGACGGAAACCCCACTGTTACCCAATACCTTTGACGTACCGGGGAGAGGTTGACAAGCAAATACAGGAGTTGCTAGAGCTCGATTTAATCGAACCATCAGAAGCGGAAATTGCTCATCCTGTGGTGTGTGTGGCTAAAAAGGTCACCACCATACGCCTATGCATTGACTTTCAGGCACTGAACGTGGCTTCGCGGGTGCCGGACTTTCCCATGAAAGACATGCAAGAGCTGATGTATGTGGCAGGGGCATCTCAGTGGTTGACCAGTCTGGGCCTCCTAAGAGGTTATTAGCAAATTAGAATGGAGGAGGCGAGCAAACCATTAACAGCGTTCTCCACTCATAACGGGACATTTCAGTGGTAAACTATGTCCTTTGGGTTGGCGGGGGCTTCAGGTACTTTCCAAAGAGTGATGAATTGAGTCCTTAAAAACCACACCGAATACGCAGAGGCGTACATTGACGATATTGTCATTTTTTCCAAAACCTGGAAAAAGCATATATGGCACTTGAACGCGGTATTGCAAGAGTTGGAAAGGTGGGGATTTTCAGTGACGATCGATAAATGCACCTTTGCAGCCAAGGAGCTCAAATACCTGGGTCACAGGATAGGCAGTGGTAAACATGCACTGGATGAGGAGAAGGTAGCGGCTATACGGGAACTTTCCCGGCCCACCACCAAAAAGGAAGTTCGCTCTATATTGGGACTAATGGGGTTCTATGGGACATACATTCCTCGTTATGCCGAGATAGCCATGCCATTAACCAAGCTAACGAAGAAACGGATCGAATCCCCAAACAAAATTGAATGGGGGAAGCCGAAGACCGAGATTTCAGAGAGCTCAAGAAGAGGCGTTGGCTACACCCGACTTTAGTGATGCGTTTTAGATTCACTGTGATTCGTCCGATCACATGGTTGGATGTTGTCTCACACAACACAACACGGAAGGGGAGTTCCAGCCAATAGCATTCGTCAGTCAAAAATTAACAAACGCACAGAGGAATTGGTCCAGCATCGAGAAAGATGCGTGGGCCGTTTTATACGGAAATAAGTTTGACAAATGGATTTTGGGGGGAAAGGTAGAGATAATAACTGACCACAACCCGCTGAAATTCCTCAGAAAAACAACGCCTAAGAGTCCACATCTAACGAGATGGATTTTAGCATTGCAGAGGTGGAACCTAGAAATCTCGCACTGCCCAGGAAAATAGAACAAAGCACTGGACACGTTATGTCATTTACCGAGAAAATCTCCGTCAATGTAACTATGTCTCTCAGGAGAGTAAAAGAGGGGAGGAAACATGACAGCTGGTTTCACTTTCGGTTTGGTTCACCGTCTCTCAATCTCTCCATGGCGCGGGATGCAGATACAGGGATAGCTCATTTGTTTGTTTATTTATTTATTTATTTTTTTGCCGCACCCGGTGCGGTGACTTGGAGTAGGTTTTACTTTGTTTTAATTTTGTTTGGGGGTGTCCTGAGTTTTATAGTGTTTTAAAATTGTTTTTGTTTTTGTATAGAGAGTAGATGTTAGATAAGCTTAGGTAAATTCTCTGTAGGTAAATTGAGCAGATAAATGTTAGTGTAGCATGTGCTATAGATGCATGGGTCTCTCACGCGGGGGGGGGGGGGATGCACTGATTGGATAAGGGTCACTTATGGACATCCCACGGCAGATATCAGTGCTCGGGTGTGCCTACAGAAGTGTGTGTTTTTGTGTGTGTGTAGATGCGGGACCCATAACGGGACCCAGTGACAATTATGCTTTCTATACAATGTAATTTGCAATATGAATAAGTTCACAGTGCATGGGAGTTGATGACAGTGACTATTTGTCCAGACAGAACTTTGTGCCCAGACAGAACTCTGCATCTACAGCTATGAATCGGTTAAATAATTAAAATAATTTAAAATACTAATTCACAATTTACAAAACTATCGAACAATAACAAAATCAATAACAGGCTTTAATAAATGTAGTGCAGAAAGATCGCTACAGAAACAATCACTTTGTATTCAATTTGCAAAACAGAAAAATCTCAAAATCAACACACCTTCACACCCTCCCAGCCATCCAAATAGTTGTTCAAGTTCTCGGACGAGTCGGACGGTCTGGGTCTTCAACACCTTCATACCCTGACTTGCAATGCTTCACTTTTTACATTGAAAATAAAATTCTATGGAAATCAACAACAGCGGAGAACATTCCAGAAGCTTAGAATGGACCAATGGGCAGTCAGTTCTATCAGTATGTTACACACACAGCCCAAGCATGGCGCAAAACAGTGCATGCTCACATGATACATAACACACCCTTCTCTCTCTTCTAAAAGCTCTCAGCTAGATGCCTGCTAAAAGCATCAGTGTCGTGATTCATCATTTCGTTATGTCTTGAAACTGCAGCCTAAAATTCATTGCTGCACTTTTTTTCCCCTAACCAAAAGCAAACACATAGCAGAATCGGGAAAATTAAATTTTTAAAATAAAGAAATTTGATAAATGCAATCATTAATGCTTTATTATTTTTAAAAATGGTTTAAAAAAGTTTTTGTCTATTTTAATGTTTTTTATCAGAAATTTTGCAATACAAATAGTGCTACTAGGGGGCGCTACTCCCCCTCCCTATGGGTGCCCTTGAATATAGCAATTCAAAATCATATTCAGTCGCATCATCTCATTAACTGAGCTACTAAAATTCATTTTGGGTTAGCCAGATAGCCAGAATTACTATATAATTTTCTGAAAGGCCATGAAATTTGTTCATAATCATGAAAAGTATACAGGGTGATGGAAAAATGTCTGGCCAAATTTTAAAGGGGGTTAGAGGGGATGAATATAAAAGGATTCCAATACAATGCATGTCCGGAAACGCTGCGTGAAGGTTGTAGGGCAGTCAAAACAAGTCGGAAAAGCAGGAAGCTGTCATTCCCTGCTGTGATTTCATACAGCATGCAGCACTTCATGAATGCTGAACTAGCAGATATCCATCTGATGTATGGAGCTGTGAATGGAAATGGGAAAGCTGTGCAAAGGTTGTACAGGGAACGATTTCCCAACAATACTGAATCGTCAAACTTTCGAGCGAGTGCACAGACAGCTTTGCGAAAGCGAGTCCTTCAATGCCAGCAGACATGATATGGGCAAGCCTCGCTCAGTGAGAACAGTGCAAGTGGAAGAATATGTCTTATGTGAGGTTGAGCACAATCCTTCCACAAGAACGAGAGCTGTTGCCCGTAGACTGGGTGTGAGACAGTCACTTGTATGGGAGATTTTGCATGGCGAACGTATGCACCCATACCGTTTACAAAAGGTGCAGGCATTGATAGAGGCAGATTTTCCTTTCCGTGTAAACTTTTCATGATGGTACTTGCAACAGCCTGCTGTACAGCCCGACTTCCCTTCATACGTGTTATTCACGGATGTGGCAATGTTCACTCGAGAAGGTTTGTTTAACAGTCACAATGCTCATGTTTGGGGATATGACAATCCGCATGCTACAAGACCGTCTGCTTACCAGCAGAGATTTAGTGTCAATGTGTGGGCGGGTATGGTGCATGAATACGTGATTGGGCCACACATCCTACCTCATCACTTAGACGGCCTAAAGTACCTCATCTTCTTGCTACAGGTCTTGCCCGAACTGCTGGACGTTGTGCCTCAGTGCATCCGGAGACGTATCTGGTTCTAACATGATGGAGCACCGTCACACTTTAGCCGTGATGTCAGGAATTACCTGGACGCTACTTATCGACATCAGCGGATTGGTCGAGGTGGACCTATTCCCTGGCCGCCACCGATCACCAGATCTGTCCTGCTTGGATTTCTTTCTGTGGGGTCACTTAAAAAGCATCATCTACGATACCCCTGTGGACTCCGCCAACGATCTCGTTGCCAGATTGGCTGTTGCTGCTGGAGATGTGCAGGACATGGCTGGTGTTTTGCTAAGGTACACAGCTCTATGCAGCAGCGATGTGAAGCTTGTATTATGGTTGGTGGTCGCTCTTTCGAGCATTTTCTGTGACACGTTGATTTAATAAAGGGCTTGTTACATTTGTTTGTGTCTCTTTCCTTTTACCTTTCCACTTTCTTTACTCTCCAGGGCTTTTATGCGGCGTTTCCAGACACACATTGTACTGCGAATCCTTTTATATTCGTCCCTTCTAACCCTCTTTAAAATTTGGCCAGACATTTTCCGATCACCCTGTATAGAAAAACTGAATTCTAAGAAGGTTTTCTGAAATTTTAAAAAAAATGCAAAAATGTGAGTGTTTTTTATTATAATATATGGCAAAGTGGGGAAAAATGTTTAATACAAATAAAAATAACATAAAAAAGGTAGCCTAAAAATAAAACACAAGCATTTAAACTTTATACAAAATAATTTCTACAATCACTGGCTAAAATTTAAAAATTGTTAGAGGTTTTTCTATGAATAAATAGAAATAAGCATAAATAATAAAAAATAGCTTTCTTGTTGCAGACTGCATACCTCCAGAGAAAGAGTCGGAGATCACTCAAGTGAAACATGCCCCTCCCCCCATAATTATTTAAAGGAGAAGACATGAAAAATGCACAAAAGAGTAAAATGAAATATGAATGGGACCAGAAATTTGTATGGGCAGCCCTGACCTCAAACAAACATCAACCAGTCCTCATATGACTTCTGATACATCCAAGAGCCCTTTCTCTATGTTCCTTATCATAAATTTACATAGCTGGTACAGTATGCATTATATACAATATAACGATAACTCTGCTCTATGCAATAACAATTTGCACACTAAGCGGACATATTTTATTCATGTAGCAGATTTACAAAATTAACCCTTTCGCGATGATCGGCACGCCCACGTGCCAGCTGCGAACTTGCATTCATGGACGAACGGCACGCACTCGAGCCAGAGGAAATTTTACCGCAAGTGGATAGTGGCACCTATACGTGTCACCACGCGGAACGTTTTAATTTGTCTACTAGATGGCGTTCCATGTCCGTGGAACTAACTCCAATGTATTTTGCAGAGGCATGACCTTGGTAGAAGAGGATCGAATGAATTATTTCTCCATTTGGAGCGGTGAAAATCATTTTGTAATATAAACAAACAGCGCAATTCTCGTAGCATCAACAATTTTATAATTGAGTTTCGGTTTTTATTTTTATTTCAGCTTTATGATTTTGTTGGTGAATCATAGGAATATAAGAGAGTATTTTTTTTTGTTTGAGTTTTAGAGGCAGTGAAATTATTCATTTATTTCGGATAAAAGAATGGGAGCAACTAACGAGTATTTTGTATTCAGATTTGTATGAAAATTATACATCAAATAGAACATAAATATTTCTTTTATTCCTGAAAAAAGTAGATTTGTGTGTTGAATAGGTGATTTTTAGTGAATTTTTTTCGAGAGTTAGGTTTAGCGCAAAAAATGCGCCGTCCTTTGGGACCAGTTCAGAAGCGAAGCGCTTCGTCTTTTGGGCCATGACAGCTCCGGAATGCCGCCATCCCGAAAGGGTTAAGTGCCATTTTTTAGCGAATGTATGCAATTCACATACAATAATGATATATACGCTATGTGGACCCATGCAAATCATGTGGCATTGTGTTATGAAGCAGCCCACTATGCAAGCTTTTGATTAACAGATAAGCCCATTGCATGAGAGCATACAATCTGCATAGCAGATTTGAAACACAAAATAAATCTCCTTATATTAGCAGATTAGGGAACATACATTTGATCTGCTCTGCGGATGCATGAATAATAAAGCTGCATTTAATAACAATATGCCAGCTTTAGGAACGTATGTAGTAATTGTCGATCCCGCACTCACCCACTATGCGGGGTCATGGCTACAAATACAGACGCTACGCAGGCATCTGAATATATGTTGCCTGACTATTCATAACTTTGCTCCATGGAATAATGATCTACTTAGCAGCTAGACTTTTTCTAATCTATAGTTCAAAATTTTATTCAGTGATTTTATGAAGCTTTCTGAAATTTTAATAAGTTATTTAAATCGATCTACTTAGCAGCTAGACTTTTTCTAATCTATAGTTCAAAATTTTATTCAGTGATTTTATGAAGCTTTCTGAAATTTTAATAAGTTATTTAAATCAAGGAGTTTTTTGTAATCACTATATATATAACAAACAATTAACACATATTTTTAACATTTAAATATATTTAGTCGAAGATCATCAAACCTCATTGACTAATGAGAAAAAACTAAAAATCAAAATTTCATATTTTCTTTTTTAAATTAATAAACTATAAATTTATATAAATTCAATAATTGTAATTGTTAATAAACCCAACAGATTTCATCTAGATACTTTGACCATAGACTTCAAGTTAAAATATAAAATTATTTCACTAACTTGCAGTCGCGGCCGATAAGGGGCGTCGCGAGTACGTGCGACACCATTGAGTAAACACCCCAAATTATTTTTTTAGTTATACAGATTTATTACAATTTCTATTGAAAAAATCTAAATTTTTGTTCAATTAAATCGAGAATTATTAAAAATAAGTTATAAAATATGTCACTAGATGGCAGCACTAAAGTTTCCTTCAGAGAAAGCAGAATCGCGAAAACTGTACTGCATACAATTTTCAACACATAAGGGGAAAATACAGGGATATTTTATAAAGCCGCGTCCCTAACGTCGGCATTTCGAGAGTAAACGAACGGTATAGGAACAATATTAGAAATTTGGCGTGAAAAAAAACAGACAGTGCAGAATTAAACAGTAGATTGTGTCGCGTTCTGGGCGCGGAGCTAGCCAAAGAGAAATAGAAGAGTAGGAAAACATGAAGAGGGACTTCTCAAATTGGCTCAGTTTCGCTAATTTGGCCTCAATTTTTTACATTTAAGAATGCGTTTGTTCTCTTTCTCGTCTGTTTAATAAATTTGGAAGTTCAAATAAACATTTGAACAAATGAGTGGATTAAGTGTACGTGTGTGGTGATGGGAAGGGATAGGGGGTATTTATGATATTTTAAGGGTTTCTGGCCATCGTGAATAAAATATGTTTTTTAGGACACTCACTTTGAGGGATCACTTGACCCTCCCAGCTGTCTTACTTATTCAAGTGGTTTCGCATTTCGTCATTTCTGATGTAGTGTGGTTCTGTCCTATGAGAAGGGGGTTATTTCTAATTTGTGGCAGTTCTGTGCTCTGGTTGATCTGCTGGTGACGAATTCCAATATGTTTGACTTCAAATTAATTCTTTAAACGTCTGGAGTTTCACATTTTTGGCATACCCGTGATCGATAGGCTATTTTTAGTGACGCTTCAGAAATATGTTGTTTCGCATATTTAGTTTGAGGGGTCACTTGACCTACCCAGCTGTCTTACTTTTTCAGCTATTTAACATAAAAAATACCTAAAAATTAAACACACTTTAAATATTTAGTAAAAAAATTTAATATTAAATTTTCATCGTGTTCCTTTTATCTGCGTCGTTTCCCTCGAAATTTTGATCCCAGGTTGGCAACTATATTGCTCAGATACCCCCTGGGCGTAAATTTTACTTGAGGTAGCCCCCAAATTTCTTATCTCGGCTTCTAATTTAGCGATTTTGATTTTAACGATGGTTATAGTCTCTGCATCCTCTGTACGTGTCATCTGAATATACATATTTTGTATCAGACCCCTGAGCGTAACTTTTAGTTTAACTAGCCCCATAATTATACATTTTTAGCGAGCAATTTTCTTAATTGAATGAATTTAGTTTTGCTAGTGGCTATAGTTTCTGCACCATTTGTACATGTCATCTGGTTATGCATCTTTGTTGTGACAGCTCTCTGAGAATAACTTTTACTTCAATTAGCCCCCCTCCCCAAATTTCCCATCTCACCTCCTAATTGAACGAATTTGCTTATGCTGATGGTTGTATCTGTACCATCCGTACGTCTCAGTTTGATACACATATTTGATGGATATATAATATACATGCGTTTTTTGTGTCAACTCCCTGAGCGTAAATTTTAGTTTAACTAGCCCCCACAATTTTACATCTCAGTTCCTAATTGAGCGTTTTTGACTCTGCTGGTGACTATATAGTCTGAGCATAATTTGTACATTTCACTTGGATACACATATTTTTGTGTCAACCCCTGGATGTAGCTTTCAGTTTAACTAGTCCTCACAATTTTACATATCCGCTCCTAATTGAACGATTTTGGTTCGGCGTGTGGCTATAGTCTATCCACCATTTGTACATGTCACATGGATAACTTTCACGTGGCAAATCCCTGAGCGTAACTCTTATTTTGGTTCCCCCCCCCCCCAAAATTTTCCATCTCGCCTCCTAATCCACCGATTTTGATTTTACTAGTGGCTATAGTCTCTGAACCATCAGTACGTATCATCAGAATATGCATATATTTTTAGTCAACTCCCTGGGCATAACTTTTAGTTTAACTAGCCCCTACAATTTTACTTTAATGTAAATTAGGACTATGTAATGTTTTTCCACTAGGAAGGATACGTTCCATGTGTCCAGGATCTTTATGAACAAGCGAGCAGATGGGAGGTACGTTATTTTACATAATACATCCGTCGTTTATATTTTTAATACATATATATATATATATATATATATATATATATTTCAGTCCATCTTATCATTTTTGCTATAGAGAACATTTTCACTTAATGATTAATCTCAGGTATATATAATACAAGTAAAATAAAAATTTAATTATATATATTACTAATATATAGGCATAAATACATAGATCAGTGCCTCCCTCTACATGTCACTCACGAGCCGCCACTGCTAACTTGCTTTTCGGTATATAAATTAAACTTATCTGATGAGACTTTATATTCAAGTTAGTATATAAACTTGCCTGACGGTGTATAAATATTACTTGAATATGTATATACTATAAGAGCTTTTTTAAATATAAATATAGATTTAGCAACTGAATTTCCTAATACATATTTTTGTCATTTACTATTTATATCTATTTTTTATGGTTTCAAAGATATTTCGAGTGAAAGTAAGCAAAATGAAAGATAAAAACACTTGTTCGGATAGATACTTTTTTAAGTTTTCAAAAAACAAGTTCAAAATAGTAAAAAATTGAAATTAATTTTATATATTCACAATCTAGATCCTATTTCCAAAAAATAAAATATATATTATCTATTAGATTCAGAGGTATAA
This sequence comes from Amaurobius ferox, assembly GCA_951213105.1. Lineage (NCBI taxonomy): Eukaryota > Metazoa > Arthropoda > Arachnida > Araneae > Amaurobiidae > Amaurobius > Amaurobius ferox. The sequence continues at coordinate 2,632,338 of OX578133.1, read as the reverse complement.
GCATCTAAAATGTTTACATTTTTTGTAATACACCTGTCCCCCGATTTACACGGAAGATAGGTTCTGCACAAAACCGTGTAAATTGAAATCTTGGATTTTGCTAAGTAAAATCGTGTAAAACGAAAATAACCCCAAAATGTGCATGATTCAGTCATTTATTTAAGTAAAACAAAAGTAAGACATCTTAGAAAACTTAAAATTATACTTTGTTTATAAAACAACAAACATATGAATGTAGTAATACAACATATTTAATTTATTTTACATTAGGAACAAAGAACAAAAAAACAAAGACCCTTAAAAATTAATTATAAGTTTAATCACTGTCATCACTTTCATTTACTATGAGTCTTTTCTTTCTGATAGGTATGATATCACTTTCATCACTTGAGCTTTCTTGATGCAATTCTGGCTCAATGGTTGACGAATTAGACAAGATCTCGGGTTGACAAGACTTTGTCATGAAATCGGCAATTAACAATTGCGTAGGTTTTTTTGCTAAATCTTTATAGACCTTTTCATATTGATTCAAGCATTTATGAAGGTCTCGCTGGAATCGGAGAGCTCGATCAACATTTGTGTCATATTGTAAGAAATGGTTGCCCAATTTTCTTCCCAAATCATGTCCTAAGCTTATGATTCTTGCTGTGAATGCAACTGGTTCAGATTGCTCTTCATCAGAATCGTTGTCTTCATCATGTTTGTTTATTTCACGAATCATGTTAATTAAATCATCTTCATTCAATTCTTCATCAGCCATTATTTCTTCAATATCTGCCTGAGCTAAATCTTCAAAACCTTCTCCTCCTATAGTATGGGCCAACTCAGTGATCTGAGAATATTCATGCTCTATTGGTGATTTATCATTTCCACTTTCAACAACATCCGGCTGCCATATTGCTTTCCAGCAGACATTGATCGTTGATTGTTTGATCTGAGTGTATGGCAGTCCAACATGCTTAACACAATATAAAATTGTAAATTTCTTCCAATCATCCATCAGAGTAAGAGAAGCATTGCAACAGAAAAGAACTGTTATACGACTTTTCGCTACTTTAATATGACCACTAGCTGATTTGTGAGCTTTGGCTATAAAGGTTCTTTCCGGCATTTTTTTCCAGAATAATCCGGACTCAAAAACCTGACCAGAAGTGTAGGAGTTAGCGGCAATGATTTCAGCAAGTTTTGCCAGATATTGTGTGTTGGGGGGGGTTTAAGCATTTATGATATACTAAAACAAACATTCTATCATTCAAAATATTCTAAGTTTTTCAATGTTCTTAAAACCTAAATGTCATCTGAAATTCATCTGAAATTCATCTGAAATATTTCTGAAAATGCGCCATTTGATCAGTTTCCCTAAAGTTACAAATATGTAACTACATAAAATTAAATGGAACTTTCCTTAAAATAAAAATGCATTAAGGTAAAAGAGAGAGAACACAGATTTTAGGTTTTCAAAACCTAACGTTTATTAAAATTTAAACTTCATTTTAAAAGAATTTTTAAAACATTTTACATCTCATTAACTAAACAAATCAAATAAACAACTTAAATAAATAAATAAAAGGAATGGCCGGTTGTATAGTGGTAGAAAAAACGTTAGAATATTAAATTTTAAAGTTAACAATATTAAACTTATTCAATTATTTATCAAAACTAAAATTTGGGATAAAAGAACATAAGTTAGCCAAAAGGGAATTTAGAACATCCTAACAATAATCCACAGGATTCGTAACTTAAAATATATAAGTCAAAGGGGTCTTATTTAATGCTAACTCAAAACAATTGGAATAAAAACATATTTTAACTATTGAGAAATATAATTAGAATTTGGAAGAAAAGGATTAATATCACCAAGGTTCCAAGATAAACTGCAAAGTTCAGTTGGGAGGAAGAATCATCAGAAGAGTCACCAAACGTAAAGCAGATCCAGAGAACACCATAAGAGGAAAATCCATGGCACAGGGTCACAATTATGTCCAGCAGAAAATCCGGAAAAAGACCGTTCCACGGGATTCAACTCCAAAGAGATTCTCCACACCAGCTGGATGTCGCCGGCCGTCCAATCGGTTGCTCAAGTCCTTGCTGACGAGCCGGACGGTCTGGGTCTTCAACACCAGCTGGACGTCGAGTAATAAAAATCATTTCTCTCAACTTCTGCACCGGACTACTGACATCAAAATGGAGAACTTAACATATGTCCGTCAATTGGGCTCGGAAATGCGAACTCCATTCATCATAAATAGAACTCGCAGCTTGTCAGGATAAACCATTTGGCTGGTAAGACTTCCTCAGCCGACATCACATAAATCGTGAAACATCTTGGATCATTATTTAAATGATATGAAACTAATTAGCAAGACTCTTCATTTCGTGGCAGCTTCCAGACATAAACAACATCAGAGAGCACAGCGGCAAAGGACTGCTGATTGATTATAAACTAAACAAATCAATTTACATCTTGAAAAACAAAACACACATCACAGCCGGGAATAATGATACATTTCATGCCGAATTCGAACTTTGGTTCAGTTAGCGCGGAAGCGCTAGAACAGCTCTATAAGACTACATTTTAGTTCCAATCCAGAGCAAAGAGCAAAAGAGGGCGAAAAAACGCGCGATTTTGCTTATATACTGTGAAACATCGCTGCCACAGATTGTAAACAAAATTATCGATGAACGATAAAATAATTAATGACAGACGATTTTAATATTACGATCAACCAATTAAAAACTAAAAATTTTAAAGAAGAGAAATGGAATTTTAAAGCAGACGAAAATTAAAAAGAAATGAAGTGAAACGATTTGGAAAATACGAATTCGGCAACAATTTAAATATGGACGATTCTGAAATATTTAAAAAGCTGAAAATAGAATAAAACTGTAAAATTGCGATGAATTAACCAATTTTTAACAGAGAGCAATAAATTTGGAATCAAATTAAAGGGAATAAAAAGGGCAATAAATGGAATTGCAAATTAGCCAATTTAAATAAATTTAAATTGCTAAAACCTAAAAAGAACGAACTTTCGCCGTTTTTAACACAAAACCTATGGAAAAGAACCTATTTGGAACAGAAGAATATCAAAAACCTAAACAATTGGAAAATGGATAACTAAAAGAAAATGACTATGTAAATAAGACCCCTGAACACATTTAGACAAAAACAAAACTCCTAAAATTATTAAATATCCAAAGGTATAACCCAACACATCCGAATCAGCAGATGCACTTTTACCTTTCATTCTCAGATTATGTAAAGAATGTCTTTGTTTGAATCTCTCGAACCACCCATGGCTTGCAAAAAAAGATACCATCTTTTCATCGGACAAAGTCGATGGCGACTGATTCTTAAGTGATTGATAAATCTTCAAAGCTTTATTTGTAACAGCATTGGTATCGATCGGGATTCGCTTTTGAGTTTGGTCTTCTATCCATATCACTAAGGCTTTTTCCATATTTTCCATTATAACATCTCTAACATATGAAGTCGTACTCCTACTGCTGCAAGTTCCAGCGGCTACACTTTTTTTAATGGAGTCTTAATTTTTTCTTATTGTCCTTATTGTAGGCAATATCCGTTACTCTTTCTCTATTACGTAGACGGTCTAATATTTGAATTTTAGTTTCTAAAGAAATAACTTTACTTTTCATTTGATTTTTCTTCAAATCCTTTGACGTTATAGAACCTTAACAAATTTATGCAATCTATAAAGATGCAAGAAAAACTATAAATGTTGAAAACTTACCAGTTCAAAAGATAAACGCACAATAATATAAGCTTTGCTGCTAAAATGTTTCTGCACTATGTACTTGCATGAACCAGATAGCTTTACTGTTGTGAAATACATACGGGGATTCCCCTAAATCTATATATTTTACAACACCGGGAATTACCTGTTGTTTTCATCAGTGTTACCAAAGGAATAAAATTCAAAAATGTCATCAAATCTTTGTATAGGCATATATGGAGTGGAATATACATTTTTATCAATTTTTTTAAATCTGTTAATTTATAAACCGTGTAAAAGCGAAATCGTGTAAAACAAGTGCCATGTAAATCGGGGGATAAATGTACTCATTTTTGCCACATAAATATTATTCACATAAAAAAAATGTGCCCCTTTTTTAAAGAAGTGCCCTTTTGTGCCCCTTTTTTTAAGAAGTGCCCTTTTCTAAGTAACAGCACACTGCCCTGTCTTATCCTAGGGGAAACTCTGTCCTTGTCTAACAATTCCCAGACTGTCAAAATTCACATCCAAACAATAATTAAATAATTGTGATCAATAGAGCTTAGATTTTGCCCCTGACTATTGAATCATAGGATTTTAACACTCCATCCATTTAACATCCATTTGAGACACTAAGGGGTTCACTATCTAAATCTTATAATGTCTATTTTAAGGGCCTATAAATGCCTAAATGGGGCTTAGTGCTTAAATATGCCTATTTTAAGGGCTTAAACTATTTTTTTATTTATTACTTTCCCTGCAATACATGGTAATGTATAGGGAAAGTGTCTGAATCATGCCAAAAATCGTAACGAGTTTTTGTCAGATCTACGCATTTTGGGACCTCTAGAACATGAAAAAAAACTATTTTTAGCATGACATTTGTATGTGTGTGTCTGTCTGTGCAATGCATGCATCCACTCTAATTCAAAAACCAATTGACCAAATTTCATAATATTTGGTAGGTAAGTCACTTATGGGTGATCCTGGTGCTGAGTAGATTTTGGTATGATATTCAGGATTAAAGAAAGAAAGAAAGAGAGAGAGAGAGAGAGAGAGAGAGAGAGAGAGAGAGAGAGAGAGCCTGCCTTTTCTTGCAAAATGGCCCACAAAAATTGTCTGTATCCTAACTGAAAACCTAATTGATCAAATTTCACAAAATTTGGTAGATAAGTCACTTGTAGATTACCCTGGTGCCGATTAGATTTTGGGACAATTTGAAAAATAACCTGCTTTTTCTTGTTGTTGTTGAAACCCAGACCGTCCGACCTACCAGAAAGGTGTTGAAGACCCAGACCGTCCGACTCGTCACCAAGGACTTGAGCATCTATTTGGACGGCCGGCACCAGAAAGGTGTAAGGTAACTGTTTGGACGGTCGGGAAGTGCCACCCAATTTAGACCGGAACCCAGTGGGGGAGGCATCCACAGGGACCGTACCCTCCTTCCCCTACCACCAACCTCTCGGAAGGACTTTCGGATCCACATGTTTAACATGATCGTACTCCGCATGAACACAGCGGCAGGTTTGGCAGTGGCTGGAATCAAACCCGGGCCTACCGAGTGCAACTCCAACATGCTAACCAACTGCTTTTTCTTGTGAAATGGCCTGCAAAAATCATTAAAATCTAAAATAAACGACTACATATGCTCAAACGCACCAATTGAATACTTGTTTTATACGTGATTTTTGAAGATCAAAAAAATAATACCAACCGCATTACTCTAGGTTTAGTCGTTCCAGAGATAGTTTAGTTTCTTTCGCATTTCTGCTCTGCCGGTTCTGAGAATAGGTTCAGTTATCAAATAAAAACGAAATTAAAAGTGTATATTCACTGTAATTTCAATTAATTGTGCATGTTATTTAGTGAAATTAAACTCAATTTAATAAATTATTAATGAAATAAAGATAAAATGGATTTGAGTCTGCAGGGAAAGTCATGAACTTCCCCCCATCAGATTTTTTCTCCTACTTATCTTGAGGACAAAAATTTTTGCCATATGATTGTTTTTACAAAGCATTTTTTCTCAGGATCTGCTATAGATAGAGCTTAAGTAATGACTGATATGGATGCAGTATCACATTCTGAAGGAGACAAAAGAGTTCACTAAACATTTCACATTTCCAGTACTTTTCCATTTCCTAATAAAAAAATTTCATATTACATGAAATATCTATTTCAGATAGAGCTTAGATGATAATTGATATAGATTCAGTATCAAATTCTGGAGGGGGGGACTCACTAACGATTTTCACTTCCAGTTCTAGGGATAATGCTTTCAACTATAAATATGCTCTTGTGGCATCACGCGATATAGAACAGACTTTCTCTAATTATAAGAACATTTTGAGACTGAATAAGTTCTTTTACACCAGTAAATATTGAAATGCATTTGCTAGCAAGTAACCATGTATAATAATAAAAAATGTCTGTTCATGTCATTTGTAATGGAAAATTTAAGCATTGTATGGCTGTTTAATTTCGCACACAGGTACTTTAGGACCCAGGATAATGCACCTCAGTGAGAAATTTTTAAAATTCAAATTAGGTTTTTGTTATTTTATGTTTTAGCATGATTTTGAGTGATTTTTGCACAAATCAGTTCCTTAGCGAACAAAATTTCTATCACAGTTGCCATCTTGACACCATCAGGAACATTGAAGAACATTCTTTCCAACGATGTTTAAACCAAATGCATAAGACAATTTCTTCATATTTATTTTATTTTTAAACACATCAAAATTTACATGTTTTAGGTTATCTGATATCTGATTTCACTACATCCAAAATAGGAAGCTTAGCACAGTTCTATAGCTGGCAAAAAGTTGTGTATATATTTTTGCATTCAAACAAAAATGAAACTTTTTTTAATTACTATGTTATTTTAGTTTCTGTGATATTTTAGGCAAACACATGAAATTGAGATTTTTTATTCTGCTCGCAATAAATGGAAGTTCGATGCATTTTTCTACCCGGTATGCTGCATATGCCCAACTCACAGTGGGGTTTGAACCATTCCTTTCTATTACAGAAAAGATCATTCATGTTTACTTCTCACAATTACAGAGCAGTGGACCTTTGCATATGCAACTGTGCAGGTACTTAAACTCAGGATTTCACATGCATAGGAATTTGGATTGCAACCAAAGGAGGAAATGATCTGGAAACTGAGGAAGTTTGAACATGATTTTGAAAGTAAGTGATGATAGAAATCCCAAAATAAGATTTTGGCTCTGCTTTTGTTACTTTTCAAATTTTATTACTTTTACTTTGTTTACATTTCCATTTTTAGCTACCAAGTATGATACAGGATGTTTCTGTTGAGGGAGACTGTTAAATAAAAAAAATTTATTTTCATTTTGAAAATCGAAGGAGTCAAAAAACTGTATAAATATGCTTATTTTTAAGAACCTTTAAAGTACTTTTACATTAAGGGCCAGGTATATATGTAAATATTACTAAAATTATTATTATATCTTTTAAGTAATAAATGTATTCTTAGATAAGGAAACAATAAAAATATTTAACATCATATATTAAAGTCTAATTCATAGAATCATATAAAAAAGCATGTATACATAATGTCCAAATATCTTAAGAATCTTTTTCCTTTTACAAAGTGTCATATACTTACTGCTAATGGTAATTTTACAGATTTTTTTATACACACTTTGTGCTTCATGAAAGATGGTAGGGAGATCCTAAATTAGCAACCAAAAGAATTTCATTGATACATAGTTTGCTGAGAAAAAAAAATTGTTTGCATCTTGTTTTGAGGATTTCAAACTTTAATATATCATTTACATTGCTCTTACATGTTTAAAATTGTTTACTAGACTTTGAACATTTCATTGTTTTACTTTTTTGAAATTTTTAATTTCAATATGAAGCCATTTGCTTATATTTGCACAGTGCTCTTATCTATTAATTCTGCAAAAGATAAGGTTTTATATAAGTAAGGATTATAAGTAGATAAGATCAGATACCAAAAAGCAAAGTCTTAAAAATGAAACAAGCTTATATTTATAAACAAATTGATCAACTTGTAAAAAAGGAAATGAACATTTTGAAATAAAAATTTAATATAAAAAAATAAGTAGATAAAAATAAGCAAAAGTGAAAGGAATATTGATTCTCTTTCTTTATATTTAACTTTTTCACAGTTATTAGAACATTTTTTTTTATATGTAAAAATATTCAGCACAAGCAAAATTAATGGCAAGCAGAACAAAAAAAAAAAAAAAAACACTAGCAGGTATTTGAAGTTATTAGGAATTACAGGTATTACTCACCTGATTTTCAAATGGAATAACAACACTAGCATGTTCTATGAGTTTGCCATTAGCTAAAACAGCATTATATGGTGATGTCACTACATCATCAATTGAAGAAGGAAATACAGCAAATACTAATCTGTATGAGTTAAAAAATATAAATATAAGAATCCTCATGTAAATGCAATTAAAAATTAATAAATCTCATTATTTCAATAGTAAGAATAAGAAAAATATAAAATTTTAAATTATTGAGATAAGGTTTAAACCAAATGTACAAATGCAATATTCACAATTAACACTCCCTCCCACGTATTCAAAATCTGTAGTGTGCCCAGAATCCAAGGTGGCTTCCAGGTAGCACTGACATTGACCCTTGGCAAAAATCCCAATAATGTGCCAATGCTCACTGGCGTCTTTTTGGTTGAAGAAACATGTGGTAGCCTTTATATACAGAATTTGCATTTTTTCTGTGAAACAAACTAAATTCAATGCTTTTGGCAGTTTATTTTTATATTGAATATAGTTATGTTCATTTTAAAGCATAAAGTGAGCACAAAATCTAATTCATATTTTAATTTCTTCATTTGAATCATTCTGCTTACATGGTTTATATGCCATGTGTTTAGGATAAGAAGATGTGAGAAAGAAATGTTTGGGATAACTTTTACTGTATAAGCAAAGTTTAACAAAAGTTTTCCGTTGTTTTCTATATGTACTTTAATTTTTTCTTTTGAATAAAGTCTTCAAAATTTGTTAATAGTTAGATGTAGGATAGATGCATTGCTAATTCAACATATTTATCATTTACTTTTAAACATTCGTTTTGTACTGAAGCAATTACTTTTAAAAATTTGCGTATACAGTAGAATAATTTACATATACTTACCAGCAGAGTTTCTTCTTTATCCAAAGATCATAATTGAAATCTTTGGCATAGAAGATAATTTTGCTAGCTTTTGGCATGGTCAATGCATAAAAGTTAATAACATATTGTTAGTTTTTGAAATTATGCATAAATTTTTAAATATTATGAAGTTATGAGGTTTTACTTTTTCAATATTATTGTTTAGTACTTGAAGTGTACTCTTTTCATATTTTTATAAATTGCATACTAGCCAGCTGAGTTATTCTCTAAATAGAGCTCAAAATAACAATATTAATGGTCATTGATAAGCATTAGCAGTTTTATTAAAATATTCTCATTCTAGTAATCTAATTAAATACATGGCACATTAAAGAATTACATAGAAAAGTACTTATTTCTATATTCATGACAAAACTGCAATCTAAGTAGCAGATTTTTAAAATGTGGGGAAAAAGTTACAAAAAAAAAACCATATTTGACATAAGTTAAACGAATGTTTTACTTGATATAGCAACCAATTTTCTCAGTTTTATCAATAGTCACTTTTACCAGATAAAAGTCATATATTAAGATATTTTTAGCAATAATCTCTATATTCATAACTAATCTGAAATATAAATTAAAAAATTGCAAGATTTTTCTTTGGTAAAAATATCTAATATGAGAAAAGTGTAGCACTGATTATATTAGTGATTTTATCTCAAAGAGTCTGATTTGCATTGTAAAACAGTAAATTTTGATTGATAACATATAAAAGTACCTATACAGTTAAAAGTATCTTGGCCACATTATCATCATATTTTGATTGCTTACCATGCAAAATTTTCCCTTGAAGAATATGATAAATACAGAAAGAAGCACTATATGGAAAATATATATAAATAAAGGTAAATGCTCTGCTTGAATATAAAATACAAATAATTACAAACAACAGCACTCAAAAGACAGAAAACCTAAATATTAATTTCAGCCTTAAAAGTGCAATAGCTCGTTATTAATGTTATATGATGCATGTCAAAAATGAACATATTCATAATTATGCTTATGTTAACACCTAATAAGTCAGTGATTTCTTGCAAAATACTGAAAATATATATTTACCAGTTAATAAATACAACAATGCTTCTGGTTCTGCCATTGCAATCAGAATGAAAACTTTGAGATGATAAACATTAGCACGTTATTCGGATTTTGGCCAAGGGCAATGTCAGCATCACCTAGTGGCCACCCTAGGTTCTGAAAGCACTACCGATTTTGGTTGACGTAAACCATGAAAATTTTTGTATAAAAAAGGTAGAAAAGAAGCCATAATGTCAAGATAATGATCTTTAATAAACTTGTTCACCTGATCTCATCATTATAAACTATTAAATAGTAATACCACAATTTTAATATACATTACCTCCTGTATTTTAAATGATTTAAGTTAAAACACAAGTTTATGCTTGTAACAAATTTAAGAAAATATATTTGTCAATTGTGTTTATTAAATTTTAATTTATGGATTCTTTAATCAAATTAAATCATAGTCAATCAAATTTCTGCTTCAAAATTTGAATTATTTTTATATCACTTTTTTACCTACACTAGTGGAAAAATTCACATATTCACATATGTATACAGTTGTTTATGCTAACATAATGATGTTTCTACATCCAATACCCTTGGTGATACCTAACGTTTTTATTCATGCTCACAATAGGTCCACTTTCATAATTGCAGCTTTTCTAAAATTGAAATGCTAACATATGTATGATATAGTGTGTATGACATAGACTGTTATTGAAACAAAACCAGTAAAATGTAAAAAATATAGTACCTAGGAACTTTGGGAAACTCAGTGTGCAAGTATTCCAAAGCTGCAGTTCCAAGTCCTGATCCAGTGCCTGAGGATTAGATAATTTCAATGACAGAAACAAAACATTTCGAATATATATCATGTGGCATAAGAAAAAAACTACTCATACAATTCATAACAAAAATCATAACTTTTGTAAAATTTGTTTTACTGAAAAGTATGATAGCATATTTGATGTAAACTATTTGAAAGTAAGAAAACTCACACATTTATGCTATTATAAAAATCAGTCTAAACCACAACCAATAATTTTTCAATTAACTGCTTAAGTAGTGAGCATCAGATTCTATTATGTTTCAGAATTAATGATGTTAAACGGAGGTCAGCTGCATATGCAAATTATTCCCATAAATTTGAAAATATATAAATTATATATATTGTATATATATATATATATATATATATATCTTTTCTAATACTTACCTCCACCCACTGAAAATGCCAGTAGAAAACACTGGAGATTATCACTATGCTCTGCTTCTCTTCTGAATAGATCTTTCATATCATCCATATACTTTGCTCCATACAATCTATTACCAACAGCCCTGAAAAATTCAGTTTTATATAAAGTATCTACTAACAACATATTATCAAAGTACCAAGTCACTGCAAATATCTTCATACTATTACCATAAAAATTTAACTAATTTCTCAATATGGACAATACAATATACAGACAATTATAAAATTGCTATTATTTTTAAGACTTTTACACTGAGCACCCTTGGCATATCTCATTTGATAGAACTGTCTGGTTTGTTGCTAAGATCCTGACTTAAAGGAAATCTTAAGCAAACTTCAGCAATATATAAGCAGAAATAACACAATAATGCAGCATACAATTGTTTCAAGGATATGCTGGATCCCCTTTGTCAGTGCAAAAGAAACCAACAAAATTCGAAGTCCAAAAGAGAAATGACTTGTTTTTTGTGATATAACTTGTGTTGTTCTCCTCTACAAATGATTAAAGATTTTCTTCTTCAAATTGTTCTCAATTATTTATTTTCAATTGTTCACCTTGCATGATTTACTCTAACTAGATTATTTTAAAGCTTTAGATTTGATATACTTGCCAAAGTTCAAAAATTCTTTATTAGGGAACAACTTCATAAAATATCTCAGCTAGTATCACCTCCTGAAAATGAAAACAAGCTATTGGAATAGGTTAACTAGGTTGTATCTTATTCTTTGGAAAATAATTATTGTGCATAATTTTTTTTTTATCACCAATAATTAGTTGGGCCAAAAATGAATTTTTGTCCAGCTTCCCAAATGAAAAAATGATAGCAGACATTTTATCCATTTTGTTCTGTTCAGTAAGCAAGTTCACTAAAATCCAATTTCAAATTGTTAAAATGGCATCCAATTACTAATACATCTGATCTTCTCAGTTTATATTGAAATATTGATCTCCAGAAATTTTGTATATTACATTTGGAAAGTTAGCTAGACATTTATTTATCAGAAAGCTTAATAATATCAATCTACTTAAATTTTGTAAATCTGCTTTCTAAAGCAGTTTTTGTTAGTACAGTTTCTCTATTAGTGTCTGCACATATTTTTTACATAGCTGAAAATCCTTTCTCTCCCTTCAAAATTAATACAGTAATGGACCAATTATTCAAAATCCAGAAACCAAGAGAAACCAGAAAAAATTTAAATGATTTTTTGTGTTTTATTTCAATGGAATTTGTTGATTTCCTTTAATATAAACAAGATTAAAAACAAAAAGCTTATTTTCTTTTAAATGTATATAATAGTTTTGTGATATAAAACAAATACAGAACAACCTCAAGAATCTGAACATTCAAAATCTGGAAACCTCCAAAATTTGGACGCTTTTCAAATTTTTTAGTTATTTTAACTATTGGACTGCCAAAGTCGTGGATTTAAAACAGCAGGGTAAGATATTGAATTACATTTTAAAAACAATATCATTTCCAGTATATAAGTCGACTTTCTGGGCCAAAAAAAATTATAGGAAAATTAAGGAGTCTTATTTTTATACTGGATATAAAAATCGATACCCATAAATTGGCTCATGGGTGGAGTGTAAATCATGTTGTTGACCTTAACCATTCCAAAAATGCAAAACAATCAAGAAAATTAATTTTGTTCACTTTATTATAGTATGGATCCCATTTTTCAATGGATTCTGTTTCGTCTGCAGTATTCCCCTCCCCCCCCCCCTTAACTATCACGACAAGTTTTTCGCTCAAATATAACTTGCTAGCAACAGCACAGTTATTTTCATTAGTGAAAGTTTCAACTTTCAACTTGAAATCAACCGCATATTTTGCACTTTTTGTTTAGAAAACCATATTTATCATAAATAACTAAATAGGATCGTATTGCAAAACACAAGGGCATTAACACACTGACCTCTCAAAGGTGTCAGTTGCTTCACAAGCAGAGTACATTCCTTTCCTTCTTCACATTCAATGCCCCACCCAGCACTGCTGCTCAATAATGACTCATAATGTTTAAGAAAAATCATTGAGAGAAGTGGTAATTTTCTTTATAAGAAAAGTTACTTATTTTATCTACTGTAGTATTTTTCACATATTTGACTCTCCTCAGTAAAGTGTTTCCTATTTTCAGAGGCATTAGCTTTCTTAAATATAGGGATGTATACAAAGATGTCACTCAGTTGATGAAGATTTCAGTAGTGAAGAAGGAAAATATCAGTAGTTTTAAGACCTTTTCAGTTAAAAGGTTAAGAAATGAAATAGATATCCTCATATAATATAAAAATGCATATACATAAAATTATTAAATCATATATATAATTATGAATTTAATATATATAAGTTTATATCCAGTTAAAAATACTTTATATTGAAAATAAGCATTTATGTTTGGTAAAACACATGTATTCACTAAAAATAATATCAAATATGGATCTTATCATATAAAAAATAAAATATAGCAATGTATTTATAAATGTGATCAATTTTAATATATCCCTGCCAAAAAAATGTTTTATTTGCCGAAATAATTGTTTTAATACCACTTTTTGGAAAATACCCCTCCAAAGGGTCTTTCAAAATAGGAAAATATGTATTATGCAAAAATAATTGAAAAATTAACCTTAATAATAAATCAGAATATAAAAATAAGCTAGTTTAGTTAATCTAATATGCAATATTTAGAAGATGGAGATAGATGGAAAAAGATACTAATTGACTCGCAGCGATTCACGAGAACATAAACTGAAATGCACAATTGCACTGATTATGTGCAAATAATTGAAAAATTAACCGTTCAGTGATTTATGCCGAATTTAACAACCCTTTAAGAGGCATATTTATTACTCCTATGAAAAAAGCCATCTTAATTTACATTCCAAGTAGCTGTAAATCTCCATTATCATGGTAATTTGTATGGCATTATAATACACACTGCTGTAAATCCCCATTGTCATGGTAATTTGATTGACATTACCATGCACACCACATTAAATCCCCCTTTTCAAGTTAATTTGATTAGCATTAATGTGCACACAACCATAAATCCCCATTGTCACATTGATTTGATTGGCATTACCATGCATATGGCCGTAAATTTACATTAGCCTTCACGGAATACAATTTTCTGTAAGAAACTATGCAAATTCCATAATCCATAGTATGACGATATTTCCCATAGATACTATGGAGAATCCATAGTAATCGACATCTCTGTGTATAGATGCTAGAAAATAAAAAAAATATTTATACGTTTTAAGTTATAAAATATATATAATTTATAAAATATAAAGGTTTATAGTGTGTTTAGCATGGTGCGGTGATTAGAAAACAGTGCCAAAATAATGTAATGCAATGTTTAGTGGCCGATAATTCAGAAATTCGGAAAGCTAGTGGTCCAAAGGATTCTGGATAAATGGTCCGCTGCTGTATTACCAAATTTGCCAATAAATCACAGTATCTGTGCACATATTACCAGTTGGCAAATTTAGCTGATAAAACATGTTGAAAAACCACTAATTCAAATCAAAATAACTTTGATAATACATATTACAGTATATCAACTAATAAATAAAATTAAAAACCTGTAGCTGTAAAAATTCCTTTAAAATGCTGCATCAAGACTTTTGAAATGACCCAATATAGATATATATTTTGAAACTGAAGAAGATATATATTTTGAGATATAAATATATATTTTGAAGCACATAATCATAAAAAAAGTAAAATAAAGTGTAAAGATGTTTTGAATAACTGGGTCTACTCTTTTAACTTTATAATTAAAAATAGAAGTATAAAGAAATTACTTTCTACAAACATCTTTAACTTGTATAAACATAGACAATACTTTTATAAACGAACTTCCATCTCCTATATGACTATAGACACACAGAACAAATCATGAATGCCAGAGAGCTCACAAACATTGTTACCAGATATACTTAAGTAGTATTCACAATATATGAGACTATATAAATTTTGTTTCTTTTTTTTCCTTGGAGAAGACACTGCTTTGAAATAGCAAGAAAGATCAATCATGCATAAAACATTTATTATGAAACACTTTCCAACTGCAATGCAATTTTATTTAAACATCTCTAAAATGCAATACATTCAGCGGTAATATTTTTAAAATTATCACAATACTATAATAATTTATTATATTTGAAAACTTCATCAAAAACAAATGAACTTCATCAAAATATAAATTGCCTGACACTCTTTATAAAAGCAGTGAATATTTCATTCATTAACTTTTTTTACATTCCTTTCATTCAGCGGCAATATTTTTATAATTATCATAATACTAAAATAATTTATTTTACTTAAAAACTTAAAACCATGGAAGTAAAAGTACTTTCTAACTCCATGCTTAAAACTTCATCGATAAAGGCAATACTATAGAATCGTCTGCTTTTCTATGTAAAATCAATGAATATTCATTCATATCAGCTATATTGCAGACTCCAGAGCTAAATAATTTTGCGTTAAAGAAATTCAGCAATTCTTATACAACTCATCTTACAGCTTGATGTGTTTACATTCTCCATATGTGAAAATTATGTTTCGTTGTAGAAATAATAAAAGTTTGATGATCATTTAAACTCAAAAATATTGTAATTGTGTTGTTGCAGTATATAGATGCACAGAAAAAAATAAAGCGGTTTTAGGTCAAATACAACACTATGAATTAAAAAAAACTTTAAAAAACATGATTTTGACACAAGATGGATGCCATATTTTATTTTGAAGTGGGTCACATGATCTCTTCATATAATATGGGTGTCATTATTATTTTAATTTTTATTTAAAAAACTACCAAATATATTTTGCTGAAATTTTTTTTATATATTTTATGGAATAATTTTAATATTTCTTAAATTTTTTGAAGCAATTTGTGAATTTTAAATTCGCTTAAAAAATATTTGAAAAATTAGGTTCCATAGAATTTAATGTATTTCATGTTTTCAACCCGGGTTCAATCCAAAATTAATTGGGTGATATTATTCATAAACATTCCTATATGTCCTACAGACTGTATCATCAACATACTAAAATTTCCTTTTGATAAAGTCATTTGTAAGGTAGTTATCATGCGAACGGATAGACAGACAAAATGAACAATGTCATAAACACTTTTCAACTAGGTTGCAAAGTGTTAAAAAGTCAAGAATAGAATTTATCAATCCTTACAAAAAGTAACCATTTAAAAGTATTTTGATTGTTTCAAGAGATGGTATTCAGAACTAGTAACTTTCAAATTTTACTAGTAAATCTACTTCTTTAACAGCTATAATAGAACAGTAACAAAGTTGATTTGACAACCCCTGTAACTTTAGTGAGGGCAAATAGAATAATTAAAGCTTATGTACAATTAGTCACATCTATCATTCTACAGGTCCACTAAATGATGCCTGAGCCTTGACGGGGTGGTGGAGCTTGCGTGATCCGATGATCCTAAGAGCTATGCCGGCGGTAGCTTCGGCTACTGGCAGGGTCTCCCTTGCCGGACAGGTCGAAGGTGAGGCTCCAGACCAAATGAGGCATCCTGGTCCTCCAGGTTGGGGGTTGGAAGTGAGGCACTTAGTCTCACTCTGTAAAATCCTCAGGGATCCATTTCTTTTGTGGATACGGGTGTTGCTATCCCGAGGTACCCGAGCAAACTTTTTCTTCTAGCTGCAGATTGCATCAATGCCAAGCCCCTAGTAAACTTCACTTCTGCCTTATGGGCCTTAGTACCACTCTTCGGCCTCTGCCGTAAGGTATACCGTTTGGGCTCGGGAACGGGACCAGGTGGCTGTGTGGTGAAAAGGGCAAAGCGGCGTGCATCTGTAGTATTGCTTTCAAGAAACGTTTGTAGTAAACGGTTCCAGAGGTCGAGTCCCTTGGTTGCGTTGGTTAGATGGTGGGGAGCACTTCATATCGAGAAATCCCCCTTGGATCCTTGCTGATCCCTGGGCCCTGTGTACCTGGTTCACGTTATGGCCCGCTCCTTATCATCCAGCTTTGCGAATGACTCCGGCGGTTACACTTTTCACGTCAGAAAAGAGTGGGGAGACTGAGCCTAGCGGGGGCTTCGATCGAACTAGAAGTAATCCGTGGTGTTTTTCTCTCTTTTATGGTTACAGCATGGAGCAATCAAATGAGACTTTTCCAAGTTTTCCTGGTTCTCCGTGTTAAGGCAGCGAAAGTGTAGGATTATTGAAAGGATTGGGTTCATCTTCGGGTGTTTCCCAATCAGCCATTGAAACAACCCCTTTGGGGTCGGATCTTGGCAAAAAGGAGGAAGCCTGCAGTCCGGCTGTGGAAGGAAGTGGAGTCGCGAACCTCGTTGACCGACACACTGAAACCATGGCTGTGACGCAGGGTATACTCACTAAAGCACAGAGGCGCAGGTGGAGGCGCATGCCTAGGCAGTTGGATCAGAGGCTTGCAAAAGCTGGCACTGTCACAGAGAAGGTCGGAGGTACCAAACGACTTAGGTCGGTAGGAGCCACACCTTCTCCAAGAGATCTAGTCATCATGAAGAGATCAAGGACGGACATCCAACCTGGAACATATGCTCAGGCAGTCCAGGTTATTAAGATGGCTATTGTCAAGAATTCCTTCCCTTCTAGTAAGCTGAGCAAGGAAGAGGTTGATATCATCCAGATGGTGACTCTCGATAAAATAGATGAGATCCCCACTGGTGAGCAACTTCCGAAGATCCATAGCTTTAGCTTAAATGCTGGAGCTTTGGTTCTTTATTGCAATGATGCAAATACTGTGGAATGGGTCAAGAGAACCTTCCATAATGACAGTCAGGTTTTGGGAGAGGCACTTATAGTATTGAGTGCTAATGACCTTCCCAAACCTGTCAAGGTGGCCTTCAAGACCAGAGACGTGTACACTAAGGAGCCGAGTGTTTTGCTGAAACGGCTGAACCGTTTCAACCCGGAGTTGAAGTCTGAAAAGTGGCGTGTTCTGCAAAATTTTGTGGAACCCCACTCTGTAAGATGGATCTTCGAGGTGGATTCGGAGACTGCGGAAGCGATTCGCAAAGCTGACCTTGGTGCCTTCACCGGTTTGGATCGTGGAGTCTTTAAGATTCTACGAGATCCAAACGAAAAGCCTAAAGGGAAGATGGAGATGGAGGAACAGCCAGTAGACCGGGCGACCTCCTCTCAGGTAAGTATTGGTAGTCTTGAGACTATGATACCTAAACTTAATGATCTAGAAATTGCTTCTGGTTCTGATGTTACACTTCATGCTAACCCTCTGATTTCGGATGAAGAGTTGGAAAAACGCATGAAGGATTTTGACAATGATATTATGCTTGATGCTGATCATTGTCATGATACTAGGAGGGCCTCTCTCTCCTAGGTTTTCTCTGCCCTCTTCTTGTTTTTGTTTATGGGCTGTCTTAATGTTGTGCAAATTAATCTGCATCATAGTCGTTCTGCCTCTGCTATTCTTAGCAAAAGGCTGTTCAATGATAGAGCTGATATTGCTCTCATCCAAGAACCCTGGACCTGTAATGGAAAGATTTTGGGTCTAGGGATCAAAGGATTCAATGTCTTTTATGACACATCCTGTACCAGACCCAGAGCCTGTATTGCTGTTAGCAACAAGCTCAATGCTGTTCATCTAGTTAAGTTCCTCGATGGTGACAATGTTGCCATCAGCGTCAAATTTAAAACTGATGAACATATGATGGAATACATCTTTGCTTCTGCCTATCTTCCTTATGAAGATAAGGAAACTCTTTCTAATGTCATTATCAATCTTACTGAATATTGTAATGGCAAAAAATTGATTATTGGTTGCGATGCGAATGCCCATAACACTGTTTGGGGCAGTAGTAACTGCAACCGTAGTGGTGATGATCTTTTAGAACAGATCCTTCTCTATAAGCTCTATGTACTCAATAAGGGTAATTCTCCTACCTTCGTGACCGTAAAGCGTCGCAAAGTTTTGGACATCAGCCTAAGCAATAGTTCTGCTTTTGAGAATGTCATTAATTGGAAGGTTTCAGATGACATATCCTTGTCTGACCATCAATTAATTTCTTTTTCTGTTAAAGGTCCTGTAAAACCTACAGAGGACAAAGGTAGGAACCCTAGGAAGACTAATTGGGGTTCCTACAAAGACGATCTCAGGGCCAGATTGGCTAGTCACAATGGTGAGTATTCCTCTATCGAAAACCTGGATTTGGCTGTTGACTTTGTGCAACAAGCCATTATCCACTCTTTCCATAGTAACTGCAGAACCACAAAAGCTGACTCCCCAAGGATCGTTCCTTGGTGGTCTAATGAGCTCAGCCGGTTGCGTGGGAAATGCAGGAAGCTCTTTAATAGAGCTAAGAAAAATGGTGATTGGCAGACTTATAAATCTGCCCTCACCTCTTATAATAAAGCAGTCAGGGACTCCAAGAGGAATTCTTGGAGGACATACTGCGAAGGTATTAATGATGCCCCTGCCGTTGCAAAACCCGTTAAGTTGATGGCTAGAGACAGAAATTGTAATCTTAACACTGTCAAGTTGTCCAATGGTGACTTTACTGCTACTGGTGAAGAGACCCTGACTGAGCTGTTCAGGGTTCACTTTCCGGTTTCTTATCCTTATGTTCAGTGTGACAGTGGTATTGCTTGCTCCACGTCCTCGTCTGATGACAATAGTTGGAGCATTGCTAGGAGCATTGTTACTCTTGATAGGGTAAAATGGGCAATTAATTCCCATAAATCCTATAAAACTCCGGGAACTGATGGCATCATTCCAATTCTTCTCCAGGAGGGAATTGAGGTGCTTGCTCCCATTCTCTGTAGTATCTACAGAGCCTGTATTGCCTTTGGTCATATACCAAATGCGTGGAGGCATACTAAGGTAATCTTCATTCCGAAAATTGGAAAGGACAATTATTATGAGGCCAAATCTTTTAGGCCTATTAGCCTTACGTCTTTTCTTTTAAAGACTATTGAAAAGCTTATTGATAGGTATTTAAGGGAAGTGATTCTGGCCTCTAAGCCCTTGTCAAATTCTCAACATGCCTATCAACCGGGCAAATCTACGGACACTACTCTTTACAGTCTCTCCTTTATTTTGGAGAAAAATCTCAATGCCAAGGAAATTGCTCTTGCTACCTTTCTCGACTTGAAGGTGCCTCTGATAAGGTACTCATCGACACCATTCTTGTTGCTCTTGACAGAAAAGGTGTGGATACCACGATCTCTTATTGGATCAAGAACCTGTTATCTAACAGGTATATCTGTGCATCTTTGCTTGGTGATAGTATGACTGTGCATGCACTTTCAGGTTGTCCACAAGGAGGTGTGCTTTCACCAATTCTCTGGTGTTTAGTTGTGGACTCTCTTTTGGAAAGCATCAATATCTCTGGCGTCTCTTGCGTTGGATATGCTGACGATGTTGTCATCATTACCAGGTGTAAATTTGGGAACACTGTCTCTGACATGATGTCTACTGCTCTCAGGAGAGTTGAGACATGGTGCAAAAATGCAGGCCTTATGGTTAACCCGCAGAAGACTGCTTTAGTTGCGTTTACAAGGAAACGCATTCTTAATCTTGGGAATATTTGCTTCTTTGGGCAGAAGCTTATTTGCTCCAAGGAGGTTAAATTCTTGGGAATTTACTTTGACAAGGAACTCAATTGGAAGAGACACTTGGACTACTGCACGACTAAAGCCAGAAGAATCTTCTGGTCTTGTAGGAATGCCATTGGGAAAACCTGGGGATTAAATCCCAGAGCTATCCATTGGATTTACTCGATGATAGTCTGTCCTATCATTTCCTATGGATCCATTGTTTGGTGGTCCAGAATTAGAAGTGAAACTGCTAAACTTGATTTAGTTAAGCTTCAAAGGATGGTGTGCATTGCAATCTCCGGATGCATGAAAAACACTCCTACCGCAACTCTTGAACTTTTACTTGGTTTGCATCCGCTCTATATGCGTATTGAAGCAGAGGCACTTATATGCATGAACAGACTCAAATATCTGAAATACTGGAAAGATTACTCAAGGTATTTATCTTGGGGTGAACTTAACAGTAACGTTGCTAGTCATCCATATTTCTGTATGCCACCTGATGGCATCCATGTCAAATTTACGTTTGACAAGCCTTATGAAATTCTTGTCCCCTCTCGGGATGATTGGAAAAGGACTCCTACCTACAATAAACTGAACTGTTTTGTATGGTATACAGATGGCTCGAAGATTGGCACAAGTACTGGTGCTGGTGTTTGTTGTCCTGATGATTGTCACTGAGCTATCTTATCCACTTGGCAATTTTACAACTGTCTTTCAGGCTGAAGTATTTGTCATCCTTATGTGTTGTAGAATTTGCTATGACAGAAAGTATGAGAATAGCCAGATTTTCATTTGTTCTGACAGTCAGGCTGCTCTTATGGCTCTGGGGAAGTTCACTGTGACGTCTTCCCTTGTCTGGGAATGTTATAATGCACTCTGTAAAATTGCTAGTAATAATAATGTCATTCTTTACTGGGTGCCTGGTCATTCGGGCATTCCTGGCAATGAATTGGCAGACGAGCTTGCTAGGAAAGGCTCAAGTACTCCTTTTGTGGGCCCTGAGCCGGTCTTGGGTATTCCCAATGACCTTGTTAGAAAAATTGTCTATGACATCTTCAGGAAGCTTCAATGTAAGAACTGGCGTGACACTAAGGGACAAAGGCAAGCAAAAATTCTCAACTGCAATTGCCCTAGTACACGTCAAAAGGAACTTTTCAGGCTTAGTAGAACTGGCATCAGGAGAGTTGTTGGGCTCCTTACTGGGCACTGCACCCTCAAGAGACACCTTAATATTATGGGTGTCACCAAGGATTCGCTTTGCAGAGGCTGCAATCACAGCGAAGAAACTGCAGCTCACATTCTATGTGATTGTGAGGATTACTCTGCTCACAGATTCGAACACATTGGCCGTCATGTGATTGAACCCTGGGAGCTGAACGACATTCCTGTCAAGTGGCTGCTTATTTTCGCATCGGTTACTGGTCTCTTTTCTTAGGGACCTTCACTTTTTGGGGTAGTACAATAGACCTCTGGTCGATGTGCTGGGCTCTTCCGGAGCCACCCACCTTCATTTCATTCATTCATTCATTCATCATTCTACATTTTGAAGCATTAGAGCAGTGTTTCCCAAACTGTGCGCCGCGAAGTATAGTTGGGTGCGCAGTGAAAGAATTAAAATTATATTAAAGATGTGTAAAATATGAAAACTCTTAATATAAATCATTAATATTAAAATAATATAAAATCTTGCATATTTGCTGTGTAGTGCTTGGTTCAGTACAAATGTTAGTTTCCTTTAAAAACATTATATACAGTGTTGAAGACCCAGACCACACGACCAACCCTAGGGTTAATGGTAGCAATATGTGTGGCCGGGAAGATTATATACAGTGTATATTATATACAGTGCATATTATATACAGTGTATATTATATACAGTGTATATATATATATATAATTGTATTTACACATTTTAATAGTCCTAACACAAGCATGCAAGGTAAAAATGAAAATATTCTTACTTCGACAGATAAACTGATTGCATTTCAGAAAGAAATAGCAATTTGGGGAACTAGAGCTAGAAATGGTAACTTTGAAATGTTTTCATTACTTGGTAAAACCAACATAAAAGAAATTACTCCTATTGTAGTTGAGCATTTGACAATTCTAGAAGAAAAATTAAACTATTATTTTCTATCACTGAATATAGAAGATTATGACTGAGTCCGATATCCATTCATGAAAATTTTACCTGTTATTGGTTTGAACTTAAAAGAAGAAGAACTGGCTTCTCTATTTTTCCAGTGATCGGGGACTTAAAATCAAGCATGCAGAATTACCTATTGATGCATTTTGGATTTCTATTAGAGAAGAATATACCTCAGTAGCTAAAAAAGCATTATTTATTTTGATGCAGTTTTCCACATCATATTTATGTGAATTGGGATTTTCTTCACTCACTAACATTAAGTGTAAAAAAAGAGCGAGATTTCAAGATTTCATTGCATTGAGGATGAAATGAGGGTCTGTTTATCTGAAATACGTCCAAACATGGAAAATGTGGCGAAAAAACATCAAGCCCATGTTTCACATTGATAATTTTTTTTATTTACCGAACAAAAAGTAAGTACTGTACTTAATAATTTTCTTCAGTTTCATTTTTTATGTTCATATATATAAATACTCTTTTTATATATATTTTAGTATATATATATAAGTGCGCCGCAAAATTTTCATTTGTTGTAAAGTATGCCACGAGTTAAAAAAGTTTGGGAAACACTGCATTAGAGATTCATTATTTTAATAAGTTCTTTTTGCTTTAGCTGTCAAAACCAAGTTTTTTGGCTACTTTGTACATGTTATAGAAACCTGCAACCAAAACAACATTTATAGAATATGTGTTAATGGTTTTAATTTTGACCCAATTCAGTTATCTTAGAAGTAAGTTATCTTAACAAGCAATAATGATCCTAAAACAGAAATTAATTAGACTGATAACAAAGCAAGCAGGTGATATAGTGTGAAAAATCAACTTCAAATGCACTTGATCAGCCTAGAAACCAAGTTTATATGAGGACATTATTAAGACTTACAGTCTTGCATGATGTTGGAAACTGGACACTTAAGAAATGTGACGAAAACAAATTTAAAATATTTGAGAACAAAATTCTCAGAAGAATATTTAGAGTATGTGCAAATAGAATATGTGGATTACAAGATACAATCATGAATTGTAGAATTGTATAAATAACCAATTATTGTTAATGATAAAAGTTCTGTTATTCCATCACTGAGACAGTATTGGCCTGCATCAGACTATAGTATTTAAGAAATAAGTTATACTTATGATTAGTTTTTAGTATATTTACCACTTCTAATTTATATGAGTATGTTGAGTTTAGATAGTCTATTCCATATTAATAGTGATGAGAATTGGACTACATTAGGCTAGCAATAAAATGGAATCAGATAACCAAATGGCTACCATACTATATAAAGAATCATAATTCTCTTATGATTTTATATAAAAATACTGCATTTTTTAAAATGATATTGATAAAACAAAAGAATATACAAATTTGTTATCTACAGTGAAACCTTGGTAACTTGACACCCCAAGGAGAACGGAAAACATGTCGACTTAAGCGGATGTCAATTTACCAAAATTTCACACTATTTATGACAATTACAATGCATTGCAGGTATCCCACAAATTGTGTCATTGAAAGATCGTTTACTATACAATTATAATACTGGTTAAATAATTTCCTTTTATTTTGAAGTCAAGCATGTTAGATGTTACACATTAAAAATTTAAATTGCCCTATGAAAAATAAAAATGTTTTGATTGGTTTTCCTATTGAAGCGAGAACGAAAATTCTTCAGCACTCCTTAATTTATTCATCAAATGTTTGGCTTTTTCTTGTGTACGTAGGAAGTAACGTATAACTCCATGCATCGTGATGAGATGGTGCCGATACGTCATCATCATTTCCTTCTGAATTTTCAGATTCTTTTTCCATAAAAGATGAAACACTTGCACTTTGATTAACTGATTTCAAAATGTTGATATCTTCTAAGTGTCTTAAAGTAGCGAGTCGATAGTGATGTATTCGTCCAAAATAGAATCGTTTGTAGCATTTTCGATGAACACTACTTGGAAAAAATCTTCAATAGATGAGTTAAAACAAAAACCAGCATGACAAAAGCAGTTTTGCATTGTGGCATTTGTGACTGATTTCCATGCATAATCCACCATTTCAATAACATCTAAATCAGAGATTTTCAAGTCCGTTTCATCATCTATATATTCAATAAATTTTTGAATTAGCAATTTCTGTAAAAAAATTTTATATTGAAAATGATCCCCTGATCTAGTGGTTGTGAAATTGATGTCGAGTTAAGCAGTAAAAAGCACAATTTGATTGCCGAAAGATCCTTTATTTGAAGATGAGCACTACAGTTGTCCAAAATCAATAAAATTTTTCCTTTTTCGCTTGAAAACTTTCGATCTAGTTTTTTAACCACCGCTCAAAAATATCTGCCGTCATCCATGCCTTTCTGTTGTTTTCATAGTCTACAGGTAAGGTCTTAATGGCTTTAAAACATCTAGGATTTTTTGATTTACTCATTACTAATGGTTTCAGTTTTTCAGAGCCGTTTAAATTTGCGGCTAAAAGAACTGTCAAATGATCTTTGCTTTTTTCCCTCCATCACATTTTTCTTCTTTGAAGGCAAGAGTTTTGTTAGGTAAAATGCAAAATAATAACCCAGTTTCATTACAGTTAAAAACATCTGTATCTTTATATCCTTCCATTATTAGTTTGAGAACATCCTCTTTCCATTTATCAACAGTTTCTTGAGAAGCAGATGCACTTTCCTTACATACAGTTCTAAAAACAATGCCATGACGTTGTTTGAATCGTGCTAACCATCCAGTGCTTGCGATAAAATCAGCTTGAACAAGACTTTTTGCAAAACCCTTTGCTCTTTCTTGGATTATTGGTCCCTATAATGGGATTGAGCGAGTTCGAGCTGATTTGAACAACAGCAAAGTTGCTTCTTCTATTGCAGTGAAGTCTGATTTTCTTATTCGCCTTTTGCTTGGTTCATAGAAAGATTCAAATGCTGTCAAAATCTTTTCCTTATTTTTAACAAATGTTGAAATAGTGTTCCGAGCAATTCCATATTCCTTCGTAAGATCAGTTTGTGTTTTACCTGCTTTAAGTTTTTTAAAATCTCAAGTTTTGATTTTAAACAAAGTATGGAGTTTGTGTGGAGCCATTGCATTCACGACAGTTGATAATCATGAAGCTAAACAGGTGGCTTAATCATTGTAGTTGCTTCACTGACTTCATTTTCGCCCGCTCTTTCCAAGAAATCAAAAAATAGAGCACTAACCAGATACTCTCCACACATATCAGACAATGCAACAGCAGCCAATATCCACCTTATCAAAGCATTGACCAAAATCTTGTCTTTCCGATTTCCAGGGAGCTGAAATGAGACAAATCAAGGTGACCTCCACCCACACCCCCCACACCCTGAGTTCCCGGGAGATGTTTGCTGGTGACATTGCATCAGCAGATACTCCAGGAAGTAGGTTACAAAAGAGGAGGGGAAATCTTGAAACAAACACCATAGAGAAAAATAAAACAAAGAATTGTTGAAATACCTGAGAACGATGACATCAAATTCTTAGAACCGGCCTACTCTTGGAAAAATTCTAAAGATTACTTGGGACAGAATGTACAAATTGTAGTCGACTTAAGCGGGGTTCTGTTAATATATGTTGAATTATAGAGT
Organism: Amaurobius ferox; assembly: GCA_951213105.1. NCBI lineage: Eukaryota > Metazoa > Arthropoda > Arachnida > Araneae > Amaurobiidae > Amaurobius > Amaurobius ferox. Next base: position 2,605,811 of record OX578133.1, on the reverse strand, counting down.
TTTTTATCTATAGGAATTAGCATTATGCCAACCATGAGAAAAATATATATCAAGTTACTGGGGTAGTTGAGTTATCCATGTATTGAGTTACCGAGGTTTCACTGTACATCAATTACATTTATAGTTTCTCTTGTGCTTTTCCTATTCAAAATCATTGTGATATAATTACTGCATACTGCATATTAAATATATTAGAATGAATTTACCTAGCAGTTCCAAGGATTTATAGTATCCATCGCATAGGTTAAGTTGTCTTTAAAGGTAGTATAATTGGTGCATAAATAACTGTCTTGCAATAATGATAATCCTACTGCATTTCTTTAACAATATGCCCACTGAGAACAAAATCACGCCCTTCAGAAGCATTCTATGTCAGTCACCTGACTTCAGAATAACACTGTTAAAAGTTACATATCCAGGTACATTGCCCATCTACTTGCTCTTCATATCAATTTTTGGAAAGAAAACTCTCTTTTGGATCAGCATGAAATGCTTCGGAGCATTAAATATAAAATATGCCTATACTTGTACAGTACAACCTCAAAAATCCGGATATCCAAAATCCGGAAATTTCCAAAATCAGAATATTTACCAAATTTTCAAGGTTTTTTTTTCTTTTCTTCTTACCTATCGGACTGACAAAGTCGCATATTTAAAACGACAGGGTAAGATTATTTATATTGAATTATATTTTACAAATACTGTATTTTCCGGTTGACATTTTGAATCCAAAATGAGATGAAAGTTTTGGGTTGATATATACACCAGATATAAATATGGGCGGCTGTAGATCAATTGGCTCATGGTTGAAGTGTGAATCACATTGCTAGCATTAACCCGCAACCCCTTATGCAAGTCACGATTCCCGATGAATTATTTCATGCAAAATGTACATCGTTATTTAAATACTGATTTTTTATTATCAAAATTTCCTTCTCTCATTTTAGAAAAATACATTTTTCTGAAACATAAACGCTTTAAAACATTATCATAACATTTCATCACAGATCGTTCAATTAAATCTAAATATCCCGAGAATTCATATTAATGCTCATGGAAACTTATTTTATTCACTTCATAGTATGAATCCCATTCTTTAATGTATTCTGGTTTGTCTCCAGAATCCCTCCCCCTCCCAATATCTGACGAGTTTTTTGTTATTGTCGAACCTCCTGTCATCTTGAAATCAATTGTATATTTTGCTCTTTTGTTTAGAAAGCTATATTTACACACTATAAATATCAAATAAATAACCAAATAATATTGTATCGCACAGAATCCAGCAACAAGGTCATTAACACACGAACCTCTCAAAGGGATCAGCTGCATTTATGATTACAAACCAAACAAATTCATTTCTTCACTTTCCCTGCCCCACCATATCCCAGTGTGTTTCTGCTGCTGCTTCATAATGACTCATCGTATTTTAGAAATTTAGAAAAATCCCTGAGAGGAAAGATATTTTCTTTTCAGAAAATATATTTATTTTATCTACTGTGATGTTTTTTACATATCTGACTATTACTAATAAAGTTTTTCCTTTTTTCAGAGTCATCAGTTTTTTTTAAACATAAAATTATATAGATGCTAGAAAGTAAATAAAACTTTTGACTTTCTATTTTTTGTTTTTTGTTTCGTTAATAGCGAAGACTGTTTAAATACATTTACACCTTTAAATATATCGACAAAAGTGCTAATCCTCACACTTCATTAAATCTTCCAGCGTTTCATTAAGTCTCGACAAAGCTGATATAATGGAAGTTCTGCACTGTGATGATGATGCGTCAATCGTAAATAAATTGAGCGATGGTGAAATTCATGATATGATATTAAATAAAAATGAGCAAAGTAGCGACAATAAATGTGAAGAAGAAAAATACCCATTGATAATCTTGTGCAAACAATCGATCATGCAATTAAAGGTCCTGAACAAAGAAGCTTTATAACTAACCAGAAGATAATGTCCATCTATAGGATAAAACACTGCTTTCCCATAAACCAAAATTAATGAAACAAAATACGTTAATTCAAATATTTAAACGAAATTAGAATTTTTGTTTCGTTCACACATCCTAGATTATTTTAATGTGTATATTTTTTCTTAGAATTTTGTTTTGTTTATTTTTTGTATTAAATGTTTTAATTGATTAACTTAACTTTTGTCACTATTTTTACTAAAAACAGTGCATTTTACAGTGTATTTAGTTAGTGTTAAGTTTGAATTTTATTTAAACTCTATAATCTGGCAAAATCAAAAATCCGGAACAAAGTCCCGACGAGTCCGGATTTTCGAGGTTGTACTGTACCTAATATCCACAAAAAAGTGGTTTTAAGAAATTTAACTGGTCATACATTCAAGTATATTACCAAAATATGATTCAAGAAAATGACAATGTTGAGTGTACAACATTGAACATTTTCCAGCACATTCAATCTAAAAAAAAATAAAACAGTCAATGCATTTGTCCAATCTACTGCTCATTTTCCAAAGTGAAATTCCCTTAGTTTTCCAAATTTACCCTGTTGCCTTCAGCAAATTCAAGATAGCACATACTGCTATTTTAACAAAATTTTCACAAGAATTTAATTTTTGAATTAATTGATATTTACTATAAGTACATGAAGGTAGAAAACAATAAAAAAATCCTCTAAATGTTTTATATAATTGCACACATACACAGCTTAAACTTTTAAATGCACCTTTTCTTAGCTTTCAAAAGAATCTTAAAGTTCAGCTTTAAAGTTGTTTTGAAACTTGGCACTGTGCATTTTTTGAGCATGCAATTTTACAAAAATCAAAATTTATGTTGTACTTTATGTACCAAATACAATAAAAAATGAAGATTATAGAACCTCCTAATTAATATTTTTTAATAAAAATTTGTTTAATTATAGTGTCTAAGTTTCCTTTTCTAAATGTACATTTTAGATAAAATAAAAGTTCAGAAGAAGTTTTTCCCAAGTATACAATACTGAGTGCAAGTGTAATTTGCTATGATAACTGGTCTTTAGTTTCTAGAAATCTATAAAACAGAATATATTTTTAATAAATTTATGAATTAGTTCAAATCATTCATACAGTGTATGAAAGTGTGTATTACACACTTTTATACCTGCTACACCTACAATGGGTTAAAAAATAGTTTTTAATGAGATATTTTAAGGTGGGAAAAGTTAAAAAAAGAGAATTTTTTTTTTAAAGATTGATTATCAAAGTGCAATTTACTTTTCTGTGCAAGAATAAATAATTATATAAGATATATTAATTTATTACTGCTATTTTATTTATTGTTTAATGAATTATTCAATAAAAATATACTTTAAAATAAACATTAACCCTTTGACAATTTCACCTTCTCGGGGGGGAACTTCTAGCACTTGCTATTTTCCGGAGTGAGCAATGTTGTTTTCCTTGTAGAGGGAATGTCATCGATATGGATGAATGTAATTGAATATTAAGTAAAATAACAAGTAAATAAATCTTAATTATTTTATAGAATATGTACAAAATGCACTAACATTTCCTGTAAATGCATCATTTAATTTAATTTCTTAAAACTTAAAAATATTTCATAGTTTTACATCACAGTATTTACAGTAAAATCATGTTTCATTTAGATTTTTTTGTACAAATGAATATTTACTGTTACTGTCATCAGAATAAAAAAGATTTAAATGTTCCTTTCTCTTTTTTTTCTACAAACCAGATGTCAAAGCCATTGTGCACTTTCATATATAAGGAAAACATCAAATAGCATGGACATTCTAAAAAAAAGTGGAAAAAGAATTAGAAATCAAACAATTATTGATTAGTGCTGCCATCTGGGGTGAAACAGAATAACAAAAGCTGTAATATGTGTTGGTGTTACGTCCCTCATTTATTAAGGAAGAATGTGTGCACTGCTTCTGTTTAGTCAAAGACCCGGGGCACCCGAAGACTGACTTCTGCCCCAATAAGACATAATAACATTCATGCCCGCAGGCAGGATTCGAACCCGCAATCTGACAGCTGAGCCATCACGAGGAAACGCTCGGCCACCACATCGGCTGTAATATGTGTTTAAAATGTTTATAAGAAGGAAAGAGGTTGATGAACATGTCTAGTGCATTACTATTGTACAGTAGAAGTTTTCACTGAATGCACAAGACATGTTCGCAATGGTCAAAGGGTTAATATAACAAAACAAATTTACCACTTCAAAATCTGAAATTTACTAAAACAGAAAAAAAATGTCTTTAGATTTACAGCACTGTAAGGGAATGCTCATTGATGTCTAATTGCTAAAGAGTTACTTTTATACTATTTGGTAAATTGCACGAAATATTTCTTAATGCCCTAAAATAAAATCTGAATTGCAAAATTGTACTATTTATTCTAAATAATTAAAAAAATAACCTTTAGAATTAACCAAAATATGAAAATTAGTTAGTTTAGCCAAGTTAATGTGCAAAATAAGGGGATGGACATGGATGGAAAAAGGTAATTGTGTACTCTCAGCAACTCCTGGGAATAAAATTGAATTGCACTATTTATATGAAAATAATTAAAAAATAAATCTTCAGAATTAACCTAAATACGAAAATATGCTAGTTTAACCAAACTAATGTGCACTAGTAGGATGAACATGAATAGAAATAGGTAACTGTGTATCCTCAACAGCATCAGAGAATAAAAACTGAATTGCTTAATCACATAATTTAAGAGAAAAAATAATTTGTTTAGTAAAATCATTGTTTATTTTCACTAGCACTATACAAATAAAATAGTTCTATTGCTTTGATATGTAATCATTAGAAGATGAAAATGGATACAAACTGATGCATTTGGACTCTCAGAAATGCACTAGAAAATAAAGTGAATGGTGCAAGTGTCCCCCTGTGAATTTGCACATTTTACAAAAATACTCATAAAAGTTGGAGTTAGAGAATGTTCCTAAAGTGCCAAAGTGCCATTGTACGCACGGCAATTGCAGGAATTTCAGAAAATTTGTGGAGAATTTTTAATATTCGTCGAACTTTTATTTTTCTATTGAATTTCGAGATTGGAGCAGATTTTGTAGAGAGATTGGAGCGCACAAAATACATGGAAAACACAAAAATTGGCGGAATTTGTATCATATACTAGATTTGGTGCAGTTTGGTGCAACTGGTGCAGGTGCAACATCCCTGCATACCATATTATTTTATTTTGTTAATTTTTAATTTAATTTATTACTTATTACAAAAACAAGTAATAAAAATTCCGTTAAATTAAAAGGTTGTTTTGTGTTTTTCCAGCCATTTCTTTCACATCACTGGGCTATAACATCATCACCTGGCCTGAAAATTTGGCACATTTGGCATCAAAAGTTCTACTTAATGTTACTGTACAGTTGATTCATTTTGTATTATAATTGGTCAAAAACATTATTGTACTGCAAAACTTCAATTTGAAATTTGAATTGTAAAATAACATTTTAATTTAATTTAGTTACATTTTTGAATAATTTAATTTTAATCAATTACATTTTCTTTGTCATAATATTTAACTTAATTAGATGCTTTTGGGGGGAGTAATTTCATTTAGTTAATATTGGTAGTAACTTTCTCAAGTCTGTCAATCACAGAAGATGGTGCTTTGTCCAATACATAGACAGTTGTGCACCCTTCTAATTGTGATGTCATGAACATGGGAAAAAGAAGTTCTTCAATTCTTTCAGTACAAATGTTCAAATGGAAAATCATCAGTACCTAAATTTTTTTATTTAAATACTAAAAAGTACCAAATAAAGTTATAAACATAATTTTTGTTCTGACAAAGAGTTAAATTATTGCATTTTGATGCTGACTAATTTGTAAGATTGGATTGTGAGAAGTTTTGCTGATGCAGAAACTCAAAAAATGAATCACGTGCTCAAAATACAGTTTTCAGAGATTCTTTGTAAAAGTGCAAAAAATCAGGATATTTTATTGCAGATTCTGTTCAAAGCTTGTTTTTCAATCTCACCAATTAAATTCTGCTATATTTTTAATTGCTAAGGAACTGATTTGTCTAAAAATTATTTAAAATTCTGCTTTAACATAAAATAACTCAAAAACTAATTTGAATTACAAAAAAATATCACTAGTGCATTCAGTTATCTGTACTGAATTCCATGGCTGTGCATTACTTTGATTTTTCACTATGTGCAACACAGACATTTTATTTCGTTATAAATATATAATACTAACATTTTCTTAGATTATAAGTTCTGTAAAATATATCTATAATTGTTCACAGCATACTAAGTAAAAGAGCCAATTTCAAATTAGACTTCATTTTACCTTACCAAATATGTTGCTTTGACCTTCCCCTCTGTTTAACCACAATCTTATCAATAAATAACTTCAAAGTAGCATGTATTATTTTTAACAAATCGGACCTTAAGGCAGAATAAACAATTGCAAAAGCTAGAGATTTTGAGAAGTAACTTCAAAAAGAATTAGAAAAGTGGAAAAAACACTTTTCCCATTCAACCTAAGGTAAAGTGAAGAGCCAAATTAACAAATAATAAAGTATGTTCTTTACCAGTTGTTTCCTGATCCTGATACATCAGTCAGAATTTGTGTTTTAGTAAAAAGCTTTTTCAGAGGTCCTCTACAACCTTCAGCAATGACACCTTCTTCCATGTCAATTAATATACCCTATTCAAATTTATAATATATAAATTAGAGGCTTATAGTGACACTCAAAAAAGTTATAAAATATAGACAAATACAACAAACAGAACAGCATTTTTCAAAATGTGTTCCATGGAACCTTTGGGGATGCAATAGTTTCATGTAAATTTATCTAGAAATAAAAAATGCATAAAATTTGAATCACAATGGACTTTTTCTCATTTTGGTGTTCTGCCATCAAACTGAATTCAAAAGGATTTCACAGCCCAAAAGTTTGAAAAACACTGCAATAAAAATCTGCTAATCTGTACAAATATGGTTAGAAATGCCAATGTGCATTTCAAAATTTATGCCAATTCTTAACATATTAGAAAGAACAATATTTAAATTTTATTTGCATACTAGCCACCTTTGGCGACCAATCTGTTCACTACCCTTGAAAATTCTGACTGTGGCAAACTCGCTGGTGCGACCTACCAGAAAGGTGTAAGGTAGCTGTTTGGACGGCCAGGAAGTGCCATCTAATTTAGACCGCAACCCAGTGGGGGAGGCATCCACAGGGACAGTACCCTCCTTCCCCTAACACCAACCTTTCGGAAGGACTTACGGTCCCACATGTTTAACGTGATCGTACTCCGCGTGAACATGGCAGCAGTTTTGACAGTAGCGGGAATCGAACCAGGGACTACCGAGTGCAATTCCCGCACGCCTACCACTGGGCTACCGCGCCCTCCGCGACAATCTCCATAACTTTCTTTTTATTCACCCAATTTAGACCGGAACCCGGCGAGAGAGGCATCCACAGGGACCTACCCTCCTTCCTCTACCACCAACCTCTCGAAAGAACTTATGGACCCACATGTTTAACGTGATCATACTCCACATGAACACAGCAGCAGTTTTGGCAGTGGCAGGAATCGAACCTGAGCCTACCGAGTGCAATTCCTGCATGCTAACCACTGGGCTACAGCGTCCTCCGCGACAATCTCCATAACTTTCTTTTTATTCACCCAATTTAGACCGGAACCCAGTGGGGGAGGCATCCACTGGGACAGTACCGTCCTTCCCCTACCACAAACCTTTCGGAAGGACTTACGGTCCCACATGTTAACGTGATTGTACTCCGCATGAACACGGTGGCAGTTTTGACAGCGGCGGGAATCGAACCCGGGGCCTACCGACTGCAATTCCCGTATGCTAACCACTGGGCTACGGCGCCCTTCACGACAATCTCCATAACTTTCTTTTTATTCACCCAATTTAGACCAGAACCCAGTACCACTGGGCTACTGCGCTCTTCACGACAATCTCCATAACTTTCTTTTTATTCACCCAATTTAGACCAGAACCCAGTGGGGGAGGCATCCACAGGGACCGTACCCTCCTTCCCCTATCACCAACCTCTCGGATGGACTTACGGACCCACACGTTTAATGTGATTGTAGCGTGAACACGGCTGCAGTTTTGGCAGTGGCGGGAATCGAACCCGGGCCTACCGAGTGCAATTCCTGCAAGCTAACCACTGGGCTACCGTGCTCTCAACCCCATGGAGTTAACAAAGTTTGGTTTAGTTTAATGATGTTAAAACTAATAATGAAATTTTAAGGCACAGCGACAATCTCCATAATTTTCTTTTTATTTATTTTTTTTATTTCTTCAGTGTTTAAGCTTTTCATTAATATCATTTAAAATATCCTCATTCCAAATTAAAATATCCATTTAAAATATCCATAAATTAAAATATTCATTTAAAAAATCCATATCGTTCTATCATTTAAAATATAAATATAATAATTTCACCCGATATATACAACACATATGCTAAGCTCTTAATTCATTTAAAACCGGAAGCACGGTCTCCGTGGAAATGTGGAAAAAACTTCTGCGGAAAATATCACTCTAATCCGATGCAACGGCGTGACGTCCCCCCCTATTTCTGGGTGGGGCTGTCGGGGAAGAATCGGATCTTCGCTGAGAAATATAAAATCATGATATCTTTAAAATTACGATCCTGCGGGCAATTTTCATTATTTCTTGACCAGATTGGGCTTGTAAGAATGCCAGATCTTTGAGCTTTCTAAAAATGTAAATTATTAGTCGAAATTATGAGTAGTTTTTACAATGGGAGGATTTACAAACGAAAGTTGGTTTTTTTTAACCGAAAGTGACTTTTGTTTTAAAATCTTTAAAAAATATTAGAAATCGAAATTGAGATTTGAAAATAATATATTTTTACTCGCAATTGTCTGCTCTTTTCAGTGGTGTGATTTGTTTTTTTCTACGACGTCTGGATCATGGAGAAAAAAGGACAAAAATGGCAAAAAATGGTCAAAATTGCATAAAACATTACATAACTAAAAAAATAATTCAAATTTTAAAAATCGGTTTTCACGTGTGCCCCCCCCCCCCCCCGGGTTTCCGATTGCCAAATTTCGTAGCTTTCCGACGCGCGGCCGCTGAACATATAGCGTATAAGACACACACACACACAGACATTGCCTTTTATTATATAGATAGCTTATTTGAATAACATTCAGATTACAGTATGTACTATGAATACATGAGCATTTAACAGGTCATTAAAAATAAAAACATTAATTTCATCATACAATTGTTTTTAATAGTTGAGTTATTTATCTCAGGCCAGTTGTAATTTAAATTTAAATTGTGGTTTAACAACCCTTTTGGCTTATAGCAATTAGTTGTTATTCTGATGACGAAAAACTTCAATATTGATTATAATGTCATTAGGCTTAGCTAGAGTAGTGAGGTGTCAAAGAAAGAAAGTGAATATGAGTCTTTTTCTGGAGGAAATTCTAAAGCTGTCTTTATTCAAAGAACAGTATCTTGCCAATTACAATAGTTGGCTGCAGTAAGCATAAGCAGCAGAACATATTTACATAAGAGTTTGCTGCTGATTTGCATAAAAGGTTCCATACGAAATGCAGGATAAAACAGTCAGTCATATTATCTTTATTGGTTTGCAATTCAACTTCTACCACTTGTAGGTTGCATATCTGGAACAATACCTATTCCTTAACTTTTAATGTTGAAGCGTCACACCATGATCCATCACTTAGCAAATGGGTAACTTTCTATGGATAAACGAACTTATATTTACTTGAGTTTAAAATACATTTTTCACTAGTAGATTATGATTAAAATCTAGCTGTGACTTAAACCATCCCCAACAGACTAAACCATCTAATATCCATTACTAATCTCTTTCACCGGTTTCCATCTGATCATATTTGTTTGGAAGATGAGGTAAGACAAGACTTCTAACTAATATCAAGACTCAACTCATGATATCTCAACTGATATCTTTAACTAATCACATATAGAAAACCTTTAAATTAAATGCACTTAGTTTGCAATCAGCAATTTTTTCATCAAGATGAAACATCTGCGATTTAATCAAAACACCTACACATTAGCATCGGCTGTAGTGGCAAGGAAAGAATAGATTTAATGTGACAAAATGGAAGAAAACAGTGATATTTTACTTTAAAAATTCATAGCTTTTAAACTAATTCGAATTTTTAAAAAATCTGTGCATATTATGTGGATCAGAAGCACTTCCAGAGATGCCAACCTTAAATGAGCCTCTTCAGGAGTCATCACGCTAAATTTCAGGAGTTTTAGGAGGTACTTCAGGAGTCAGTGTGGGAAATTTTAGATGGGTTTTCAGGAGTATCAATTTTTGTTTTGAAGTAATAAAATTTTGTAAATTATAAATTAATTATATTTACATTAAGCAATGATTTGAGCAAGAACTTTTTACCCTACTTAATAAATCCATAGAAAATTTTAATTGTAGTAATTTTTGGTTTTGTTAAGTTTCTCGTTTTTGGATAAAAGACTTGATAAAACTTTATTTGAAAGATGGGGGTGGAAATCTGTTTGATTTTTTAGGACAATAAAGAATTTGGGACCATTTAAGAAGAAAAAAAAATACGAAAATTTTTTGTATTTTTTATGGTTAAACCTGCTTTATTTTCTTGCATTTTTATTATTCTCAGAACTCATTTAAAATAAAGTTATTAGGACTACTATCTCAATGTAAATTAAAGGATGAAATAAATGTTTTATTATTAAAATTCCAAAGATGTAAATTTAGTTGCAAATGCATCAAATGCTTCTGAAATTATTACATTTATAAGTACTGAAATTATTACATTTATAAGTACCAAAATCATTAATTTAAATAGTTATTCAGTAAATAGAGCATCATTTCATTAATAATGTTTAAAAAAATAGTTTTAATCTGTATAAAACTAGAATACAAAAATTTTAGTAGATGCAAACAGATTGCAGAAGTGGAAAATATTTTCATAATTAAAGAAAATATACAGACGATCGTGTAGAAATGTAGTTTTCCACAATACTGCTGCAAAATTACACTCCATTTCAATAATAATATGTTTTAAAAATTGCTCTTTTATACACAACACATAATAATTATGAAAATTATAGTCGATGCAAACAGATTACAAAAATGAAAAATGTTTTCACAATTCAAAGAACCGAGAATCGCATACAAATGCAGTTTCTTACAGTACTATTGCAAAATAACTCACCATTTCATTAATAATACATTTAAAAAATAGTTTTTTTATATACAACACGTAATAATTATGAAAATTTTAATCAATGCAAATAGATTGAAGATGCAAAAAATATTTTCACAATTAAACGAAATATATCGATGATCACATACAAATGCCATTTTTCATGATACTGCTTCAAACTAATTCCAACCTAACTACTACCAATGTAAAATTTATAGTCACCAGCAGGGGATAAATTTTACATTGGTAGTACAAAACGTACTGTTGGCATCCATTTAGCAGAACATGCTCTCGATGTCAAATCTGGTAAACTTTCTACGGCTCTTGCTCAATATGTGGTTAATAATAAATTTCTTCCCGTTTTTGAAAAAACTTTCCTTTTGGTTCATTGTAACAATCCACATAGTATTCTTCTTTATGAATCCCTGTTTATTTATATTTACTATGAATCAATTTGTAATTTTGATCCTGTTCAAATTTTAAGTTATGCTTGGTTACTCATTCTCGACTCTATGCAATTCAAACCTTTTAAAAGTTATTTGTGATATCATTCTCAGGAATATTATGCTTGATGTTTTTCTAAAATTTGCATTAGTTCTTTTCTTGTAATATTTTAAAATTCGTAAACATTTAAACTTATTTTGTAAGTTCCATGTATATTTCTTGTATTATTTTTAGTAAATTCATTTACCATTTTATATTTTATGCAAACTTACTTCAAACTGGTCTCTATATATATAAACATTCCATGTTTTTACTATTCATGTAGCCACTGATGAAGGGTGTATATACATCCGAAAGTGCTCTGGTAGTTTTTAATATATATTTTGTACGTCTTTTAGGATGTGTTAAATAAAAGAACTTTCTTTTTTTAAAACGCTTTATTCTTGATTTTATCCATAATATCGAGAATTTGAGGTAGTATTATGAAAACGGCAATTTTCACAATATTGCTGCAAAATAACTCTTTATTTCATTAATAATACATTTGAAAAATAGCTTTCTTTATATACAGTAGGAAATAATTATGAAAACTTCAGTCGTTGCAAACAGATTACAAAAATTGAAAATATTTTCACAATTAAAGGAAGTATACTGAGAAATCATGTACAAAATGAGTTTTTTGTGATACTGCTGCAAAAAAAGATCATCATTTGATTAATCATATGCTTGAAAAGCAGTTTATTTCTATATGAGAGTGACAAATTTACGATAGTGGGTACATGAATTTCCAGATGAAGAACAGGAAAACTTTGATCTCATCACTCGAATAAAGGGAGCATGAACTGACATTCTGTTATTTCCAGAGAATTTTTATTGCTTTCCATACTGATCGCTTAAATTTTTAATATACTCCGGAATTTCTGGAGTAGTTGGCATCTCTGCACTTCTGTAACAAATTTCACTGTTGTTTGATGCTTCAATTATTCGCTACAAACAATGATCACAGACAGACACACAAACATTTTCTTTTATTATGTAAGATATGTTAACTCACAATAGATGAAATGAGAAATACTTCAGAATGAGAAAATCTTCTGTATGATATGAGAAAAATATTTTACTTAATAATTTGGGGCTGGGTTACTAATGACTTTGGAGTAGGCAGGACTTTTATATCTAACCTAATATAACCCATGTCTCTGTTTTAACAATAATGAACTTAAATTCTGTAGCTGGGGGTTTCTAGCTTCTTGAAAACCACTCGCATATGCCACTGTACAATATGCATATCTTAATTCATAAATAAAATATAATACAACAATAGCTGATACAAAATACTTTAAGTTTTTAATAGTAATATAATTTTTTAAATTAGAGTAAATAGATGAAGATGAAAAAATGGAAAAGCATGCTTTTGGAACTCTATTTGTCTTATTTAATTCAGTCTGATCATGTATGTTAGTTTATTTCCCGTAATTTAAAACACTAATACTTAGCCTACAATTTTTGTTTAATGAGTGGTAATAACCTAAGCATAAATCTGAAACATTCAAAAATTAAAAAAAAATTCATTGATTTGAAAATATTTAACGTCAAATGGAATTTTGAGCAATTTTTATACAGTTTTGATTTTTAGTCACTGAAAATAGTGCAGCTTTGTGCAGATGCAAGGTGAATATAGTATAAAGAAATCAAAACTGTGTCAGCAAATTTTGTCAAAATTCCCTGCAATTGAAAATTTTGTATTCTAAACCTTTAACTTTAGGAAAATCTAAGGAACATTTCAAAAACTAGGAATTTTCATTAAGAATCGGAAACTGACAATGTCTTAGAAAATACAGTAGAGTTTGTAGCTATACTGTGAGAAATTCTATGCAATTCATTTAATGAAGATCTCTTTAGTGCAGTAAGGTACAAAACTGTGAATATTTGATTTTTTGAAACAATATGGCATAACATTGTGGTTTTGAAAAAGTTATAAATAACACATCCCTAGATTATTTCAAATAAGTCTTAATTCCAATTAGAGTTTAAAGCAACCAGAATTTGACTATAGTTAAAAACAAATTATCAAAAATAAAAATAGTGACGGGTCAGATCAATGACATTTCAGAAAATTATTTAATAGCACAAATAAGATAAACAGAAAACAGATATACATACTCTAGCTTTGTAACAATCCTGAAATGGTTTACCATAAGCTCTTATATCAGGTTTATTAGGTCTAAAAAAGTGGCACACATCCTCTTCCTAGGGAAAAACATACAAGTTATATTTTTTTAATAATTATCAGCAAATTGAGCAAATAATAATCAAGTGAGTCAGTAAATGTAATAAAAGAGATCCCAATAAATAAAACTGCTGCTTGTGAGAATATAACTTTCTAATATTTCCTTGAAGAAAAAATAAGTATTAGAAAAGTTATAATAAAAGAAGTATTAGGTAGTTTTAGTACAATATAGTAATTTTGAACAAATTTAAGCAAGATGTACAGTTCAAAGTAGATTTTTAACTAATACATCTAAATGGAAATTTAGACCGCAATTGTAACTCAGGCCCCCTATGCACCATAGCAGTGATTTGGAAAATTAACTTTGAGCTAGCTGTTCTTTCATAACATATTGAAAAAAGCCTGCTTTCTGACGTTACAGCTCATTCAATAAGCAAATCTTTCAGACACTGATTCAGGATATTCTATCATCCCTTCCCAATGTCTCAATTTTACCATTGCAACCTTAAGTGAACCCTACACAGAAATGGTCCTAATGAAAACTCATAACTAATATATGGATAAGAGAAAATCCAAAAACACATCTCAAGGTGTATCTACCTTTTATTTCACATCTCTTTTCTAAAATTTCATAAAATCTGCTTTGCTTTTTTTGTGCTCTATAAATATTGCTGAAGTTCTAAAAAATACATGTAGACCTATGCTCTTTGCTCCTTTGTTTTTTAACACTTTCCAACATAGTTGAACACTGTTTATGATTTTGGTCATTCTGCCTGTCTGTTCATTTGCACGATAACTTCCACAAGAATGACTTTATTAAAATGGCATTTTAGTATGTTCTTGAAATGACCTGTGGAATGTTTGGGGATAAAAATGAATAATATTACCCAATTAGTTTCGGATTTAACATGGGTTGCAAAAATGAAATACATTGAACCCTATGGGACTTAATTTGTCAAACATTTTTTAAACGGAATTAAAATTCACAAATTGCTTCGAAAAGTGTAGGAAATATTCAAATTATCACATAAAATGCGTGAAAACAATTTTTGCAAAATATGTTGGAAAATTTTTAAATAAAAATTGAAAGAATAATTACACCCATATTATATGAACTGATATATGAAAAGATCACGACTTATTGCAAAGTAAAATATGGCTTCCATTTTTTTCTGCTGTGTATAACACACATTATTTAAATTTATATTTATTGTTACATCCATCATAAAACTGCTTTATTTTTGCATATTATGATAATAAATTTGAATACTATATTGATTTTAAAATGTTGGGTTTCGATACATCCAAGATTAAAACTTTAAAAATAAAGACAACCAAAGTTGGCTATTATTGAAATGTCTTTAATAAAATCTCCATCCATGATGTACATAAAAATTACATAATCAGAGCACTTTCGGACATTATTATGTCCTTCATCAGCGTCAAAGTAATAAATAAGTGCCGAACATGAGCTTTAACATACAGGCTACAACAGCGAGACAAATTTTGTATATTAAACATTTTTAAAACAAAAACATCAATATTTAAAAAACATTGAGGCTGCTTTGTAGGTGGTGTGCTTTTGTGGCTCTCGAGATTTTAAAGCGTTTTTAACTTCTTTTAAAGGGTTTTATCTTTTTTAAAGTGTTTTTATCTGTTTTGGTTACCTTTGTTACTTTAATTGTATTTAGATACATTCTGTGTTGATTGAGGTGCACTCATGTGATTGTAAGAGGAATTTTTGTGACCAATGCCAACGACAGCTCTTGAAAGAAATGGCGATGGCCCACCAAATCGGAAAGTTAGCAATGTGGTGGAAAGTGAGATAAAGATTTTTCTGTCAACATTAAACAATATGAAGCTGTTGTTTGTTAAGGTGGCTGATAAGAAATTCATTACACAGCAAGAAAGAATTAATTTCGAAAACTATGGTAAAGACTTACTGAGTCTGTATGAACAAGCTCAAACAGGGTGTAGTAAAGTGGTTGATTCTGCGGATGCTGTGAGGGCTGATATTACAAGTGTTGATAGGGTGGTAAGTGCAGTTATGGAGAGACTTGAACTGTTTCAATCGAGTGTACTCAGTAGACTTGATGTGATTGAGAAGCAGATTGATGAATCCGTGAACGCAAAGATACACAGTTTAAGGAGGAATGTGATTAATGCTGATTTAAAAGTTAAGGAATCATATATGAATTATGGTGCTATGGATGTCGAGGAGCACGTTCACCTTTCTGAGTCAGAATTTCCACGAATTTCCAGTTATCTTAATAATGAAACTAAAAATACTCATAATCCGATGAATTTTTCGTCTGCTGTAATGAGAAATATGAGAGATCATAAACTGACATCACATAATTATAAAAGGGACATTGAGGGCTACAAAATGCAAAATGATATTTTCCATCAATATAATGTGCCATCTGTGGGAAACAATCTGGTTGGTAGAGTTAATACCATGTTGAAAAGACGACCAGCTCCAGTTAAGGGTTTACGTGAGGGTACAGCTACCTGGGTCATAAAAAACCTCAAGATGAGATGAGTTCTTGTAAGTTTCTACCATCCAGATACGCTGCCCACGGATGTCACAGAGAGCCTAAACATTTTAAAATTCAGATTTGATTGTGTTAAACTAAAGACTAAAAATATAGACCATATGCTTCCTTTGTACTGTTAGCTAATGAGGAACATTACCACGAAATCTCGGATCCCAGTATATGTCCAGTTGGACTTAAGGTATCTGAATTCTTAGGTCGTCCACGACAAACTGTTGGGGATACGGTAAACTATAAGCCTATTAAATATAATCCTAATGATGTATGTGATCAAATTACCGGTAATAGCTCAACAGAAAGTAAGTGACTAAGCTAATGAGGAACATTACCAAGAATTATCTGATCCTAGTACATGGCCAATTGGACTCAAGGTATCTGAATTCTTGTGTCGTCCACGTCAAATTATTGGAGAAACAGTAAACTATAATCCCATTGAATATAATCCTGAGGATGCTTGTTATCAAAATACTGGTAGCAGTTCAACAGAAAGTAAGTGACTATCAGACAGTCCAACAGCAAATTACTCAAATGAATATAACTACACATTGGTTCCTGTGCCTTGAAATCATGCCAATTTAATGAAGGATATAAAAAAGGAGATCAAATTTTATACCAAAATGTACATGGTTTGAGAACTAAAACTAACGAGTTTCATGTCAATATCTTAACATATGATTTTGATATCATTTGCCTAACTGAAACATGGTTAAATAG
This sequence comes from Amaurobius ferox, assembly GCA_951213105.1. Classification (NCBI taxonomy): domain Eukaryota; kingdom Metazoa; phylum Arthropoda; class Arachnida; order Araneae; family Amaurobiidae; genus Amaurobius; species Amaurobius ferox. Next base: position 2,588,658 of record OX578133.1, on the reverse strand, counting down.
TGATATTGGTAGTTATGAAATATTCGATGATAAATATAATGTTTTTAGGTGTGATAGAGATCCGGTTACTACTGGATTATATCGAGGCGGAGGTGTACTTATAGCCATAAAAAAAGCCTTTGATTCTATTGAACAAACTGATGTGTCATTTGAAAATGAGTGCTTATGGATTCGTGTCAGCGCTTCTTATACATCCAAATTCTATATTTGTGTCATTTACTCTGTGCCTAATACTACTGTTGATAAATAAAGTTTCTTTAAAAGTGTTGAAAAAAAATTCTGTACTCCATCTGATCATATATTTATATTTGGAGATTTTAATCTTCTATCTGTAAATTTCAACCATCTCAATACTGGTACCTTATCTGGTCACACTCAAGTTGAGTATTCTATTTCTAACTTTATGCATTTCCTAAATCTTGATCAATTAAACACTGTTTGTAATAAATATGGTAAAATTCTTGATTTTATCTTGACTAACTATACGCAGATCATTATTGAACATTCTACCTTCAATTTCTTTAAAGAGGATCCATACTATCCTGCTCTGGAGGGATCTATATTGATTAAAACGGTGAGCAAAAATCATCGAATTAATAATAATGTGAAATATAACTTTAGAAAGGCCAATTATCCTATGCTATATGATTATTTCTATAATACTGACTGGAACTTTTTAAATTTATATGCAAATGTCAACGATGCCCTATCGAGTTTTTATGATTGTATCTATGGGATATTTGACTTACGCTTAGTAGGGATATAGTTAGGTATGCATAAGTATAAATCATGGTACTCATCTAGTACTATCCATAATATTAAACTAAAAAGAAAGTATCGTAATAAATCTATTAAAGGTGGTGATAAAAGTGATTTACAGGAATTTCATAGACTACACAGGGTTGTTAAGGATGGAATTAAATCTGATTTTACTAATCATGTTGCTATCATGGAACTAGAACTCAACAAGAATCCTAAAGCTTTCTGGAATTTTTGTAAAGGCGATTCATCTGGTAGTCATAGGATCTCAATAATGAGTTATAATAATACTGATTATACTACTGACAATGATATTGCTAACTGCTTTGCGGATTTCTTTGAATCTGTTTATATCAAGAGCAGCCAACCTAGTAATTTCGAACTGCTGACCAAGTACTGGGAACTCAATAACATTGACTTAATTAATGTTGAATATATTTCTGAAAATGATGTTGCCAAATCCCAAAAGAAGTTAAAATCCAGCCAGTCTACACGCTGTGATGATGTTCCCTCTTTTATTATTAAGGGTTGTGCCGACTCTCTAACTTACCCCCTGCTTATTTTGTTTAATCTTTCAATTAAAACTATGACTTTTCCAATGTATGGAAATGTGGTCAAGTCATGTTGAAAAGGCGACCGGCTCCAGTTGAGGGTTTGTGAGAGGGTACTACTATCCGGGTCATAAAAACCCCAGGATGAGATGAGTTCTTGTAAGTTTCTACCATCCAGATATGCTGCCCACAGATGTTACGGAGAGCCTGTACTTTTTAAAATTCGGATTTGATTGTGTTAAACTAAAGACGAGAAATATAGACCAATATGCTTCTTTCATGTTGGCAGCTAATGAGGAACATTACCACGAATTATCTGATCCTAGTATGACCTATATGACCAATTGGACTCAAGGTATCTGAATTCTTGGGTCATCCACGTCAAATTATTGGAGAAATAGTAAACTATAATCCCATTGAATATAATCCTGAGGATGCTCGTTATCAAAATACTGGCAGCAGTTCAACAGAAAGTAAGTGACTATCAGACAGTCCAACGTAAATCACTTAAATGGATATAGCTACACATCTGTTCCTGTGCCTTGCAATCATACCAATTTAAAGATGGATATAAAAAATGAGATCAAATTTTAGTACCAAAATGTATGTGGTTTGAAAACTAAAATTAATGAGTTTTATGTCAATACCTTAAAATATGATTTCGATATCATTTGCCTAACTTAAACATGGTTAAATGGTGATATTGGTAGTCATGAAATTTTTTATGATAATTATAATGTTTTTAGGTGTGATAGAGATCCAGTTGCTACTGGGTTATATCGAGGCGGAGGTGTACTTATTGCCATTAAAAAAGCTTTCTATTGAACTAACTAATGTATCATTTGAAAAAGAATGCATATGGATCTGTGTCAGTGCTTCATATACCTGCAAATTCTATATTTGTGTCATTTACTTTGTGCCTAATACTACTGTTGATAAGTATGAAAGTTTCTTTAAAAGCGTTGAAAAAAAATTCTGTTCCTCACACGATCATATATTTATATTTGGAGATTTTAATCTTCCAGCTGTAAATTTCAACCACTCCCATACTGGTACCTTATCTGGCCACACTCAAGTTGAGCATTCCATTTCTAACGCTATGCAGTTCCTAGGTCTTGATCTTATCTTGACCACCTATAAGCAGATTATTATTGAACAATCTACCCTTAGTTTCATGAAAGAGGATCCATACTATCCTGCTCTTGAAGGATCTATCTTGATTAAAAGGGTGAGCAGAAATCATCGAATTAATAAAAATATGAAATATAACTTTGAAAGGCCAATTATCCTATGCTATATGACTACTTCTATAACACTGACTGGAACTTTTTAAATATATTTACTAATGTCAATGATGCAATATCGAGTTTTTATGATTGTGTCTATGGAATATTTGACTTATGTATACCTAAATATATTCCTACTAACCGCAAATATAAATTGTGGTACTCTTCTAGCACTATCCATAATATTAAATTTAAAAAAAAGTATAGTAATAAATCTATTAGAGGTGATAATAAAAGTGATCTACAGGAATTTCGCAGACTATGCAAAGTGATAAAGGATGGAATCAAAAATGATTTTACTAATCATGTTGCTATCATGGAACTAAACCTAAATAAGAACCCTAAAGCTTTCTGGAATTTTTGTAAAGGCGATTCACCTGGTAGTTGTGGGATCTCGCCAATGAGTTATAATAATACTGATTATACTACTGATAATGATATTGTTAACTGCTTCACAGATTTATTTGAATCTGTTTATATCCAATGTATCCAACCTATTAATTTTGAACTGCTGACTAAGAATTGTGAACTCAATAACATTGACTTAATTAATGTTAAATATATATCTGAAAATGATGTTGCCAAATCCCTAAAGAAGTTAAAATCCAGCGAGTCTATAAGCTGTGATAATGTTCCCTCTTTCATCATCAAGGGTTGTGCTGACGCTGTAACTTACCCCTTGCTCATCTTGTTTAATCTTTCAATTAAAACTATGACTTTTCCCAATGCCTGGAAATACGGTCAAGTTATTACTGTACATAAAAAGAACAGCAAATATGATATTTCCAACTACAGGCCTATTACCATTCTGTCCCCTTTTTCCAAAGTTTTTGAATCTGTTATGCATGAAAGGATCTTTTCCCAACTTAAGCAATGGATATCTCCGTACCAGCATGGATTTATGCCAATGTGATCAACAGTAACTAATTTAGCTTGTTTTACCAGTGATATTATTGATGCCATTGAAACCAAGAGGCAACTAGATGTTATTTATACTGATTTTAGTAAAGCATTTGATCACATTGATCTAGGGTTATTAACCCGTAAACTAATTACTATTAGATTTAGTGTTGATTTGTCGACTTGGTTGTACTCTTATATTACAGATAGACTGTATTCTGTAAAATACCTTAGTGTAAACTCTAGACTATACAGTAATTCCTTTGGTGTTCCTCAGGGTTCAAATCCGGGTCCACTTCTTTTTTTAATTTTTATTAATGAAATACCCCGGATTTTTAAAACTGCAAAATGTCTTATGTTTGCAGACAATTTGAAACTTTACATGAAAATCAACTCATTAACTGATTGTGAACTGATGCAGAGAGATCTAGATGAACTGTATAACGGGTCTGTTTTAAATAAACTCCACTTAAATGTTTGTAAATGCTATGTTATGAGCATAGCTAGGATCCGTAATACTCACCATTACAATTACATTTTAAATAATTTACCTCTATCTCGATGTACTCATATTATGGACTTGGGTGTCACTTTTGGTGATACTTCAGAGACATATCGATAATATTATTAAAAGAGCCTACCAAAGACTTGGTTTCACCTTAAGACGATCTCGTGTTTTTGCCAGGTCTGATACTATTAATTGTATTTATAATACCCTTGTTAAACCAATTTTGGAATATTGTGCAGTGATCTAGGACCCTGTTTACAATCTGCATTCTCAACGAATAGAAGTCATGCAAAATAAACTTTTATGTACTATTGATTACAGACTGACTGGCTATTATCCTTATGATATGCATACGAGTGAACTCAGACAAAAATATAATTTAATGTCTCTTAAAAAAAGAAGAAAATGGTTCTGTCTCTTGTTTTATTATAAAGTTTTAAATAATACTATTGATTGCTCTACTTCACTTTCTTGCCTGGAATTTCATATACCTGTTAATAATACTAGGAAAAAACTTTGTTTCATAATACTACTGTTAAACACAATTACATTAAATGCTATTCTATCTATAAATTTATTGATCTATACATATTGTACTGATATTGATATATTTAATTTAACTTCTGCCTGTTTTAAAAAAGCCTGTTTGAATGTGCTTGACATGTATACTACCTAGTATTCTTGTATTTTATGTTCTATTCTTTTTATATTTGAGTGGCTATTGTAACTGGATTTTATCTGTAGTTGCCACGTAAATTGAATAAATTGAATAAATAAATCCTAAAAACATCGTATGATTCTCTGAAGATTTAGTACCTTTATTATTTTGCGTCTGATGACATATCTGTTGCTTACCCTGTAATTTAAAATATTTTATCACTTATGTATTTTTATTATGTATTTTTAAATATGTCAATGTTTTAAAAATGATTAGCATGCAAATTTTGTCTCACAGTTGTGGCCTGTATTAACCCTTTGTGGATGGTTGGCACGTTGCAATGAACTAGATGGCATTAAATGTCTATGTGAACAACTCCAATGTATTTTGCAGATACTTGACCTTGGCATAGAGAAGATCCAATAAATCATTTTTCCCATCTGGAGTGGTGAAACATGGTTTTGTAATATAAACAAATAGAGCACTTCTTGTAGCTTCTACTATTTTATAATTGAGTTACGGTGCTCGTTTTGATTTTAGCTTAATGGTTTCATTGGTAAATCATAGGAATATAAGAGAGTATATTTTTGAAGTTTGGATTTCAGAGGAATGTGAGGCAATGAAATTATTAGGTTATTTCGGATAAAAGAATGGCTGGGCCAAGGCATTTTCTTTCTGTGGAAGAATATACTCGTATGATAAACGAACCAGACAGTAATGAAAGTGATGCAGATAGTACAGATTCGTGGAACTGAGGTATTTCTGATGATGAATCTGAAAATGCAAGTGATTCTTCAAATTCTAAGCGCACTATTATTACAACACCGCCAGCTTCAGTAGCTGTCTCTGCGAATAATGTTTGGACAAGAGATTTGAAAGATCTGAATTCTTTTGAGTTCTGAGCATACCTGGAATTGATCACAATATTATGCCACCTAATTTGGAAAAGAAAATTATGTTTTTAGCACATTTTTCAATAATAAACTAGCAGAATTCATAGTAAAAGAAACTAATGAGTATTTTGTATTAAGATTTGTATGAAAAATACACATCAAATAGAAAATAAGTATTTCTTTTATTCCTGAAAAAAGTAGACTGCTGTGTTGAACAGGTGATTTTTAGTGAAAATTTTTAGGCTTAGCATAAAAAATTAGCCCACCTTTGAGAATGGTTCAGAAGTGAAGCGCTCCGTCCTTTGGGCCACGGCAGTTCCAGAATACCACAATCTGCAAAGGGTTAAAACTCGTGTCCACTACCTATTTTTTACTTTGTCACTAATGAAGGACATAATAATGTCCAAAAGCACTTTGATTATGTAATTTTTATGTACGTCATGGATGGAGATTTTATTAAAGACATTTTATAGTTAACTCTGGTTATCTTTATTTTTAAAGTTTTACTGATTTAGCATGTTTTCCATACAATTTTATCCAAGATAAATTCTGTCGGTGGCAATTTTTGAAGAAGCTTGAAATGTAAATGAAATTGCATCAGTTGGAAAATGCTTCATAATCAATGCTTTATGAATGATTGGTCTTGTTTTTTTTCTTTTTACAGTTTCATGTTCTATGTTAAGGTGTTATCTACACTATACTGGGATGCAGAGATTTGAATCAAGTCAAATTGGTTCAAATATTTGCAAAAATATTTCATTAATAAACATCATACATAGTTGATTAAAGGTATCAACTGGATTTGGAGATAAAGAACAGATACCTTTGTCAGTATAAAAAAACAGAGTGCAAGCACCAATAAAGACAAAAATGTGTCTGTTCTTTATTGATGCTGTATTTTTATCTATATCTCTGGAACCTGTTGATATCTCAAATCAACTTTGTATGCTGTTTACTAACAAAGTATTTATTTTTTCAAATTAATTCAGATAGCAATTTTGGTAAATTTTTACATTGGCTTCAATATGTCTATTTTTGCACCAATTAATTACTGCACAAAAAGCACAAAGCATAATAAGATCCTGTACAACTTTTAACCTAATAATAGTGAAGGGACAAAGTGGGAAAACGTATTTAAAGCTAGCCGTATATGAAGAATATTGCATGTTACACTAAAAGTAGTCAGTTCATGCTAAATGATAGCCTAAATATTTAATCTAAAACTTAATTTTGAAATTTTGACCTTGTTACATTGCTTTTTTTCTCCATCTATTATGCATTGTAGGGAAAGTTAAAATTGAAATTGTTAAAAAGCAGGAAATTTTTTAACACTTATTGACACTAGCTTTGATTTCACATTTTAAAATATGGTGCATAATAAAAAATAAATAAATAAATAAATATTTGGATATTTTATAGTCTAAAACAATATTAAGCTGAATAATTACTGAATAAATTTGGTGCATCTTAGTTTTTACATTGTCCCAGTCAATCCAATTTTTTTACATAGTTTATAGAAATTCCTGTTTATATAAATAGCAATCTTCATGTAAACACACATATGCAGTCTGGTTTCTTGCTGTAAAACGACTAGAAGAATTGTTTGAATGAACTACAGTTACTTGAGGGAATGTAGCATGCAACAATAGTAAGACATGCATAACAGCAAAAGCAATAAATGGTATAAATGCACCTTATTATTTGTCCTGTTTGGTTAATCAGGAAAATATTTGTACTTTATACTCTGTTTGATATTTTTAACAGTATTTAAAGTACTGCTCAGAATTTAAACTATGTTAGCTTTTTTTAGCATTTTGTTAAAATATTTTTTCTGTCATTTTAGATAAAAATGCTAAAGCTCATAAAATCGACATTAGTTCTAGGATTCTGGACAGCATGCACGTTATGGATAAAAGGAATTTAAATTTTACATGAAAGTACAAATGATACAAGAAATTTGTCTATATTATTTTGAATTTGCAAATTTTATAATTGGCTACATTTGATCCGGATAAAGGAAAAGGGAACCAAGGCCTAGAAACATGTGCTTCGAGCTAAAAAGACACCGAATCCTCCTTAATGTTAGAGATGATATGTGTCCAGTAGATATTCTAAATACTATTTCCTTTTGATTTCAGATTTAGGTTTACTGGAGCATCAAGTTAGTCCACGATTTCTGACAATTATGGTGACAGATGCTATTCATGGTTGCAGTGATTTTACAGCAGCATTTGATATTTCAGTATGATTTGTATCTCAAATAAAATAAGAGTGGAAAATTTATTACTTATTAGTAATCAGCACAAGCTTCTTTTTAAATAAACATCTTATATTTTTTTTCACATTGATATTAAAAAAATTGAAGGATGGCACTTTGACTAAAGAAAATCTGTAAATGATAAAAAAAAATTCAGAGATTTTAGATAAAATGCTAGATTTTTATTTGCCAGTTAAAACCCAGGTATTACTATATCTTCAATCATCTACATCATGCAGAATAAAGTTTATTTCAAAGCGGATATGTCATAATACTTATAAAATTTATCTTCCTAATGATGGTATGTAATAAAAATCAAAACTATTCCCTATTAGTGACATCACCTACTACTCCTGAAATGTTGTAACAAGCTTTTCAAAATAAGATGACCTATATTAAAAGTTTACATGGAGTTTAATAACAGAAAATCATACATATAAGCCATCCTCATGTAACTGATATTCTTCAATAGCAGACTGCCAAAATTGAAAACCAACTTGATTACCGCATTGTCCAACTGAGAACAAAATAATTCACATTAGCAAAATACGTATAAAAAACAAACACATGAAACAATAATGAATTAAAACTAACAATAACAATGCAGAGTAAAAATTGCACATAAACATGGCAAAAGTTTTGTACACTAAAGAGGTTTGTGCACTTACACACATTTCTCTAAAATAAGGTATTTTTCCTTAAAATATATAGTCCTATGTTATTAAATTACATATTTCTGTTATTTATGCAATTAAATTACATATTGCTATTATCTATGCAATTAAATTACATATTCCTATTTCTAAATTATTTTTTTTTTAAATTATACCATTACTGAATATAAATTACAATAAGATGGCATATGCAATTTCTTTTGATTAAATTTAACTAAGTAACTTAAGAAACAGGCAGAGAAACAAAAGCATAAGGCTGTGCTGATTAATCGATTAAACCTTAGTCATGATTATAAATTTTGGTCAAATAGTTGAATCGATTAATTCAAGTAAAATTATATTTGACATGTACGGTCCAATTATGGTTATTAAAATAATATTCTTAAAATATTTTTTTAAATACTTGGATATAATTAAAAGCATTTACAAGAATAAAAAGCAAAGTGACAATGCAATGAAGCAAGAAACAACTTGTTTGACAAGGGCAATATATACAAAGAAAAGGTCAAAAGGATTGCTGAGTAAGTAGATAGATTAGTAAGTCATATAGAGGGGATGAATTTTGGAAATATGGTGTATGAACAAGTGGGAAGGCTTATTATCTGGACCCTTTGTTACTGGTCAGCAAGGTGATTTGAAGGTCAGGCTTGTCATTAACCCTTTAAGTGTTGTTGCTGAGTTCAACTCATCATGCATTGCACTACCGCTAAGCGGATTTGATGAGGTACACTCGTCATGCACTTTTAAAGCTGAGACTCCTGTGTGTTTGACAGAAATAACACATAATATAATTTTTTTTATGAGGTATTAACTGTGTTTACAATCTTTTACACTAGATGGCAGTAGTACTTCTACAAACTAAATTTTATCACAGGCAGTATTTCGTAAACGCATGTAAAATAAATGCAGTTTTGTTGGGATTTCACATTCAAAGCAATGGCGGTCTCAAATGCTTTCAATCTTATTTCAGCAAAGCGTAAGTTATCTCACACCCTGCAAAAAACAGCCAACTAGGCGATGTGTTGTATATTATGCATCCAATAAAACTTGAAAGAAACTTAAGAAAGAAACCAGGACATGGTGTCCAGACTGTGAAGTTGCTCTTTGTTATACTCCATGTTTTGAAATTTACCACACCAAGAGCAACTATTAAAAATTGGAATTGTATGTTTTTTTATTTACTTATCTGTTATTATACATGTTTATTTACTTAATACTTATTCCAGCAAAACACCTTCTCATTCAACGTGCACTCAATGGGGAAAAGGGTATGGAAGAAAAAAACTCCCCACTGCAGTGCGCGAAGGGAAATAAATGACACACTTAAAGAGTTAACTTGTGTGTTTTTCAAACACTAGCCTAGTCTGAAAAGTTGTCTCTTGCTAGTCATAAAAGCTGTTTCTTAAAAATTTTCATCATGGAAGACTATAAACCTATGCAAGGGAAATTTTGCAATGACTGTGTTTACAGATTAAATGCCAAAGGAGTGATTGACAATAACAAAAACGGATATTCTACTTAAACATTGCACTAAAATAAATCTTCTTTCTGGTGCATTGGGGATTTATAAATCAATACACATTTTAATAATGACATTTATACTAGATGATGAGTAATGTGATAATAATATAAATAATGAATACAATTTACTTTTCTAAGGCACTCATTTTATGCAAATAAAAAGTAAAAAATATACTTATTACTAAATTTAGCAAAATAATGAAACTTATACATAGATAAATTAATTATACAATATATTTCAATGCAAATTTGTTTGTGCCCATATTTTTGGTTGAAAAGGTACTTGATGTTAATTCAGTTAAGTTCACATTATCCTGGTCTATCAATTCAATCAGACTAGGAAATTAAAACAATAAATATAATTAATAAAATGAATGGGGCCACGAGAAAATAGCAGAATTACAATAGAATTTTACAATGTACCAGAAAATCTGAAATATTATATATTGCTGCTAAAGTTAAACAGAAAATGAAGAAACTCAATATTTAAATGTAACTTGCATACAAAAATATAGGAGACAATATATGTATATTAATATCAAATAAATAAACTATTATTAAAACACAGAAAGATAATGGATAAATAATAAAATCAGAATTCTAAAGCTTATTTTGAACTAAATGTTCTGAAACAAAATAATTCGACGACTTTTGGCATATGGTAGTTGCATTAAAATGTACTTCTTGCAATGTTGTGTTTTAGAATAAGATGTTAGTATTATTTTTATTCAGCATTCAATGATTGTTATGGTCATTTGTAATTGATGAAGGTATTCTTCATTTTCTACAGTATGATTGAATCTTATTTCTTCATTTTCAAGTTATTCACTATGCACGTAATATTATAGGTTAAAAGTTTTCAATTCTCCCTTTCATAATTAGAACTTTGAATGACTTTTCAGAAGCATATACTATTTTGAATAATATGATAATATTAACAAGAGTTAAAAAAATTAAAATAAAACTTGGCATAGAGGTAAGCACAGGCCAAAATTTCATACTTTTACTAAATTAAAAATTAATCAAACTTGAACCCGCCCCGAGTACATTTTGCAATCTGAAAGTGGAACCTAACAAAGCTTAAAAATCTGCAACTTGGTCGGACAAGAACTGTTGTTTTATCACATATTTAAAATCATAAATCAAAGCAAACAAGTGCTCAAAATTATGCAAAAAATTTTTATACCTTTTCTCCACATTGAAAAAATTAAGAATAATTTTTCATATATTTTGAGATAATATTTATTAATAAATTGTCAGAACATGGACCTTGTCTGGCCTGTTCAGACTCCTAACATTGCTTCATAAAAATAATAATTTTTGTTAAAGCTTAACATTATATAGTTATTAAATTTTTTAATCAAACCATGTAAACCTATTCTCATTTATTTCAACACAATGTATAATGTTAACTATTCTAATAAAAATTTGCATTTAATAAATTTCTGCTTTTAAAATCAGGATATGAAATTCAGAACAGATAAACATACAGGATGCACATGGCAATACATGCATTTAATATCAATTTAATAATTTAATCAAAGGTTATATATAAAAAGATAGTGAATGATCAGAGAAGGGCCACTAGTGTTTAGGTGTGTTATGGGAATTGGTTTGAGAAATATATAAATATATATTTCTAATCTAAATGGGGCAAATCAGTTGTCATTTAAATATTGACTGTATTCCGAGGTTTACAGGCACGAATAACACAGTATAAATTAGAATAAATATTATTTCCATGCAATACATATCTTTTGTCTAGTTCAAAAATTTTACATGTTTTAGAAAAAATATATCGTCCGGATTTGAGAGAAAGTCAGGAAACTTTCAAAATCATCTGAAGAAAAAACAGTAATAGATTTAAATTTGAAAACACATATTTTATCAAACCATTGCAATAATAATTATTAGTCACATCAAATGTAGTATGTTAAGAATTTTTTTGTTAGTAAATTTGTTAATGAAGTTTCCGTTCAGGCATTTATATCTTGATTCTTCAAATTGAAGGGCTTCATCAAGAGTAAGACGAAGTAGTTTCGATTCAATAAAAATGGCTTTTGTTCAAGAAAGGGATATTCATAAGTTAAAAGAAACTAGTGTAATTTTATGGATAATTTTATGAAAACAAAATAAATTTATATTCGCATTAAAATGACACATTTACCCCTATTTATTTTAAAGCAAAAGTTGAGTGGAATCTTTTTAATTTGAAGTTCCTTCTCCATAAATTTTGGCCAAATTTCGGAGAAAAAAAAATTCGTCTTCGAATAAAATAATAAAAATAGCCTTTGTTTCTTTCAGCATAATATTCCGGATGATACCCCCCCCCCTTTTATTTTCCATGATTTTCTGTCACATTTTAAAGTGCCGACTGACGGAATTCTATGGTAATATCTGTATCATAAAAGAAAGTAAATGAATTCACAAAGACTTCAAATAAACAAAATTAAACAGCAGATATATATCATTAAATATATAGAAACAGGGTTTTCTTTAAGCATATAAAATAAAAATTTTAATTACATGCATTGAACAAACAGTGATACAATCTAAATATTTTAAAATCAAATCGATGATATTTTTCAGAAAATTATAAAGTTCAAATATTTTTTTGTATAGGAACTATTAGGAACGGAATGGTACGCTTACTTTTACGCGACAGAATATGTACCATAGCATTTATATGCAGGAAATTTTAAATTATCAAATTTTTAAAGAAATATGAATTTATTGCAAATTGATAAAGATAATATGGAGAGTTTTATAGAAATAAATCTTATTTAATTCTATTTTAACATATTTCTTATTAGTTATATCCTATTTTAAACCATCAAACTTTTAATAGATAATACAGACAGTAAAGTGCACAGTCTCTATTTAATGAATTTGAACGGGATATTTCATTTAAAATCTTTAATATGTTGTAAAAGTAATTGTTAAAAAATACTATATTAAAATCGATATTCATGCAATATATTTGCGAGTAAAAATATTAACAAAGATTATCAGTTTACACATGAAATATGTAAATTTTGTGTAAAAAAGAAGCTGAATGTATTTGTTATATAAAATCATATCCTTGTCTTAGTACCTATATAATTTGTCAAACCGCAGTTGACTCCTTCATCCGTTAAGTACAGCAATTTAGTTTGTTTTGAATTCAAATTTGAGTTCATTTGTCATATTTCAGAGTTAGCACATTATTTTAGGAAACATTTCATGTATCTCATTTATGTTTAAAGCAAGGCATTTTTTAAAAAAAGTGCTGTTTTCTAACGTTTTCTACGAAGCACAGCTGATCTACAGATCGGAAGGTCTAGCAGTGACGTCACAGTTCGTCCAGAAATGTTACCATGGGGGGAATAGTGAATGAGACAACCTGTTAATATTCTATTAACCTTGGATTATTACACCATACATGCTTGCAAGAAACCACTAACTTTATGTTAAAGACTGAAGGACATAACTATTTTAATGCTAAAAATGAAATGAAATCACATTGCATGCTTTGTATTGCATCTGGCCAAATGTTTTACACCCCTCTCTCCATCTTCTGGCATTTATCAAATGATTTAGGCATAGAGATAGCAATAAACAGTAGCTTATGTCAATTAATATATTCAACAAGAAATATGCTCTATTAGGTGT